>CM038794.1:267544658-267593083 GCA_021764765.1 Vicia sativa | reverse complement strand
ATCTTATTTCAACACCTCAATCCAGTCGAAAGATCATATGAACTTCAATTGAAACAACTATCGTTTTGAATACTAACCAAGGTGTTCAACAAGTAGCTCTATCACCTCAACTCAAACCATCACCTCTTGAAGAAACATTATCAAATCTCATGAATATTCTCAAGCAAGTAAGCAAGGCTCAAGATAACATGGCTAAACTCAGCAAGAGATGGTATATAATCGATGTCGAGTGAACGACAAGAACACTAAGCTGCTCATAAAAACTTAGAGATGCAACTCTTTCCAATCATCTCAACAAATGGCAGCTAAGCTAGTTCAGTGGGATTCATAGGTAGAGTCAAAAAGCTATAAATTACAAAGCCCTAACAATAAGCTTCCTTATATCGCTTCTTTTAGGCCCTTTTTATCGAAGAAAATTTTTTCATACGATTTCTTTAAGCCCTTATATTTGAAATCTGATTTGACCCCACTTTTAAACTCAGAATTTCTACCACAATATTTTTGGACAAAATGCCCCTCATATAAATAGTTTAAGATTTCAAAAATCATTTTTCACATTTCATTACAAAGTGTTCCAAATTTTCTCTTACTCTTCCAAAGTATTCCTAAAAAGTTTGCAAAAGTCTTCCTAGATTGTACAAGACACATCGAAACAATTTAGGTGAGTTGTTCGAAACTATGAACTGAACACTTTTCACAAGTGTTTTAAAAACGCCTTAGAAACAATTTTTAAAGTGTTCCTTTGAACAATTAAAACATCACTTTGAAATGCTTTTGAAATCGCTCTGATTTTGAATATATTCAAACACTTTTATGTTGTTCCAAATTTTGAAAATATACACCAAACACTTTTGCTAAGTGTTCTAGGTTTGCCTTTTTGTATTTTTAATAATTTTTTTGCAAAAGACTTAGAAGAAAGAAACTCGAAAGACAAAGTGAATGTAAAATAACGTGAATTTAAATTGCAAAAGCATAATGATGGTGTACTATACGTATATGCTATCTCGCAACTCTTTTCCTAAATCACGGTAATTTAAGCATATGAGATATTCTAGTACAAAATGAATAACCCCAATTCTAACATTAGAACACCTATTTATAGTATTTTCAATTCTAACGGCCTTATTCTAAAATCACGCCACGCTCAAGCATGTATGCTCCCTTCGCTCACCGACTTCCACGCTGCCTTTTCGCCAATACGCTTTTATTTGAATTTTGAATCTTGAAATGGGCTCGTGGGTTTCCCCTTTCGATTTGAATTACAAATACCCTTCGTTGGACCAGCTTCACCCCTTTAATTCAATCCTTATGATTAAAACATAATATTCAAATCAAGTCCTTCGCGCGAGCCTCACTTTCGGAAAGGCTTCAAAGTAATAATTTAACCCTTTAATCAATTGTTTTTTTATTGAAACTTCACTGGTGATCCAATTTATTCAACTTTGGACCTCATTCGAATAAACATTTTTGACATTTAACCATTTCTTTAACAAAGTGATCTATCGATTACCAGCCAGACTTATTTCAGGAGAGGACTATTGTGAGGTACCTATGTTTTATATTTGGGCGACATATGTTTTACGCCGCTTTAGTGGTCAAGATATACCACGTCCAATCGTATTATTGATATGGATGTGGATGTTAACCAGTTTGGTTACGACCAGTGTTGTAGATGTAGTTCAAACTGATATCACATTTTCTCTAAGACCGTGGAAAATTATTTGGCCGGTATTATCGTGTCAAAAACTCGATTGATATACCAAATCGATTGATGAACCAGAGGTGTCAGTTCCTCAATATGTTGGCCATCCGATCCTAAGTTGGCTCGTATCTCGCTTAATTCATGTTACCTCAAAAATTTGCTGCTAAAGAGGATGATCCACGCTTATGGATTTATTTGCTGGCATTGCATTTATGTCATAAATAGTGATTTTATGATTTATAATATTTTAGATATTTGTCTTTGTCCCTACTTTGAATATTTTACTTTGTCTTTGAATAATCGTCTTAGAATATTCGTATGACTTTTAATTCTACATTACAAAAATATATAATTTTATGATAAGCTTATGCTAAGAGAACATAAGAAGGTAAAATCAGCGAAGATGTAGCCATAGTTAAAACGCCCCGCTAATGATACCATTCATGCAATGCATCAGTGGGCGAAACTTGCAATGCATGGGCACCAGGGGTGAGGAATCCATCTTTCATGTTTACCGAGTATAAAATACAATTCATCAACACTTTGCATAGTAAATAATAATTGAAAATACTATTATTGGTATATAAATTATGAGCCCACTATGGTTATCTTTGATTAAACTTATACACCAAATAGTAGGATTATGTGAAGGTGATGGTGCCATAGGAAAATGTCAGCAGGATTGCCTAAATGAACAAGAATGACATTATAGTGGTTTCGCTATCAAGTAACCCATGTCGGTAGTGTCAACCATTTTCTCCTCATTGTTTACTAGTGGACTTTATCATCAACCCGCTTCTCACTTGATAGTCTATGTCAATTACTTCTCATACAAACTCTTCTTGTCCTTTATTTCCATGTCCAACTCTCGGCTAACCATTGCCCAACTGATCCGACTATGAAACGATGCAATGACTCTAAATCCATAATTACCATCCGATTCAACATCCACAATCTCCTAATATATGATCTAAGAAATTAACATTATAAATAATAGGCATTATAAATACATAACATGATAATAAACCTAAAATAATTAAACACTATAAATATTAATGCATAATAACTATATATGACCTTATATGACTTGAAACCAAAGAGTGTAGCCTTGATGTAGGCTTTTTTATTTTGATCCCTTTGATTGTTCATGTATTTGAGACAATTTTTGAAGTTTGAGATACTTGTTCAACATACTCATGTTGTATATGGGTCCTCATTAATATCTTATTCAAAATATTTCTTACTTTCTTTATTCCTCCTTGTTTTTATTTTCGAAAAGGTCAATATATAAAGTAATTGTGGTAAATAATAATTTCACTACACCGCTTTTTTAATGCTCTTTCCCAACAACATCGATGATCTATACTTTTCCATATTCTTCCATTACATTATTCATGTCAATCCCGATCCATTTTCTCCTTTCTCATCACTCACCTTCCATACTTAACTTCCTCCAATGTAACATGAAAAAATCTCAATAAGTATAGGTACACCAATAAGCACATTATTTACCTAACTTTCAAGCACATATTTAACATGATTTTATTAGTACACCCACATATTTTTCTAGAAGTTCCAACATATTTTTCTCTCTTTAATTCTTGTTGTTCAATCCAACATTCTAGAAAAAAAATACTTACTTTACCATACAATTTATTTGTATTTTCATAATTAAATTAAATAAAATAAAATTGAAAGCTACAACGTTGCCTATTTGTATCCTCAGGTTGTTGTTCCTAGTTTCCCAACATTTGACCATGTCATGAGACTATTTCCCAACATCGCTTTAGCTTTCAATAAGCGAATTCAACCCTAAAATGAATGCATAATAAATATAACATGGTAAAATAAAAAATATTAATATAAATATATATATATATAATAATAATAATATATATATAAAAATAATAAAAACATTAAAATAAAATACATACAGTTAAAAGTGTGGTGTTGCCCAAATGAAGTACTCGATCAATCCATGCTCCAACAAATCTATGTCTATATGGAGTCAACCATGTGTCTTTCACATAATCAATAAAGTCCGCACAATTAAACATGCTTGCTCAAGTTGTTCCAACTTTTGAGCATACCCAACCTCATTACTAGCCCATACAACTTCCTCTCATAATGTGTCAATGGTCTTTCATTTATTTCACCACATATTGCTTGCATCGCATTCTAACATTTTTGTTAATGTGAAACGACATAGCAAATTTTATGTAGTAGGAACACAATTTCCACCGCTTTCATCAATGCTAGATCTCTATCCATCAAAATCACTTTTGACGCAAATTTTCTGACAAACAATTCATTCAATTTTCTCCAGACCCAACAAAACTATTTGTTCGCTTCATACCATATAAGCAAATGCAATGTAAAAAGTCAACTTTCGATGTCATGCCAACAATTTCAAAGAGAGGTTGCCTATATTTATTTGTCTTATATGTGTTATCCATAACTAAGACAATGGAAAAATATTCAAAGAACTTGATGGAGTCCGATGCGCCTAAAAATATCTCTCACAATATCGAGCCATCTCTTTTTCTACTCCATGAGACATACCCTTCTCAATTAGCTTTAGCAAATGTTGTATCTCGCTTCTTGACCCCTTCTTTTGTATCACACTTCGCTTATATATTTGAGTGATCCGTTGATATTTTGATTCCTCTCTTGCAGAAGTCAAGATGTCAGAGGAACATGTCTCTTTGTTAAATCAAAAACCTTTTCATCCGAGGTCAACCAACCAACAAACGCAAGACCTTCAAGCCTATCGTGTAATCCATGATAATGAACTTCACACTTTACATCTATCTCCCATCCAAACCCATCTTTCGACGGAGTCGACTAATTTTGAACGGGCATCCACATCTCTTAGTTGCACTATGAGTTCCACTTTAATCCTTGTATTTTCCCCCCTTTATCACACTCAAAAATTATCATGTTACTCCTTCCTCTCTTGCCGGTTTCAGTGTCCGAACGCTCGATAATAACGGTGGTTTTATTTCTTAATCCAACATCTTTGATCCAGCTTGTAACATCCTCTCGTGTAGCGAATGTTTGTGTTGTAGTGAATACATTCGTGGTATCTATGGAGGACTCGTTTTTTTGGCAAACTGGGACAGGAATTTCCATACTTGAAACAAAAAAATAATTCAAAAGCTTCCGAAACTCTTGTAAAACTATTTTTCTGATACGACAAACCGGAACACATATGCAAAGTGTTTCGGTTTGCACATCTTACAAACTAGAACACATCTGTAAAGTGTTCCGGTTTATATTTCAAAATTTCAGAACTCTTTCCATATGTGTTCCGGTTTGTTTTAAAAATTGTCGTTTATAATGGAACACTTAAACAAACTGTTCTTGAATGTTTTTTGTTATTTCCGGAAAACATCATTAAATTGTTCCGGTTTGTGTTTAAACAAACCGAATACTTACCCAAAGTGTTCTGAAATGTGTTCAATATTAGTTTTTTGGACAGTAAATATTTGATTTTTATTATGAATGGTAAAAGTGAAAAGGTAAAATAGTTAAAATATGTTAAGGATAAAAGTGAATTTTTTACAAAATTGTAGGGGTATAGGACTAGTTGTTAGGGTACAAAGTAAAGCTTTCCTCATGTTTTAGTGTTTTATGGGGCCCTAAGTAAAGGACCTAAATTATAATTTGTTAGTAACTAAATCATTTGAAAATTAATTTTATTTTGAAAATAAAACATTTTTTAAAAATTAAAACTCACTTTATTTTTAAAAAAATTAAAATAATCAATTATTCAAAATATGGAAAGTCGACTTATTCGTAAAAATATTGATTTTTTTGTTGAAAAAAAGAATAATAGTTTTTTTCTAAAAATATAAAAAGGTGCATTTTTTGAAAATAAGAAAAGACGGGTTTTTTAAAAAATAAAATTTTAGATTTTTTCGGAAAAAAACAGAACTTTGTCGCAAATATAAAAAGTCTTATTTTTCAAAAACAAACCGATTTTTCGTCGAAATATAAAAAGTTGACTTTTCAAAAACAAATCGTTTTTTTTCGAAAATATAAAAAGTCGACTTTTTCAAAAATATAAAAGTCTTTCCGAAAAACCGATTTTTATCGAAAAAATTTGATTTTTGTTGAAAATTTAAAATCGATATAAAAATGAATTTTTTCAAAATATAAAATCGATTTTCCGAAAACAACCGATTTTTATCGAAAATAAAAAGTTGACTTTTTCAAAAACAAACCGATTTTTTGTCTAAAATATAAAAGTCGATATATCCGAGAAAAATTAATTTTTGAAAAAAAAAATTTTTTATGTCAAAAATTTAAAATCGACTTTTCGAAAAACAACCGATTTTTAAAATTTAAAAGTCAATTTTTCGAAAAAGACCAATTTTTTATCGAAATATAAAAAGTCTCTTTTCAAAAATTGATTTTGTCGAAAATACAAAATAGATTTTCTAATAAAAACTGATATTTTGTTGGAAATATAAATAGTTGATTTTTGGCTTAAAATTTAAAAAGTCGATTTTAAAAAAAATCGTTTTTTGTTGAAAATAAAAAGTCGATTTTATTAAAAAATCAATTTTTTCAAAATATAAAAAGTTGATTTTTTCTGAAAACCAATTTTATGGCAAAAAAAAAATGTCAATTTGTAAAAACTTGATTTTTTTATCGAAAATATAGAAATTCGATTTTTTCAAAAAAAAATCAATTTTTGAAAATACAATTAATCGACTTTTTAAAAAGTGCTTTTGTCAAAATATAAAATGTCTATTATTAAGAAAAAAATCAAATACAAAAGTTAATTTTTCAAAATAAAAGTCAATTTTTTTATTAAAATAAAAAATTTAATTTTTTATTAAAAATATTAATTTTAAAAAAAATTATGAAAAAAATTTTGTGAAAAATTTGAAACTCATTTAAAATTTAAGGGTCTTTACTTTAGAGACCCTACTTATTTTGGGATTCATTTATTTTTAAAAATTCAGGCCCCTTATATATTAAGGGCCTTAAAATTTTGTCTCTGGCTCTTTAAATTAACAGCTCTATTTGTAGGTAATACCACAGACAACCCAAAAAATTAAACATGCAAGGACATCAAATTGAGAAATAAAAACAAAAGGAAGAGGGATTGAGTGCAGCTGAGAACTAAAAACAAAAAGAAGTGGCAGTTGAGAAGGAGGTTGATAAAACCTGTCAGGGATAAAAAAGTAAGCATGAGAGTGAGAATGAAGTTAACCGAAGGTGCAAATAAACACAATAAAGAGAGGGTTTGAATTGAGTTTCGCATCCCAAAAACACAAACAACAATTATTCAACAATGACAAAAGAACACAAATATTTTTATCTTGGTTCCTCTTTTAATTAAGTTAGTCTAGTCCATCCGTCAAAGTGATTTTTTCTTCTCAATAAGAATTTAATTCACTAATCAATGATTTGATTACGGCCACCAAGACTAATTGTCAATATATTGTTGAAAATCCTGACTATACCCTAATCTCTTAAAAAATTATAACTCAATGAATAACCATCAATGACTTCTCGAGTAATCCGACTAAAATTTAGCCACTCATTAACCAAAAGATTAAATATAAATATTATGTGTTATAGATTTGCTTCTACATTAAGAAGATTATACAAGATGAATATCAAATGATTACATTTAAATAATTTGAAACATAATGCTTGAAGTGTATCTCTTTTTCTTTTTTTCTTGGTATTCTCGGAACACTTTGTTATTTTCTTCTTGCTCTGATATTTTTTCACAATCAATCACCTAATTTTCAAGCATTCAAAATTTTCTTTATATAGTTAATGAAATAGATTTATTGGAGGATAAAGTTGGAATATTAACACAAAAATATAGTTATTGGTGATGCTTGCCCTATACTACTTTCAGAATTATCGATTGACCCCACAAACTAATACGAGTCTTTTCAATATGTTTTGTCTTCACTTACACAATTTCTGACAAACTTCCTAGAAGGTCATTCATCCAAATACGACTCTAAGTCAAACACGCTTAACTATGGAGTTCTTATTTGTTAGGCTATCGAAAAAAATGTATTTTGTTAGTATAGATAATACCAATCAATCTTTATAAGTCTTCCATCAACTATACAATCTCATCCCTGCACGGCCTAGTAATCCCTCTTTTTTCAATATAGCACAATTTCTTGTCCTCTCTAACCTCAAATATTACACATAATGAATGAGGAAATGAAATGAGAAAAAATACGTTGATACAATAATATATACTTTTCTAAATTTTCATAATAGTGGAAGAAATATTTTAAGTGTCACGTAATCTTCTAACCATCAATATGTATACAATAGACTTCTAAACTAAATGTAGAAGCAACATCTTATTACTACAAATCAAATAAAAATTCATTTTAATTTAATAGTGGCATTAAAAACTAAAAACGTGCAAAACTAAGAAGTTTGACCAACAATATTACTTCACACAATTTCATCAAACACACTCAAACAAAGAAAACAAGCTTCTTAAATTGGGGTTTTACTCCAATGTAGTATTAAGAATCTCTAGTATCTCATCAAGGTAAACAATCTTATCTATGAATCTAATATATCTATTATAGTATACACAACATGATCATAAATTATATTGTTAATCAACATCAATGGTAATGCTAATACCGGATTTTTGACCGACCAGATCATTATTTTTTTTATAATAGTCCTAATATTTCTCTTCATGTTTATGCAAATTAATGCAAGCATTAGTAGTGGATTCAACAAACGCAACATGAGCCAAACAGCAAAGAAAAGTAACAAAACAGCTATGCATGATATTGCATGTGGGAGTTTGACCAAAATATTGCATGTGATAATTTCTATATAAGCAACACAACCCCAATAGACATTTTCATTAATTTTGAGCCTTGCAAGTTTTCTTCTTCCATCATCACATCACATTAACTAACCAGGGTTCAATTCTAACACAAGAATGGCACCAAAACATATTTTCATATCACTAGCTGTTTTTCTCTCACTCCTCCTAGAGCCTTCCTTGGCCAAACACAATTCTCAAACAATAACCTACATAAAATCCTCTTGCAATGGTACCCTCTACCCTAATCTATGCATTCGTTGCCTTGACAAATTTTCACATTCCACCATAAATGGTCCTCAACATTTAGCCCAACTTGCCTTATCTGTAAGCCTGTCCAGAGCCTTACAAACAAGAGGCTACCTTTAAATGTAGCTAAGGAACTCAAAACAATTGATCATAACAACAAAAGGATGTATCTAACCGTGCAAGATTGTGTGAATCAAATCAATAATAGTGTTGACCAACTTAGCCAAGCCATCAAAGAACTAAAAAAGTTGAATCAATTCAACACCGTCATCAATGATAAAGTGTTGTGGCACATAAGTAATGTTGAGACATGGGTGAGCACTGCCTTAACAGATGCTAGTAGTTGTGTACAATCATTTCTGGTCATAGAATGAGCAAAGGGTTGCAACAATTAAGGTTCGGGCCAAGAATGTTGCTGAAGTTACTAGTAATGCACTTGCTTTGTTTCAAAGTTATGCTTCTAGGTACAAACTTGCAGCAGCTGGAACCACCAAAGCCTTGATAAGCTCAAAAGCTTGCTTCATTTTTTATCATCCTTTGTTTGTTCATGTATATTGTATACATGTTTTTCTTTGGGTGGTTTTACGTAGTTGTTTATCAAGTGCAATATTGATATATGAATTATGAATGTATGATTAATCTCATTATTATTTAAGTTAAAAATATTTATACTACTTTGATTTAGTTATTAAATATTTTATCCATTTCATATGAAAACATCAATATAATAATTGAGGTAAATAGATAATTTTCACTACGATATAGTGACGTGATTATTACGTGAGTAATAATGAGGCGACGTGATAATCACGCCGCTATCTTTTTAATAATAAAAAATAAACACAATGTCTCATTCGAGAAGTCCTGACTATTTATTTTGAATATCAATTGACGATTCACGCCGCCACATAGAATTAATAGTAAATTTAAAAAAAATCTGTAACGTATAAATGGAAAAAACTTTGAAATTTTTTAAAATTTAGTTGGAATGTGATAATCACGTCGCAATATTTAAGGAGAAAAAATTTAAAATTTTAAAATATCATAATTTTACAAGTTTATTATTTATAACCAGGTCGCAACATTTATCAATTGCAATATTGATAATGAATTATGAATGTATGATTAATCTCATTACTATTTATGTTAAAAATATTTATACTACTTTGATTTAGTTATTAAATATTTTCATTCTTAGTTGGCCACAATTCATATGAAAAAACTCAATACAACCAAAATATTGAGGTAAATAGATTATTTTTTAGTGTTTATTAAAGAAATTTGAGAAGGCTGTTAGTATTAGTAAATTTGAGAAGGCTGTTACTATTAATATCTCATGTTTTAGTATCTAATATTTTTAGACGGTTGAGATAACTAATTGACTTAATATATTGATGGCTAAATTATCAGTTTTTAAGTTATTTAATTATAATGTAAATTTTAATTATTTTTGTTTTGTTGATCTTTTATGTTAAAATCTTGATTTATGTTGTTTATTTTGTTATTTTAATTTTATTTTACTTCTAAATTCATATTAAACCCGCTTTTATCCAAAAATTATGAAAAATATTTTAAAATATTTCTTCTCGCTTTGCACTTATGTAATTTTTCGAGAATTTTATTTTCTATTTTACTATTTTTCTTTAATTTTTTTCCTTTTCAATGCATTTAATTAGTTTTAAATTACTTTTATGCACTAAAAATATGAGAATTTTATTATATATCCAATGATGGTCTAGGCCTATTTAAGTGACATATACATGAATTAGTGTCAATTCTTTTTTTAAAAGGAGTTTGAGAAAAATGTCAATGATTAAAGTTGTTAAAATAAAGGATCCACATGTAAAATAATTTAAAGGACCAATATATTTAATTAAATAAAGGATCCAGTAATTTAGTCTATATTAATATATTGTGTCATCGATATTAGTATTAGTATCGAAATAGATATTATTTTATGAAATATTAAATTAGATTTTTTAAAATATTAGATTTGATTAAATTTAATATTTAAATATAATTCAATTGGATGACCCAAATCTAATTAGGTTACCATATAAATAATTTTAATTTTATTATTGTTTGTAAGATTAATAATACAAATTCTTACTAAAGTTTCACTAACAAATTAGTATTGCTTCTACTTTCTCTCTTACTAAGTGTTTCATGCAACTAACAAATTAATTTTCAAATGAGTGTTATTTAAAGACTATTTTGATCAAGTGTTCGAAAAAGGTTTTCATTGTGAAAAGATTATTTCTAGAAACATCATCAATTGATTGTGTGTAGGTTCTTGTGGAATTCAAGTCTTGGTATACCGACAAACTTTGAAGGATGTTTAGTCGAAAAGTAATCCAAAATTCTTTCGTTCGACTATACCAATAAGATCATCCTACATTCAAGTGGTACATTCAGATGTATGTGGTCCATTCAAGAACATACCATTGGTGGAAACATATATTTTGTTTTTATTGAGTTTATCGATGAGTTTAAAGAACAAGTGAATTGTGACATCATCTTTAAGAATAACTTATCGTAGTTTGATCCTCTCCTAGTCAATCGATATGAATTCTATCGAGATCCTCTAAGAAAATAACCTTTAAAGGAATCGTTTTAAATGTGTTTCCTTGTCCCACTACTCTTCTTCGCCACACACATTCTATAGTAGCAACAGTGGCCAAAAATGTCATTCGAGCTAGGATTCCAAAACAATTTGTTTTCACGTTAGGCTCGAGCTCAACATCCTTCCAAATAATTGTGAGCTCACCGTTTACTCAATCACGACTTCCTTGGTCAACCTATCAATGTACTCTGAATCTCTCCTTTTTCTTTGCACAATAATAATGACCATTGTCTTTTGATTGGCATGTGTTGTGAAATGGGATATGAAATCATCACACTATTATCCAAGAAATGATGGAGTTGTCTTCGCACTATTGAATCGTGGCACGCAGAGTCTGCCGACCGTGATAACAAAAAATTCACTTCAATACTCATTTGGATTGGCATCTTTGGGATTTATCTAAAGACTTAGGGATATTACATTCAATGATTTGTTTTATGAACGAGTTCCATCGGCACACTATTATGTAGAGTTGTTGTGCTCCTTCACGAGCCAAGCACATGATTGAATAAGATATTATTCCTTTAGTTCATTTTAAGTGTAAATAATATTTTTTTCTCTTTTTAATTGTCTTGTATAAAGTTTAAGGTAGTATTAATTGTTAGATGTTTACCAACTATTTTTTGGACGTTAGTTACTCAACACAAAGATCATCGAAGTGATTCGAACTCAAGATCTTAATAGGAGTACACTCCCAATACCCAAATCTTCACCGCTAGACCATTACACTTGCAAAAGTTAGGAAAAAAATAAGACAGAGCAACATGCTCACATTAAAAAGTGCAGAACTAAAACCTTGGTTCATCCCGTAAAAAAGTAAAGCCAAAATGGTCACTTTAAAAAGTGCAGAACTAAAAGAGCAAAATAGTCACTTTAGAAAGTGCAGAAGTAAAACATTGACCCATCCTGTAAAAAGTAAAGCCAAAACAGGAATGCCCTAAAACATTGACCCATCCCATAAAAAAGTAAAGCCAAAGCGGGAATGCCTCATGAGCCTCGCCAGACCTACTTTGCCATCCTTGGTTGGGGTATGTATTTGTTTATTTCGTGGTAAGGCAACAATATATTTGCTTAGTTAGTTGTCATTATTTTGATTATGTTTCTTCTTGTGTTGATAAAGTTATATATTGTCCTTTATATGAATTAAACTGACCAAAACAAAAATCTATTTACTATCATTTTTAAAGTTCAATACATCATTAAGATAAACATTAAGTTATATATATTGTCCTCAAATTCTATGAATTGAGGTACTTCAACATTGGGTAAAGTGGAAGACTAGCTTTTCTTCTCTGGTGCACTCTGCTATGAACAATGGACACATATATTTGTTTCTGCATAACAAAAAAAATTTTGAAAATTCGTGGAAAAAAGAAAACTTTTATACACCTTCCAATATCCCTGCCACATATACTATTAAGAGTTACAACAAGAGACATGAACAAACACATAGATAAAGAGCTCATGTAATCTTACAACAACTAAAATGGATCTTACAAATTACAAACAACAGCATTATCTTACAAGATAAGAAAATGATGATAAATGAAACAAAGCACATACAACCAAATGGGTTTGGATTTGCTGATATTAACTTGCCTGTTTTCAGGACTCATTCAGCTACCTTCATACCAGTGAGATAAACTTTACTCTGAATCACACTTCCTCCAATCCAGAAGCCTGGCATAACCATCAAACCGACTTTCGGCTTTTCGTCATTTTCATTCATTATCAGATTATTGACAACACTTTCCATGTAAACATCGGAGAACTCGCTCCCTCCTTTAACCTGAAATACTTTGACGTTTGGCTCAAAAGAATAAGCTAATTTGTGTAAAAGCCAAATTGACTTTGCTAGTTTTAGAAAAGCTTGGTAAAAAGGAGTTCTTGGATGCCCTCCACCTGTCACGTAATTTCGCTGATCTAGGTTTCCGAAGAATGATGCTTCCATCTTTGGATGAACTACCGCTAGGTATTTGCTGCTGCAAAACTTCCCGAAAACGGAATCTGGGTTTTGGCCTAGCATGTCCAAGGGATCGATCTCCCTTAACGCAAGAAATTGGTGGAAGAAGCTTTCTTTATTGAGTGTAATATTGTCTGAGTTGACAGAGAAGCTTTCTTGCTCGAAGCCACCAAACATTCTTTGGCATATGTAAGACTCAAATGCATATTTCTTATGAGCTCTCTTTGCATAAACAACATTCAGTTCGATTGAGTTGGCAGCAGCATCAAGGTCCCACCCAGCTGCTTTCATCATGTTGATCAAAGGTTTAGAAAAATCATGAATCGCTTTAGCAGCTGCTTCCACGGAAGAGGTAAAGAGATCCGGAGTTAGATCAACAGGAAAAAATCCATTTCCGTCTTCAGATTCTTTAGTTGACAAACCTCTAAGCTTTAGATTCTTTTCTAGTTTTGCTCGCTTCTGACTAGCCTCCTCAATCTGCTTTTCAAGTTGATGGATCTCTGAATCTTTATTCTGAATTTCCGACTGAAATTTCTTAACCATGACCTCGTATGTTTTCAGGAGGCTCTGCTGCTCTTGAATTTCTGCAGCTAAACGAGAGTCTTGGGGAGAAACACACACTGGCTTTGGGTTGTTTTCCCTGTAGAAATGCTTGAGTTCAGATAGATTTTTCAGCTCGCTAATAACAAGTTTATCAGCAGTGTGGATTTTATCAGGATCATAGGGAGTATGAGCAGCTTGCAACTGAATATAAGCTGATTTCAGCGTAGAGATATTAGTGAAAATTTTAGATACTAGGGTTTCCACGGCTTCTGGATTCTGGTTCATGGCTTCTTCCATGGGTTGAGGGTGGACTTTCTGACTGTTGGTCTCGCGTAATTGTGTCTCTTTGGCTCCAGTTGGTAGCATAGCTAACGCCAATAGAGGGACAGATGAACAAGCTTTCGATCAAGAAAATCTAAATTAACACACAACCTGCAAGCTTTCAAAGAAGTTTAATCAAATGATTATGACATTCTTAAAAAATAGTATGCATTACAAAATAACTAATCATGGAAGTAACAAGTAAGCAACTACCAATCTGGCAGTAATGAGCTCAAACGTATTAATCAAAGCATTTTTCTACTATCTCTGATACCATATTGGTAAGTTACAGTATTCTCCAAGTTTCTCAAGTTTGAAATAATATCCATGTCTCTTTTCTCAAGTTTCTTAGACCTAGAACATTCTATAATTACAAGTCTACAACCAATGCAATCCTCATTCCATGTATAGCATGTCCAAAAACAAAAGATTCTAACTGCTCTAAATCATACAGTTTAAACATCTAACTCGTTAGAAAAGTTAACTCTAGAATATAAGTATAACATACTGGGAAAAAAATACAAGTTTCCTGACTTCATTAAAATTACACCAAAAGGGCTGATCCAGAAGGCCATATCACAGAGTCAATTGCCTACATCGTGAAGAAAATATGTCAAACTCCCAATTGAAAACCGAAAAGTAATAACCTATCCGAGTCATACTCATCCTCTCCTTACATCTACTCTCATCAAATTTAATATGAACAGACTCAAACAACAACTATCTATATCCACAAGTCCTGGAAGTACCACAAAGCAGTGTTATCAAAAGTGGCGGTTTTGGCTCTCTGCAATGGTAATTATTGGCCAATATTGGGTTTTCTGCCATAATCCGCTATAACTACTCCGTAAAGTGGCCGGTATGGCAGGATTTTGGCTTCCGCCATGGACAGCCATCCATCATCGACAACACTGCCACAAAGGAAGTCCTAGTGGTCTAATCTTAAATCCAATGTCTCAAAATCTCACTATCTCAGTTACAATATTACTATATATTCACGAAAATAAAACAATACTGCAACAAGCAAAATGAAAATGAATTGAACATAATACAGGATTAGCAAAGCTTCAAAAGCAAAAATGTATTCACAATCCTAAACCCACACAACAAGAAGCTTATGTTAGAAAATAACAACCACTAAATCCAGCATTTTTCAATCAAATTCCCAATCAAAACTCACAAGCAAAATGCATACAACAATACAAATCTGATAACAAAAAACAGACCCAATGAAATTCTTATGATTCTAATCAATAATCAACCCAATCTGAAACCCTAAATTGAAAAGAAAAAAAAGAGGGAAAAGGGAGACAGTACATGATGGAGAGTATGAACAACGTTAATTGAGGTAAAGGATGTTTGGTAAGAGATCTGAGAAATTGATGATATACCTTAATGGTGGAAATAGGAAGGAAGAGTGAAGATGGAAGTTGTCTTGTGAGGTTCAGTAAAGTAGAAGGTTGGTGTGGGAAGCAACAGTCACAACACAAGACACAACCTCCGACCAAAACCCTATATTCTTGTTCCTATGTCAAAATAACCAAAACCGTTAACCATTTTCTATTTTTATTTTATCTTTGCTTATATTTTTCTTTCTTTTAACACTATAATTATCATAAATTCACACACAAAATAAAGTGTTTAGCTAAATAACATTGACTAAATAACATTGACATTTGTTTATTTAAGTTAACACACTGTTCTTTTGCTACTAATAGAAATAATAATTAAAATTGAATTTTTATAACTATTTGATCGTTGGAAACATTATACTCCAAATTAATAAAAGTATTTAATTATAACCATTAATTAATTCAATGAAAGCATTTAATTATAATCATAACTATTTATAAAATTGCGCGTATGAATATTGTAATTCATTCGTGATTTAATTTTTAAAATATATAAAAGGGTAATGCTATAAAAATAGATATAATAATATATATAATTATGTAATTTTAAAATAATTTAAATATTATATAAAATTAAAAACAAATTATATATAAATTTAATAAATTAAATTAAATTATAATTTTATCATGTTCATGCAATATTAATAATGTTGGAATATACAAGTCAAGTTTTGTATTATTAAAATAAAATTTTATAAAATTAACAAATTATAATTTTAAAATAATTTTGTCGTGTTCCTGAGAATGTTAATAATATTGGAATATATAGTCAATGTGAGTAAAATACCTCATTTGAAAATAATGTGAGGAGGTATGAACCCACTCCCCTATCACCTTAAAGTTTTAGGGATAAAGTGTGTTTCTCACAAATATTCCTAATCCTACATATATCAATGCTTTTAAATCTTTCCCAACAATTGGTATCCGAGTCTTTGGTTCAAGAAAGGACCTTTAGTATCGACATTGCAAGGTATAGGATTCAGAAAGGACATTAGTATCACCGCTGCAGGGTGTACTGGGGAGTATTGTGGACTCACACTGAGGAAGTGTTGGAATAATATTCTGTGAGTAGTGGAAATAATCTCACATTTGATAGAATGTGAGACTTAAGCATATATAAGTGAGAACTCACTCACTTATCACCTTAAAGTTTTAGGTGGACAAGTGGTGTGTCTCTACAGGTGCTTGTTCCTCAACGTTATATCAATGCTCATACTATTAACTCCTTCTAACAAATAAATGTTTCGAGCTTGTCATAAAAACAACATTTTGATTATCTTCGTAGGGTGCGGATAACTCAAAATATTGTGTTTTAAAATATAATATCTTTAATACTTTAGATCAACAATGCATGTTTGTGATAATTATTCAAGGCAGTTTTAATAAGGTTGATGTTGAGGATGTTAGGTGCAAACAATTATTATGTTATGTTAATCCATATAAATGAGGATTTCACAAGTGAATGGTGGGATTGATCTTCTTGAATTAGTTAATTGCAACGTCGAATACCAAATTTTAAAAAAAATTGATATTGGGGAATAAGTCTATGTGAAAAGCCAAGTCAATAATGAACATACCTTTTATTAGAGAGAGGCCTTTGTGAGTGACTCAAAGTTCTGCTTGGAGAATATTTGAAGAGTTCATACTAAATCTTGAGAAACTGAATTTCTATATCCCAAATGACGTGTGAAAGGTACCACCATATCTCGTATGATTTGATGTGTCATTAAAACTTCCATCTATATTAATAATGGTGCAAGTGTAGTTGAGGGAATTCTATTTGTTGAAACAGTTGTGTGTGTGGTTGTTTGAGGTTTAGTGAAGCAAATGTGAAAGGAATCTGCCATAAAGTGGGCGGACAATGAGAGATGATACTTGGAAATGGTTTCATGAAAAATGAATGTTGAGTTACGGCTTCTCCAAGCCCATCATACTATTGTGGCAAAGAGGTTATCACATGTACCATGAGTCTCATTTTTTATCCAAGCATTTCCATCTCAAGTCAATAAATTTTTTTGATGATTAAACTTAAATTACAACTAAGGGTTTCTAGAATCTCTACAAATATAATGAAAGAATGAATCATCTTCTAACCACATCTAGAACACATAGCCTAGGGATTGTGTAGTGATGATGAAGTAGAAATGGAAAGAAAGATATAGAGGGTTAGTCAAGATAAAATAGGAACTTGATATTTTCTAAAAGGCAAGGTTTCCAAATCAAGTTCCATGATTTAGGTTGTAAATTATGATCATGTAATTCTTCTTTTTGTGGGGGATCCAAGTGCAACCACTATTAGAAGTGTAAGTTCCTTTATGGGATCGACAAATAAAGACATATTTTGTGTTTGGATTGAATCTAAGCCTTTTGGTGGTGATCTTAGTGAGGATACTATGAAGGGATGAGTATACAAAGTGGATATGGGACGATGTCGTAGAAAAACCATTAACTTATATATTAATGTTATGTATATATTAGTTTGTACAATGAGGTAGACTATGATACCACTTTTGATCAAGTGTCTTCAAAAACAATAACGGGTGAATTATGATATAACTTTTATCCAACATTTCCATCTCGAGCCAAGAAAAATTTGGATGATTAAATCCAAGGTATAACTAAAGATTTATAGAATCCATACAATCATAATGAAGAAATGACTCATCTTCTAGGCCACGTTTGGAACACATAGTCGAGGGACCATTATGTGATGATGAACACACACACACGGAGAGAGAATCAATTTAAGACAAACAAACTAAAATGAGAACTTGATATTTATAAAAGGCGGGTTTCCAAATCAAGTTATGCGGTTGAGGTTTAAATTATGATCAAGTAAATCTTATTTTTTGCAAGGGATCCAAATGTAACCACTATTAGCAGTGTAAGTCCCCATTATGGGATCATACCAAATGAATACATCTTTTGTGTTTGAATTTAAGCTAAATATTTTTTGTGGTGATCTCAGTGAGGATACTATGAAGGGGATAAATATACAAGTGGTGGATATGGGAAAAATCATTAACAAGTATATTAATGTTATGTATATATTAGTTTGTACACATGTGATAGACTATGATACCGATTTTTAATAAAGTGACTTCAAACACAAGAATGAGGTGAATTATTATACCACTTTTTATCCAAGCATTTCCATCTCGAGCCAATAAAAAATATGGATGATTAAACCAAAGGTACAACTAAAGAACTAAAGGTTTATAAAATCCTTGCAATCATAATGAAGGAATGACTCATATTCTAGGTCACATTTGTCGTCTAGGTATTGCAACTGATAATTCCAATCCAAATTCACACGATTACAAATTTCCTTTTCATTATCGTTGCTCTGATCAAATATATGTCTTCATTATCATCTCATTAGACATGGTTCACTTACTGAAAATTTAATATTTCTTTGCAAACAAAGTTTTTTTTAATACGTCATCAGTTCCAAAACATTACATGCATCAAATGATTATGTCTGAGTGTAATTGTTTTGTTACCTTTTGATTTTGTATCATGTAAACAAATGATCGGTGTAATTATAATTTTACTAATTTTGATGATATATATTACTTAAGTTCATCTGATGATGACTTGGAAGCTATTAAGACTTGGAAGCTATTAAGGAGACATTTTATGGAGACATTTTATGCAGCTCAAGACGTTGACAAAAGTTGTGGAAAATATAAAACTCCTACTAAACATTTTTTTGGACTTCTAAATTGTAAATAAAAACAAATCTTAAAATCCAACTGTGAAGGTGGGACCCATGTTATAATTTCTTTTCGTTTTCTAAAATACAACCAAACATTCATTACTCAGATCTCTACCACAAGAAAGAAAATCCTCATTCATAAACCCATTGCTTCTTCCTCAACATTACTCAAACAACACACCCTACAATTGTTTATTCTTCAATCAACAATAAACAATTCATAAATCCAACAACAACATTGTCTACTGTCGTTGTCACCGGTGACTCTTGTCGGTGATTCTCTCTCTTTCAACCCATTCAACTGATTTCCCTCTCACTAGATCGATCTACCTTCAAAAGGGTACAATTTTTTATGACCCTTTTCATGATTTATGCTTATTATGTTCAATGTATTGGATTTATTTATGTTTCTTTAGTTTATGAGGTTTTTACTTGCTCATTGGTTTGATTATCCAACTGGGTCACTTTCTAATGTGGAAATTAGGTTTTTTTTTTGGTACCATGTTATTCAATGATTCATGTTTCTAGTTACCAAAGATGGAGATTTCAAATGGGGTTTGATTTAGTTTAGCTATTTTGTAGTTTTATGAATGGTATTTCATTGTTTGAGAAAAAAAAATTGATGCTTTTCAATTTTGGTTTTTTTTTTAAGTGTATGTTTGGTTTAGCTTTTGGAAGAGATTTTGAGATGTTTGGTTCTTCTAAAATATAATTGATTCTGCCTCTAGAATTTGTAACTTTTGAGTATAATTGATTTAGGGTTCTAGAATTGATTCTACTTGATGCTTGAATTTGTAACTTTTGAGTATAATTGATTTATGGTTCTAGAATTGATTTTATTTGAAGATAGAATTTGTAACTTTTGAGTATAGTTGATTCTGCCTTTAGAATTGATTATATTTGAAGTTAGAATTTGTAGCTTTTGATTATAATTGATTCTGCCTCAAGAATTCATTCTACTCGAAGCTAGAATTTGTAGCCTTTGAAATTTATTATTCAACTCACTTTTACATAAAATTATCAAAACATAAATCACTTTATTCAACTCGTTTTTAACCAGAATCAATTCACTAATCAATTTTTTTCACCGCAAAACCAAACTTATGCCTATTGTAGTTCAATGAGAATTGAGATTATTACAAGTTGATATGAGCAATTTCCATTGTTGTCAAATTGTGTTATACCGTGGATATGGTGCTTAGTACAAAATATTGTTAAATATTGCTGCGATATAGAACTGTAGGGTAGTGGAGATTTCAACACGTTGCTATTTTCTGCTTTTGTGATTGACAACACTTGCAATGAAAGGTTTGCTTAGTGCTGATTTTGTTGTTTTTGCTTGATTCAGAAGGTGAGATTAAGAGGTTTAGTCATTGATGGCGCTTTCAGTTTCACGGACTATGTCAAAGGGCATAGTGATGACAGTGCCTGTTCTGGTTCTAACAGTTTCAGCTGCCGCTGTTTTTCTGTTCTTCTTGTTGTCCTCTCTCTTCTTGCTCATGCCCTTCACAACCTTCAGCAACCCCTGTCAACAATGCAGTGAACTCTGCTGTTGGTTTGCCCGAGTCTAGTAGTCGTAATGGTTTGTTAGCAACAAGGAAGGAGGATGTTCAGTGGGTGAAAGATCAAATACAAGCAAATGGACTTCATATGCAAGAAAATGTGCTCCGCAAGGGTATTAACCCTCGCACTAGGGTTCAACAACTCGAGGATCTTCGACAGTAAGACCCTTCTTCTTATCTAGTTAATCCATTTTTGTACGTGTGAATGTATGACTTCCATGTTGGGTTACCTGATTAATCTATTTTATCCTGTCAAGTGCAGATTTAAGGGCATATCACACTACGAGGGAGCTGATTCAAATAATCATACAGCCTTTCCATGCCCCGGCGAACTTCTAGTTGAACAGCACCATAGTAACTACGGTGAACCATGGGCAGGTGGAAGGGATGTGTTTGAGTTTCTTGCTCAAACCATTCACCTCAGACCAGACTCACAGGTGCTGGAGATAGGCTGTGGCACACTTCGAGTTGGTTTGCATTTCATTCGATATTTAAATCCGAACACTTTCATTGTCTGGAAAGAGACGAGCTCTCTGATGGCTGCACTTAGTACGAGCTTCCTGCACAAGGCCTCTTACATAAACGACCATTGATAGTTAAGGCGAGGACATGGATTTCAGTAAGTTCGGTTCCGGCGTAACATATGATTTGATTTACGCCAGTGCCGTATTTCTTCACATGCCTGATAAACTCGTTTGGGTTGGATTGGAAAGATTGGCATCTAAATTAAAACCCTTCGATGGACGAATCTTTGTATCACACAATATAAAGTTCTGTTCGAGAATGGGAGGAGATGAATGCACAAAGAAGCTTACGAGTTTAGGACTCGAGTATCTTGGGAAGCATACACATGACAGTCTTCTGTTTAATCACTACGAGATATGGTTTGAATTTAGACGGTCGAAAATTTAAGGTCCTAATTGATTCTTCGGAAAAAAAACACTGAGAAATTTTCAGCTTTGAATGACCTCAAGCCACTAAACTGCTATGCTCATTACAACATGCCATCATCATCATCAAGTGAATTCTTGCTTCAGTCCTGAGAGTTAGCAATTTTTCTACTCAACAGTTCATCGACTTGTGCCAGAGAAGCGAGACGGTCATTTTAATTTCGATTGAGGATTCGACAAAGGCAAGAAGCGCTTAATATGTATACTTATTATTTGTTATTATTTGTCTATATGTAGATTATGATATGATTAGCTGTAGTTGGCAGTCATATCTTCATGCAACTGATTGCTGTTTCGACAATGATTACGCCGGATGCATCAAACATGAGTGATGGTGTGATACATTTAACTATATTTTTTTAGATTATTTATTATATATTGTTTCAAATTGATAATCATGGTGGTTCAGATTATAGTTTGTCCAATGATGCGAGCATAATGAAACAACCTTATATGCAAATAGTTTGTTTTTCTCGATGAAGTTTTTCTTTTCCAAATTCTTAGTGATTTCAATATTCACCCAAATGAGAGTAATGACTAGGTCAGGATAAACATTTTGAGAATCTGTCTCTGATTTTCGAGATTGGTGATACTCAGTGAGTCGGATAAGTTTCCAAGTAAATAGAGTTTAAGACTTTTTGAATTTGATTAAGAGTTTTTTTATTAAGCCTTATGCTTTGATATTTGATTTTATGGGCATTGTATTATTTGTTTGGTTTTACATTAAATATATGTTATATAGTTATTATTTATATAATCAATCTAAAAAATAGCTAAATAGCGGTTATTATTATCTCATTTTGGATCTGCTCCACTATCTTGGATTGATAACTGGGGTATTGAGTGACTTATCAAACTGTTTACCAAAATAATGAGGTCAAAGTAAATGTCTGTAGAATGAAGAAGTACTTTAATCCTGGTTTTTATAAGAAGAAAGAAGATATATAAAATTGTACTTTAATCCTGGTTTATAATAACAAGAAGATATATAAAATTGCGCAAGTTATAGAGAGATTAAATTTATGAGTCATACTATGAAATTGTGAGAAAGAGATTCAAGTTACTAAATAAATTTAATTTTATGCTTGACAGGTAGACCATGTAAGCAGTCTTTCTATTATGATGTGTGATGGGGAAGTATCAGATGAATAAGAAGACTTACATTTAGTTTTTATTGAATTGGAGAGGGTGTGTAATACCAGATGAATAAGAAGACTTACATTTAGTTTTTATTGAATTGGAGAGGGTGTGTAATACCATATGTTAACAACATTGTTGTACGAGAAAATGTTAGTAACAGAAATTAATATATGAGAGATGAATATCCATTGGATATAAGATTAAATGAGATAAGATTAGAAATGAAAATATTAGAGTGTTAGGGTAGCACCTATAGTTAGAAAAGATGGTGGAAAATAGACATTTAGATGGTTTGAACATGTAGATAGAAAACTTGTGTATTATGTAGTAAGGAAGATGTTTGGGATACATTGAACAATATATGTTGAATATAGACCTCATAGACAAAGGGTACTAGGGACTTGATCGATGAAGATTAGAGCTGGCCTACTAAAATGTAGACAATGTACTTTCTTCGTTGTGTCTAGGGTGAGAATATGATGAATCGAATGGACTTTGCTAAACTTGGACTTGAATTTCTAAAAAATTTAAAGCCTAAGTATGGCCTGTGGCCTATCATATGCTTATTTTTTCGGTCAAAGCTTTTCAAAGACCTGATTAGCCTATTAGCATGCTTAAAAAGTCTATATCATTTGAACATGTGTAAATATGCAATTCAACCAATGTTTAAATATACTAGAGAATCAAACGTACAATAAGACTAAATGTTTGTTTACATTGACTTATTTGAGCTTGGATAGTAGCATAATTTTTGTGAGATTATTTGCTTGGGAGAACTTATTGAAAATAACTTATGAAATTATTGATAAGGTTTTTTCAACTTGTTTTCACAAGTTCTAGAGAATCAAACGTACAATGAGACTAAATAATTGTTTACATTGACTTATTTGAGTTTAGATAGTAGCATAAATTTTGAGGTTATTTGCTTGAGAGAACTTATGAAATTATTGATAAGGTTTTTTCAACTTATGAGAAGAGGGTGACATGATTTTGTCGGCATGAGGGGTTCGTGAGGGTTGTTGTCATTCTTAGTTGTAATTCTATCATAAGATCTCAATAAAATGTGATAAAAATGTTAAGTTAATTCCCACCTACAACGTAGATATTTCAATTATACATGATGATCTAAACGTTATTCATATGTTTGGCGACAATCATTGTTTTGTGACTCCCGAAGGTGTGAGATATACTTGCAAACGCTCTGAAAATCAAATAAGTGTAAGTCGTGTGAGGTTCAGTGTTTTAAATTATGTGTATTTGGATTTCTACCATTAGTTCACTTTATGTATTAAAAGATTCTTTGAGCTCTTTTATCTAAGAGTCTAGGGTGACCAATAAGTTTTAATTTAGTGTGCCATTAGGTTGTGTCCATTCTCTAATCCATTTTAACGCGGATGACTTGAGTGACTCTATTTAGATCAATTGACCATTGATACATATATTTTAATACTTATGTTTTTTTACTAGTATTATATGTTACATTAATCTACTATTCTTTTATTTTATTTTTAATATTATTTCTTAATTAATACAATTAAATTTTTAATTATTTTATATATTCATTATAATCAACTATTATCATTTCGTAATATTAGTTTTTATATATATATATATATATATATATATATATATATATATATATATATATATATATATATATATATATATATATATATGCATCAAACCTATTATTTTACCGTACTTTTATAACATTTATAAAAAAAATTGATTTGCAATTAGGATTAAAAACTAATTAATCAAAATAAAATCACATTTTTTAAATTAGTTACCTAAAATCCAATGGAATCAAATAGTACATGATTATGTCTTATGAAAGGCCATAAACACACAAGCACACACAAGAACATCAACATTCGACAAACAAAAACTCACTTCACAAACAAATGACTATGTTTTCCTTCACAATAATTAACAATATGCGCCCAACAAAGGTTTCGTCGAAACAAGAACAAACCCAACAAAGCAACAAACAAACCCCTTTGTTCTCCATCTTCCCACTAATACACTGTAAGCTTTCTTCTAACTTCACTTTCTACCCTTATCTTCATGTTTCCCAAACACCTTTTCTGTTTCCGTTTCATTTCATTCTAAATTTCAGTTTTTATCATTTGGGTATTCTAATATGTTGTTTTTATTGAACAATTGACATTACCCTGATAGGTTTCTTAAATTTTATATATTTAGAGTCACAAAATTTCTATGTAGCACCGACCTATGAAAAAATGTCTGACAGTGTCCGAAACTTGTGATTACGTTTTTTAAAATTATTATCGGTATCGACGTGTTAGCATTGGTTATGTTTGGTAGAAATTGAATTAGTTTGTTATGTTTATTGGTTTTGCGATGAACTTGTGTAACCGCAAACAACTAGAATACTCGCATAGAACATTCTAGTTGTTCGCGGTTATGATAGTTTTGTGCATCTTGTTGTTTCTTACATTATATATTATTTCCATTCACTAGGAGTGAGGACTTCACATACAATTTTCGACTTAGAACGATGTTATCCAATTGTACGACAAGTGCGAAAGTTATATCCATATCCTCATTTGATTATATAAGTTCAAGAGTTTCTGAAATTGGTCTCGCTGCATTCATTTACAAAACCGAAATTCGGCCATAAGCGGTGCTGTTTCGCCTATAACTTTGCTCAACCATGTTTATTCGTCGGTTTCAAGTAAGTCAGTAGCAGTTTATGCTTATGATATGATAATGAGAGAAGTGTGAATGTTTCTTGCAACGTTGAATTTTTTTATTCCTTTTCAGGAAGATGAGTTGGTCGGTCAGAAGCAGCGTAAACGATGGCAGTTTTAGTCCGTCGAACGGAACTAACGGAAGGACGCGCATAATCAAAGTGATTCAAGAGTTTCGAACTAAACTAGGTTCTAGAATTGACAAGGTAAAGAAAAATCTTCCAGTGAAACTTCTTTTCTTCTTGGTTGGATTTTATTGCGCGACCGCATTTTCCACTGTTATTGGACAAACCGGGGATTGGGATATTCTATCTGCTGGATTAGCTGTGGTTGTTGTGGAAGGGATTGGTGCTATGATGTATAGTTCTTCTCTTCCTTTAGTTATCAGAAGCTTAATATCAGTGTTTAATTATTGGAAAGCTGGCCTTACGTTGGGACTTTTCTTGGATTCGTTCAAATATTAATTTGTGCGCAACAATATCTCACATGAAAAAAATTTCTCGATTGTTTTTCATCATGTATATCGTTACACCGACCCTTTGGTTTTCCATCACAAGCTAGAACCGGCAAGTTATGTAAATATTGACATTTGAGATTGATGGCGTTTGGCATTCGACACCTACGAGTGACACACATGGTTACATTCAATTATACACTGAAATCACCTTCATTCCTAAGTTCACTTTTATGTTGAGTTGCTAGCATGAATCATGCTATTTGTGAAACTACATGACCTTTGCAGTCTTTGATACGGAAGAAACACAAACTGATGTCAGGCGAGGTGACCTAGTTAGAGCTCGAATTGTGCAATTCAGATCAAATATGATTTCATACAAATCTTGTGGATCATCCTTATTGCAAGAAGTACAAGATTTATTAACAATACATCATATACTTGTCTTCTGAGGTTCAGTGAAGAACAACATATAATTTTATTTGTTTATTCATTTATTTGCTTTTTTGTTTGTATCAGTGCAAGGTTTGTGGATCTTCTGAATAATTGTCCATCATGTTTATACATAGTGTTAATGTTTAAGGAAAAGAACATGCATTGTATTTTGAATGTAAAGTTACCTCTTGAAAGTAATGTTAACTTTGATTAACTAGTGCAGAAGGTGCGAGGAAACTTGTATTGAGATAATTAGCCTCTGATTCTTGAAATTCTTATCAATGAAAAAAAACATCAATATTACAAGGGATTGCAAGTTTACTCAAACTGGAATCTCAAGATATATTTGTGACCTTAATCTCCTTCACCATCCTCTCAATAGAAGAAAATATGTGTGCAAATTATTTTGAAATCTGGCACTAGTAATGTTGCATGTTATGTTTAAGCAATTAGCACTTGAAATATTTGCAACATGGTGAGATTACTTGCACGGTTAGACCAACACATTAATCAAGTTAATACTTAAAAGTGTAATACTTTATGATAATATTATTTCTAATCTGTATGCAAAAATATTAAACAATAGCAATATTGTAACAGAGGGATTATTTAAGTTTGACTCTCATTAGTTTGTGGATGCAATTGCTCCGAGTTGTAATTCTTTAGACCTGTCATCAGAATCGGTTTAACTATGAATTATTCGACACATCTATCATATAATCGAACTCACATTTTACTTCTCAACCAAAACTATTACCAACATCTAGCAACCAAAATATCAATTATCTTTTTGTTGTAAATTATGTCTATGATATGGAACACCATAACGGATTATTGTAGTCAGGCATAGAAACAATGAAAATTAAGCTTAAATTATACAGCGGTAACAGAAAGAAGAAATCCCTGAGGTAAATGTCATCGCTACATTTCGATATTGAGAAACATGTTACAAAGAATTAAAATCAGCGGAGAAAAATTCTTGATACACATTAGCCAATGATGCAACATATCTAGAAGATGAAGAAGGAAAGAAAAATGCTGACTGATCAAACTAATATAACTGATCTCAAACTATACATAAGTTATGATTTTCCATGTATACATCATCATCGCATTTGTTATTCCTTTAACTATTGATAACTAATCAAAATTTATTACTAAATTCGTCATAAAAATATCAAATGTGTGGATGTGTGTGTGAGCAAAATTCTATCTGTGCAGAGGAAAAGCATATACAAAGGTGTTGTTACAATCTAAAAGTGTTTAGGGAGGCGACATCACTTCTCCCTAATTTTTTAGCAATGTGAAGTCATGCAACATCTTCGGCCCTGGATAGGCTGGTAATTTTAGCAATGTGAAGTCATGCAACATCTTCGGCCCTGGATAGGCTGGTAAGCTCATTATCACGCTTGTCCACGACAGGACTTCCAACAGTAAAATGATATAGGCTTTGGAAGGTTGACCCTTTTAGCCCAAGTAACTGATGCACTGCAAAACAACACAACATTTTGTTATTACTAAACTAATTCCACAATACAAGGGAAAAAACTAGACAAAATATCTCAAAGCAAGCGGCAAGGAAAAACTATCATACGGGATCATCGAAGAAGCAGCCAATTCCAGTCGCTGAGATTCCAATTGCATGAGCTTCAGGTACAACACCTGTCCAAGAACTCCAGTTTCCCAAAACAAGCGGATACATCCAAGCGTCCTTCTCACGCAAAGTAGGTTCCATACGGGCCAACATACCAAGGCTAAAACAACCATCACTTGCAATTTCCTGCAAGTACAAGTCATATTTCAAACATGGGATGCAATAAATTTAAAAGGCACACAGACAATCACAACTAGTCACATACCTGATGGCCGAAAGCTGCTTAGCAAGCCGCCGACAATCCGACCTAAGGAGTTCATATAGAGCTCATCAGGACAACCCTCGGTTTGGTCCAGACAAAGTCAAGATTCTTCAACTTCAACCAATGATCTTCATTCCTCACAAGGAAATACAGAGGTAACCCGTCACTCTATGAACAAACAAAGCAGCATGAACCTCAGCATCCCAAGGCGCTCGAACGGCAAAGAAAGTTGTTTCCCCTGGTTCTTACCACCTTGTGAACCAGAAGGAAGACAATGCGACAAAATCTGATAAAAGGTTTCCCTCTCCATTCCAGTAACTCCATCCATATCAACCGCACTTCTACGCTTCCTAACAACTTCCCTAACAGTTAAGCCCTTGTAAACACTATCACTTTCCGTCTCACTACAAAGACCACTCCTTTGAAATGGTTCAACCAAAAACCTATCTCCTAAAGTTAAACTCTTTTTAACAACTTCAGAAGTTCTATAAATAATATCCCAACAAACATGTTCTTTACTAAGCGAATTAGGTTTCCCTTTCCACTCCAACTTCGAAAACTCCAACATAGCATTACTCAATTCCTTATAATCCAAATCAAAACCACTAACCCCGCTCGGAAAAACAAGCATCACACAATCAGGATGCTCAAACTCAATCTCAGGAATCTTACCTTTAACAGCACGCGTGGGCGTTTCAAATTCAGGAAAAACATGAACCCCCATAAGAAACTTCATCTCCTCAAACCCTAATGAATCCATTAGCTTCACATCCCAACCAAGTCCAGCAGCAGCCATTGAAACAGCACCAATAGCATGACCAACATCATGGTTACAGTATCTAAAACCACGTTCACCATACTTCCAAGACTCACGCCAGAAAATGGAGGAAAACCCAACAAGGAAAGAATTGGGTGGAAAAAATTTAGAGAAAAACCCAGATGGGATTTGAGCTCTAAGCTCCAAAGAATGTTCCTTTGGAGCATAATGAGCAACAAAAGGTGTATCGGAGAGTGATTCAATTGAAGGTGATATTATATATGCTTCAGTAGGGTGTAGATTACCGCTACTGGGTTTACCCTAAGCGACCAAGTTGAAAAGGAAGTACTTTTCCAAGCTGAGAGGGCGAGGGAATCATAGAGGAACTGAGAAATGGTGGATTTGGAAATGGGTTTTGGAGATGGGAGAGAATGAAGAGAGATGAGTAAAGGGTGATTGTTGGTTTTCTTGTTGAGGGTGAAATGGAGAAGAGAGGAGAGGTGAAGAGATGTATCTGCGAAATGGGTTGGGTTGGTTGGCCCAGTCAAGGCCATGAGGACCTCTTGCGTAGTTGTTGAAATTGTGTTTGGTTTGGTTGTGGTATTTGATGACATGGGAGAGTTTGTCTTGTTGTTGTTCAGTGTTTGTGATTTGAGGTTGTTGTTGTTTTGTTGTGTGGGATTGTTGGATGAAGAAGAGGAAGAGAAAGATGATGATGACATGGATTGTGATTTGGTAATGATAGGAGAAAAGTGATTGTTGTTGAAAGTTGTTGGGAGGAAGTGGAAGAATGGGAATTGGTTACAATTGCGGAGAGGGAGAGAAGAAGATGATGGCATGTTATAGATGGTTAGAGTTAGACAGAGAGTTTGTGTTACTTGTTTGATTTTGGAATGGATAATTGGGGCTTTGAATTGAACTCATGTGTCTCTCCATGAACAAGGGATTGGATTCTTCTAGAGATTTTGTTATGAAGAAGAGAGGATACAAAAAAATCACAACAAAAATGTAAGTCTTCAAAACATTTTGCACAATAAAAAAGAGTTTATTAATGGTGTAATGATAATCGAAACTAATGCTACACATACGATCGATCAAAATTTATATAATTATTTTAAAAAGAAAATTATGTTTTAATTAAATATTTGAGATTAAGTTGTTTATAAGTCGATATTATTAATATTTTAATTTTACAATTAGATCTTTAAAATTATTCGACACAGTAAAAAATTAATAAAAAATATTTTGAATTTTCATCTTTTATTGACTGATTTATAAATATGTGTTTCAAATATATCATGTCGGTATGTTCATTTTATTTTTAAGATGTAATTTATGGTCTCTTTTTTTAACTATCAGTGTTTGTTTAACTTGATATTTCTATTCTCATTTTATTTTGATTTATGATCATTTGAGATATATTTTATCAATCTTTGTGATTTATAATTTATTTTAATATATTTATTTTATATTTTTAGTTAATTTAGTGTCCGTATTTTTTTTTTATTTATAATTTTAGGTATTTTTTTATTTCAAAAAGGAAAAAGAAAAATATTTTTAAATATATTAATTTTTATTCTTATAGTTTTTATTTCATTTTATCTTAAAAGGACGTTTTGGAGATTAATTAAAATTCTAACCCTATTGATTTTCTATTTAAGAGTGAGATAGAGTTTATTTTAGGAGAAGTAGCATACTTGAAAAGAAAACCTAAGTAGAAAGTAAGAAGTCAAATGCAATACAGTACTCCCTCACCTCCAAGGAACCACACTCCCTCCTCCGCCTACACCTTTCTTCGGCTCATCCGTCAACCATCACGTACTGCCTCCGACCTTTGACATGGTTGTTTTTAGGATGATTAGTTTGAAGAGGCTTAGCAAGAATATTTATTAGAGGTGAGAATGAATTGATGATGGTTGCTTCTTGAAATAATTTTGAGTTTGTTTTGTGTATGATTGTTGGAACAAAGGGCTTTCAAGAAAGATAGTTTTTGTGAAAAATAATAATAATGGGATTGATAAGGAGAAAGAGAATGCTTATCTAAAATTGTATATGAAATTCTCATTAATTGTGTATTTATTTACAAATGGAAATCTCCCTATATAGACATTTTCGGGCCAAGAGATAAACTAAACTAAAACCAAAACATGTAGGGTGAGAGATTTGACAATCTTCACCAGCAATATATTTGACACACTACAACCATTCGACACAATACCTACAACTAATTCAGCAGTCAAACAAACAAGACTTATACTATCTAACACCCCAATTCATGTTCTCGAGACTTCTCATCCCAATGCTTCTCTTTAACTCTTGAATCTAACTTTCTTCAAAGCACGTGAAAATGTATTTAGTTATACTTTGCAATGCTTGATTTCCAACTTTTGTTGACTTGATCTCGAGAAAATGATACCTTCTTTCTATGTGCTTACTATGTGACACAGGATGATTTGTCGATTAATTGTTGATTTGTTGTCGACAAATAACTTTATCTTAAGCTCCATTATCTTGAGTTCTTTAAGTAACATTTCGATTCATCTTGGCCATGACATATGATACAACTACATATTGACCAAGATGACAATGCCACAATACTTTATTTCTTGAACTCTAGGAGATTGGAGCACCTTGATCATGAAAATGTAGCTGGGTGCTTTCTTTTAATCTGATCTCCACTAAAATTTGAATCTGTATCCATGAACTTGACACTTGTGTTGTCACTTCATAGGCTAACACGCCATGGTCGATAGTTCCCTGATGTATCTCGGTGTCTTTTGGGCTTTGCCAAAATCATCGAACCGCGAGATAAAACATTGATTTGTTTGGTTGGTTGACTTTTGAAAAAACCAAACCAAACCAATTTGTTTGGTGCTTTTCTTTTACAAATAATTTGTTGAGTCATACGATCACATATATATGATAACATAACTGTATTTGATCATTCATACATGATACATGTACACATTTAATTCAAATAGAATTAATTAGATAACTTAAATATTCGATTAATTGAAAATTTAATGAAAAATGATAAAATTTGATGAAACACTTACTAGAAAGTATATAATATTGACATATAAAAGAGAAAATTATCTTCATTAACAAGAAGCAGAGAAACATCATCGATTGAAATTTTAATCTTAATATGTTTATCATGAATGAATTATGTTATTCTTTTAGATTGTTATAACAAACTATGATCGGTTTGATTGATCATAGTATGCAAATAAATGATAGCTACTTGTTTATAGGTGATGATGATTAGCCACGATGTCCATTGTATATTTGAATCTACTTTGAATGCTCTGCGTAGAACTTCTGTGAATTCCATAAATAAGCGACTTTTGATGAACCGTTCAATGGTAACGCATTCGACGATGATAAAATTTTGCATTCACATGGTACTTCATCATTCAAAAACGCTTTAAATTCAAATTTCGATCGATTCGATGTTTTCGCATTATTTCTTAAATTTAGTACTATTGAAAAGTGTTATCCAAATCGCTCTGATTTGAAAGAGTGATCATTAATGACAGCGACTATACCATGTCAAGATAAAGTTAATGCTTATGTGTATCTTGATCATTGATTGAATCGATCTTGATCGGATTATGGATTATGTTGTTCGTGATCAGTTTGTGCATGCTTTTGATGCATGCATAAACATTCATTGCATTTCCAATACACATAACTTACAAGTTGGGTAATAGATTCACAAATGTTCGAATCATGGTTACCTTGTCTTACAGTAAAATTGACGATTCCTTATTGAAATGCATAATCCATTGCTTGAATTGAACATACGATTGTTATTGCCATCGTTTATAACACATATTATTGTGATTTGTCTATTGATGATATTTGATTCGAACTAATTGATTCTGATCAATAACTCATATTATCGATACACTACTAACATTATAATTACATTGAATTTGAATATAGATTGATCTTTATATTCGTACAATAACTTAAACTAACCAGATATTAATAATGGAATTAGTTAGATTATTAAGAATTAAAAGTAATATTTAATATGTTTCAAAACATAATAGTATGACAATATTAAACAATCATTAAAAAAATATATTAAATTGTACATAAAACAATATTATCTATAAATAATTAGATAAATACATACTAAATTATAAAAAATTAATCATATTTGACAATAACTTATTTAATATGCAAAGAGTTAGATTAGACAAAATAAAATAATAAACATAAATAATAGCATGAAACAATATAAAATATTATAATAAACAAAAATAGAAAATGAGAAATTAGTGAAGATGAAAAAAGAAGAACATAAGAAGGAGAGATTAGAGATAAAGATGTCGATAAAATGAAATTGAAAGATTGCATAAAAATAAGAGTTAGAAAACAATATAAGTAGATATTAGATAAGAAGAAACAAGATGTAAGTGGTGAAGATGGTGATAATATTATGAGATATTTAAGAAGATTGAAAATGAAATCATAGCGTAAAGATGAGAAAATTGTCTATAATTATAAGGTTAATGTATAATATATTTAGGTTTGGGTTAGATGCGAGTTAAGTAAAATTTAAGTTGTAACATAATGCGGTTTAGTTGGTTTGGTTAGGTTTATAAAATACAAACCGGAGCAGACAAATAATGCGGTTTGTTAAAAACCCAAACTAATCCGAATCAATCACGATTTTTGCGGTTTCGGTTTGGTTTGGTTTGTTTTGCGTTTTCTATGGGTTGGTTTGGTTTTGAACACTAATCGACACCCTCTTAAGCTGCGATGAGATGACATTCTTGACGTTTCTCCATAAATCGCTTTCAACAATCCTACACTTTTGTGGATATCTCGGTCTTGTATTGCAAAGATATCTCAAGGATCTAATGATTTGTTTGTACAATATCGAATTCACAAACTCATAATTCGACTCATTCTTCACTTTGCTCAGTTTCTAATGGGTGACAACTTCATTACAGGTTGCTCATGTTGAATCTCTAGAATATATTGAGCATACTTTGTCGATGCAAAATACTCCTTCTTAAGTATTTTTGAATTCCATCCCTAAAATACGAGAGATTTCCTAAGTCGTACATTTCAATTCTTGCATTAGCTTCGACTTGACCTTCATTATCTTGATCGTTGGCTCCGATGTGGTAAGTCATCTCATAGAGGCATAAAATGATTCAATGACAACATTGACATCATTTACATACACTCATGTTTAGATATACACTTTGTGATTTTGCTGTCGAGAACCTATCTATTCTTTTATTCCAGCTCGAGGAGCTTGCTTAAACATAGAGGCTTCCTCCATCTGTACCTTTTTGACTCGTGTCCTTTGACGTAGAATCCGTTGGTTGAGTAACAGACTTCTTCATCCAATGGACCATTCAAGAATCTTTGAATTTACATCCGGTTGATGCATCTTCCATCCCTATATGTTGTAGTCGACACAATAATTCAAATGTCTCTAGTCTTGCAATTGGAGCATATACCTCATCGAAGTCTATTCGAGCTTTTTGAAAGCCTTTAGCCTGATCTTGCTTTATACTTTGCAATCTCTTTATTTGGTCTTCGTTTCACCTTGTATATTCACTTTACATCTGGCTTCTTATTCGTCCTTGACAAGCTCGGGTCTTATTCTTCACACATGGTTTGAGTTCTTTTGGGCTACACAATTCGATTACTCATGGTTTCATTCATCGATTGGTTCTACTTAACCATCATCATGGCTTCTTGACTAGATCACCATCGACATCAATTGCTTGATAAAATCTTTCATAACCAACTAGCCTTGTTGACTGGGTTCTTGTTCTTGTCGACCTCCTTTCATTTTGTTCGGGAGGTTCTTCATTTCGACTAGTTGAAGCGTTGCCTTGTTCACTTTGACTAGTTGAGGGCTCATCATGTCGATCTTCTTTGAACATAATTATAATTGTGTCGATTCTGTGTTGAACTTTGACTTTAGTCGACCTTTGCTTTTGTCAACACAAACATCTCGGTGATTACTAGTTTATCTTGATTGGTGAATACAACTTGTATGCCTAGTCGGATGATAACCTGAGAACCATTACTTTACTGATTATCTAGTTTTCTTCAGGGTTGTTCGGTACATTTACGAGCACGGTGATCCAAAAACTCTAAGATGACTCACACTTGGTTTCGACCACATCCAAGTCTCGTAAGGTGTTCTTAATATCTTCTTTGTTGGACACTGTTTAGAATGTATCTTTTTGTTGAAGTTGCTTATTGAAATCTTTAGGCATATCTTTAGCTTTCAACATGCTTCTAATCATGTTCGGTATACCCTATTTTCCTTTCAGCTATGCCATTATGTTTTGGTGTATGGTGCAATGATCTCATGCTCTATACCTTCCTCATTGCAAAATCGGCAAATTCGGCGAGAATATTCACCACCACCATTAATTCTTAACTTCTTCAATTGCAACCACTTTGTTTTCATCATACCTTGAGCTGTGTAAATACCTCACTTTTCCTTTCAATGATATAAATCCATATATGTCTGGTGAATTCATCAATAAAAGTGAAATATATAACACCCATATTCTTCAATTATTAAATAAGTTGAATTTTATTTATTTATTTAATTAAAATTTGAATTATTTGAATTATTGAGATTTTGGAAAATAAATAAGGAAAAGAAATTGGAGTGTTGGTGTAAGGAGTAGAAGTGAGGGGTGTGTGGATAAAAGTCCCAATCCTTATTATTTGTTATTATTATTATAATAGAGAGATATAAAGAAAAGAGAAAGGAATTGGAGAATTAGATCGTGCGATGAGAAGAAGGCAAGAGGAAGAAAACCTAAAGCTTGAGGAATTCAAGGAATTGCTAAGGTAAGGGTGACTTCTCGATTATGATGTATTATAGGTTTTGAGAATAATATGATCGGTTGGGTGAATTAGGAATCCCAATTTAGGATTTTTAGGTTTATGAGTTTAAACCTCAATTTCATGATTTTTGGTATTTTGATGCAACTTGATGATATAGTGATGTTATGGGTTGTTAGCGTGTCGAATTTGCATTATAATTGCCCATTGATGTTGTTTTGGTGTTAATTTGTGGTTTGGTTCGTATTGGAATGATTGGGTTGAGTTGGGAAAGGAGAATCTTTGTCAAAATAAGGATTTCACTCAGTTGCGGGGAACCGGTTATCTGTGGGAAGCCGGATTCCTCATAAATTCTAGCAAAGTGGTTTCCATGAGTCTTGGGAACTAGTTACCTATAGGGAACTGGGTTCCTAATATATTTCAAAAATATTTTCCTATGAATCTTGGGAATTGTTTACCCTCAGGAGGAATCGGGTTCCCATACATTTCCAATGACGTGTTTTCACATGATTGTGGGACGGTTTACTCGGGAGAACCGTTACTGCTTTATTACTGAAAAATGTTAAACTTTGAAAATTCATAACTTTTGAACCATAAATCCTTTTTAATCGCCGTTTTGGACATTAATCCTTAAATTAAATATTCTATTTTATGAAGTAAAGAAAATAATGGTAACTTGGTTTTATTTGAAAAGTGTTGGTTTTCCGACTTTGTGGTTATTCGTATCTTGCATACTTGGTGGGTAGGCAATGGTGTGTGGTTTTGTGATGATGTTTGTGTGTATAATGATGACTATATGTGTATGTTGGTGATAGCATATTTATGCCATTGGTGATGTTCAGGATAAATGATGGTTATCATGTTTTGATGATGATGTTGTAGTAATTGCTTGTGCATGTTTATGCTGTTTGATGATGTTCATGATAAATGATGGCTATCATGTTTGGGTTGATGATGGTTTATGATGTATGATGTTATCATAACCTGTATGGAATGTTGCATGCTTTTATGATGTGCATGCATATATATTGGTGGTAGCTAATTCCCATTGTGTGGAATTAGTGAGTTGGCCAATAACCGTTACCGGGTTGGAATGGGCGGTGAGACGATATACGTGTTCGAGTTTGAATGGAACAAATGTTGATACTGGGTCCAGTTGGAATGGAACAATCGTGAATTTATTCACTTTTGGTACCACATGCATAGAGTCTTGCATTACATTTGTATGAATTATAACATGATATGATGGTTTCCAATGTTATAATTTGGTTGTTATGTTTTGATGCGTTCATGACTTGTGCTTTGTGTGGATGAATGATTGAATCTATCTATGCTAAATAGGGTGAATTAATAGCTTATGAAGTTCTATTTATTTTATGAATTTATAATGCATGTTAATTATGATGTAGTCTCACCCTTACTTTGATGATTTGATTGAAGATTTAGCGGCTTAGAGTTAGTGAGGATGGCTTGTAGAGCTATGCATTTTATTTTATCGCGTCGGTGTCATGCTCTAATTGTAACACTGAGGAGCTAGTCTAGAGTTATTATTAAATTTGGTTTTATTTGATGTTTTAGTTGGATAATTATTTTGGTGATTCAAGGCATTGACCTTTGATGATTTTTTGAACATTAAAGTTCATGCCACAATTGATCTCTTTTTTGATCGGGACAAAATAAAAATAAGATGAAGAAGAAGAAATAGGTTCCAAATTTATTTTGCATCGATGAATTTATTCGGTCTAACCGTCAAAATCAATCAACTTTCTTAGTGGATTGGTGTTTGATAAAATGTATGTGTAAGATGTCTTAAGAACTTGTGTTTTGGATCAATATGAAGAACTCTTTAAATATAGCTTTTGTTACAAAAATAGATAAATTTTGTGTTATTTATACTGGTGCCTATTTGTTCTTCATCCAAAGCGTGATTATCCATTGGTGGCTCATAAATTTATCGATTTTGTCGATCGCATTTTGCTTGCATATTTGACCCTTTGTAATCTATTGTTTTAACTTTCATTCATGTAAGATTTGTTTATGTGTATAAGTAGTTATTGGCTCATAGATTTGTAGACTTGTTGTAATGTGAACTTTTTGTTTGCGGTGGTTTTCAAAGATGGTGGTCCAAAGGCACAAGCAGAAAGGCGCAAAAGAAGTAAAGTCGAACGCACCGCCATTAAGAATAAAGGCGAAGAAGAACAGACAATTGTTACATTGCATCGCCAAAGACTTCGTCAAGGAAAGGACATGAGTACCCTCACATTAGTGCTACACTAAGGAATAAGTTGATCATTATCAGTTAAGCTTCCACTCAATCTGATGCAATGAAGAAGATTGAGTACAATAACACTTTAGTTTTCGTTGTTAATTTGCGTGCTGAGAAAAAGAAAATCAAGGATGCTGTAAATAAAATGTATGACATTCAGGCCAAGAAAGTTAACACCTTGATCAGGTGAGGAAGACTATGTAGTCTTTTGCTAATTGTCGAACTCTTGATTCTTGATGGTGATTGAATGTTATTACGTGCAAATCACACTATTTTTTGGCTCGATGTCGACAAATTCACCTTTGCATTGTTTAGTGATACATTTACTATTAATTAATATTATTATATGTTATTCCCTCCGTTTCTTTTTAAGTGTCATTTTAACATAAAGTTCTTCAACTAAGATAGTAGATTGTTAGAGTTTTTTTATTATACCGATTATGCAACTTTTATGGTGATCTAAAGTTCTATTATGTAGATTTTCCACTCACTATTATGTTTCTTCTTTACATGGTTATATTTCGTGATGTTTACCCTAGCAGTGTGAAGAAGTTATTGAGGCTATTGAAGCAATTAGTATAGTTTTAAGGTCTTTTAACAACTTAACTTTTCTTAAATTTGTCTTACATTTTCAAATTTAACACTGTTATCTTTATGTTGATTGGTTAAATTCTTTTTTTTATATTTTTTTTTATGTTAGCCGATTAGTTTTTTTAGTTAATAAATAAACTATTCATCTTTATTATCATGTGTTCTCATTAGAAATTATTCATATTCACCAATTTGTTCTCAGGAGAAATCCATATTCAAAACCATTCATCTTTTTAAAAGTTTTTCTCATTAAATATCTATTTTCACATTCATGGGAATTTTGTTTCTAAATATATAAAAGAACCCAAAAGGATGTCTCTTTTACGTAGTGTAACCTCTTCAAAAGATGCTTGGATCTTTTATAAATTTTTCATTAGAAAATTCCAAATGCAGGGTGTGATCTTCAAGTATAGTGCTTTGGAAAACTTTACTTTGTACCCCCAGTTAATCCTAGCCACTTATATTTTTAAAAATGATATTTTACCCTAATTGTAATTTAATTATTTTACTATTTTATTTTTACCATTTACGAAAAAGACAAATTTTTACAGTTTTGAAAAACACTTTCGGAACGCTTTCCGGAACACTTTCAGCAAGTATTCCGGTATGTAAAAACACAACCGAACGATTTAAAAAGTGTTAGGATATCAAAAACCATTCCGAACACTTTGTGCAAGTGTTCGGAATGAATAACGTATTTAACAAACGGAACACTTTCAAAAGTGTTAGGTTTTATAAATAATAAACGAACAGTTTCTTAAAGTGTTCCGGAACGTTTACATTTTTTTTAATTTTTTTTTTTAATTTTTTTTTTTCGGTATGGAAATTCAAAAAGCGAATCCTCCATAGATCGACGGATGTATTCACTATGAAAACATTCGCTACACGAGAAAATGTTATTAGTTGGATCAAAAGTTGGATTAAGAAATAAAATCACCGTTATTATTAAGCGTTCGGACCTTTGGCAAGAAGAGGAAGGAGGAATAAGATAATTTTTGGGTGTGATAAGGCGGAAAATACAAGGATAAAAGTGGAACTCAGGAGCGCAACTAAGAGATGTGGATGTCCGTTTAAAATAAGATCGACTCGGTCAAAGATGGGTTGGGATGGAAGGTAGATGTAAAGTGTGGAGTTCATAATCATGGATTACATGAGTAGGCGAAGGGCATGCGTTTGTTGACAAATTGACCTCGGATGAAAAACAACATGTTTTTATTTAACAAAGAGACATGTTCCTCTAGACACATTTGACTTCCACGCAGAGAGAAATCACGAAAATATCACTCGGATCACTCAAATTTATAAGCGAAGAGTGTGATAAAAAAGAGATAAGGGTCCAAGATCCGAGATACAACATTTGCTAAATCTAATTGAGGATGCGGGATATGTCTCTTGGAGTAGAAAAAGAGATGGTTCGAGATATTGAGAGATATTTTTGGGGCGTCCAGAGTCCGTCAAGTTCTTTGAATATCTTTCCCATTGTCTTAGTTATGGATAACATATAAGACAAACAAATATAGGCAACCTCTCTTTGAAATTGTTGGCATGACATCGACGGAGTTGACTTTTCTTTGCATTTGCTTATATGGATGCAAGCAGACGGATAGTTTTGTTGGGTCTTGGAGAAATTTGAAGGAATTGTTTGTGCAGAAAGATGCTGCGTCAAAAAGTGATTTTGACGGATAGAGATCTAGCATTGATGAAAACATGGAAATTGTGTTCCCTACTACACAAAATTTATATCGTTTTCATATTAACAAAATGTTGGGATGCGATGCAAGCAATATGTGTGAAAGAAATCAGAGACCATTGACACATTATGGGAGGAAGTTGTGTGGGCTAGTGACGAGGTTGAGTATGCTCAAAAGTTGGAACAACTTGAGCAAGCATGTTTTAATTGTCTTGACTTTATTGATTATGTGAAAGACACATGGTTGATTCCACATAGACATAGATTCGTTGGAGCATGGATTGATCGAGTACTTCATTTGGGCAACACCACGACTAACAGGTATATATTTTATTTTATTTTATTGTTATTATTATATTATGCATGAATATTATTTATATATATTATGCATTAATATTATTTATATTAATATTGTTATATAATATTGTTATATATATTATGCATTTAACATCATGTTATATATTTGTTATGCATTCATTTTAGGGTTGAATCCGCTCATTGGAAGCTAAAGCGGATGTTGGGAAATAGTCCGGGTGACATGGTCAATTATTGGGAAGCTATGAACAACAACACGAGGATACAAATAGGCAACATTCGTTACCGTTTCAAAAGTTTTTATGAATGTGAGCATGCACATGTTAGTCCATTCTATGGTAAGCTGCGTAGTTTTGTTTCTAGGTGCTCACGGGGCGCATTCGAGAAGAGTTAAAGAGAGTTGATTATGTTGGAACTTCTAGAGAAATATGTAGGTGTACTCATAGAACAAATTATGGGTTACCTTGTGCTTGTGAGTTAGGTAGATATGTGCTAGTGGTGTACCTATACCTATTGAGAGTGTTTATGATCATTGGAGGAAGTTAAGTATGAAAGGTGAATGCGGCGAGAAGGAGAAGATGGATGGAGCCGGCATGAATAATGTAATGGAAGAAATATGGAGAAAGTATAGATCATCAGTTGTCGGAAAAGAGCATTAAAGTAGGTGTAGTGAAATTGCTTATCCCAACAACTTCCTATATCCACCACGACAAAATAAAACCAAGGAGGAGTCAAGAAGAAAGGAAGAAACAGGTTGGGTATGATGTTTCTGAGGATCCTTCACGACATGAGTATGTTGAACAAGCATCTCAAACTTCACAAAGTGTCTCAAAATCCCAATCAAAGAGATTCAAATCAAAAAAAACACCTGCAGCAAAGACTACACTCTTGATTTCCAAGTCATATCGGTCATATAAAATTATTATGCATTAATATTCATAGTGTTGATTATTTTATGTTTATTATTATATTATGTATGTATAATGCACTAATATTTATAATGTTAATTTCTTAGATCATATATTGAGGAGATTGTGGATGTTGAATCGGATGGTAATTGTGGATTTAGAGTCATTGCATCGTTGCATGGGTATAGTCGAGATGGTTGGGCAATGGTTCGTCGAGAGTTGGACATGGAAATAAGAGACAAGAAGAGTTTGTATGAGAGTTATTCGGAGATAGACTATCAGATGAGGAGCGGGTTGATGATCTGATCCAGGTATTCAACGAGGAGAAATGGTTGACACTACCGGACATGGGTTACTTGATAGCGAACCGCTATAATGTCATTCTTGTCCATTTAGGCAATCCTTGCTACATTTTCCTTTGACATCATCACTCCACATAATCCTACTATTTGGTGTATAGGTTTAGTCAACGGTAACCATTGGGTGCGGTAATAATTTATATATCCGATTATAGTATTTTCAATTATTATTTTCTATACAAAGTGTTGGATTAATTGTTTTTATACTCGGTAAACATGAAAGATGGATTCCCTTACCCCGGTGCCTCTGAATTTGAAGAATTTCGTCCACACGGATGCAAGCTGCATGGATGATATCATTAAGCGAACGATTGCAATATGGCTACATCTTCACCAATTTACCTTCTTATATTTGCTTAGAATAATCTGTTTTGTGTAATGTATTTTGTGTAATGTAGAACTAAATTGTTATGAAATGTAACAAAGCATTACAACAGCTTTTTTATTCATCCAAATATTGAATGACTTCAATGATAAATTAATGATAACATACACTAAAATAACGGCATAAAATCATAAATATTTAAAGTTACTAGAGAGTTACTAAAATAAGTCACAAATATTTACAAAGTTACTAAACATTACACAAATATTTAAAAGTTACTATACATTACTAAATCATAAAATCACTCTTCATTACATAAATGTAGCGGTAAATAAATCCATAAGCACGGATCATCCTCTTCAAAGACAAATTTTTGTAGATGATGATGAATTAATGCGGAGATACGAGCCAACTTAGGATCGGATGACCCTGTTGCAAACTGTGGAGTCCAGAAAATACCTCTAATAGGGAGGTGGAGAATACAAGATACGTCATCGAGAGTAATCGTCATCTCACCAAATGGCATGTGAAATGACGACGTCTCGGAATGCCACCTCTCTACAAAAGCAGTGATTAAATTCGGATCTACCTTTGTCATACTAGATCTTTGCAAATGTGCAAGACCCGAATTTGTCACCAATCTTTCCATCTCTCTAGGGAGTTGCAGGGGAACCCATTCTTTGAGTTTTTGACCGTGTGCAGCACATTTTAATTGTTTTTTCGGTCCTCTTTCCTGGAAAAAAAATGTTGAAAAAAATTTAACATATTAATAAACTATGCCAAAAATTAACTTAATTCATTTCAGATTAAATTTTCATTTACTTACCTCTCCGTACCACAAATGTCGAACACGGTCTTTGTCAGTATCTAACGATGATAAATCGGATGGTCCACCCGGGAATCCTAGGCACCTCCGAGATATGATCCGGATGCACCATCATTTCTCCGAGCACAAAGTCGTCCGTCGAGGCCTAATTGTGAGGCATTACGAAAAAAATAATAACATCAAAATAAAAAAAAAAAAAAAAAAAGAAAAAAAAACCGGAAGGAACACTTAGGGAGAGTGTTAAGAATGATCGAACACTTTTAGAAAGTGTTCCAGGAAAAAGACAAAAAACAAAAAAAATTAAAACAGAACACTTCCCAAAAGTGTTCGGTTTGAAAAAACGAACACTACATGATGTGTTCCGGTGCTTTTGTCTTAGGAAGACTTTCCCAAAGCTGTTCCAGGAATGCAATAGGTTTTGAGAGATTTGAACACTTTTAGAGGAGATGTGAAAATGAATTTTTAAATCTTATGCTTTTTATATGAGGTATTTTCGTCAAAAATTCTTGTGGCGAAGTCAAGTTAAAAAGTGGGGTACAAAGTAAAATTTTCTGCTTTGGATTAGAACATCAAATAACTAATTTTTCAAAGCCCATATTTTTGGCCCTACTAAAGCCTCATTTTATTGAGCCCTATATTAATGAGAAATTTTTAGGCCCATAATTTTAGGCCTCTTAATTAATGTGTTATTTTTGCAGGCCACATTGAGGCCCCCAATTAATTTTTTTTTTGAAAAACTGAAGAAATTTCTTTTTAAAAAATGTTTTTCTTTCTAAAAAACTAAAACCAAATATATTTCGAAAAAATTCGAATTTTTAAAAAAAATGTTTTTTAAAAAACTGAAAGAAAAATTGGAAACTAAAAATTGAGAAAAAAAAAAACTATTTTATTTTTAAAAACTGATAAAAATATTTTAAATAAATAAATAAATTTTTGCGAAAAAAAAAATGGAATTTTTTTAAAAAAATATTTTTTTGAAAAAAAAATGTAAATTTTTTAAAAAAATATTTTTTAGAAAGAAAAAAACTGGAATTTTTTAAAAAAACTAATTTTTTGAAAACTGATAAAATATTTTAAATAAATAAATAAATTTTTTCGAGAAAAAAAACTGAAATTTTTTTAAAAAATATATTTTTTTGAAAAAAAAGTGTAAATTTTATTTTTAAAAACTGAAAAAAAATATTTTTCGAAAAAAAATTAGAAATTTAAAAAAAAAAACTGTTTTTTTTAAAAACTGATAAAAAATATTTTAAATAAATAAATAAATATTTTTGAAAAAGAAAACTGAAATATTTTAAAAAAAACATTTTTTTGAAAAAAAAGTGTAAATGTTTTTTTTTAGAAAACTGAAAAGAAAATATTTTGTAAAAAAAAAACTGAAAGAAAATATTTTTTTGAAAAAAAAGTGGAAATTTTTTTTTAAAAGAAATGTTTTTTTTTTAAATCTGAAAAAAAGATTTTTTATTTTGAAAAACTGAAGAAAAAAAATTGAAAAAAAATAAAAAAATTGACTTTTATTTTTTATAGAATTTTTTTTATAGAAAAAATACTATTTTATAAAAAACAGTTTTTTAATAATTTTTTGAATATTTTTTATTTTAAATATATTATTTTTCAAAATTTTATTTTTTTTAAAAAATTAATTTTTATTTAGGGCCTTAAACCCCTTCTAAATTTTAGGGCCATATATTTAGGCCCTATATATTATGAGACTCATTATTCTTAAATTTTAGACCCCTCATTAAGTGGGCTAGGGCTCAAATTCTTTCGCTAAATTGACAACATTACTTTGGATTGATGTGTGATCATACTTCTTTCTTGCAAAAAAAAATGAAATGTATGCATATAGATGTAAGTACTCATGCATATAGATGATTGAGTGGATTCTCGTGTTATCATACTTGGAGGGTGAACTTTGTGGTGTTAGACTTGCACATGTTCTATGTTATCGTCTTCTAAAATATCTATAATATAAGAAAAATAGATGTTACGGAAAATACCAAAATAATCTTTTCTTTTCGCCTCATTAATGTAGGGTATTTTATGTCTAAAAATATTTCTTCTTTCAAATTGAAAAGTTGGTGGACCCCTGATGTGTTTGATCTTAAATGTAAAGAAAGAATTTGTTGTGTTCCATGCACTTTTTCCTTTTAATTTTGACTTTATTTTCAATTTTGATTTTCTTTCTTTGATTTCTCTCCATCTATTCAAACTATTATTATTTCTCATAATTTTTTATAATTGCAAAAACTATGTTTTCAAACATCAAAAAATCTTTTTCGTTTTTCAATCAAAATCTTTTTCATGTATTGCTCTAACTTACCAAACAAATTACACTTTTCACATACCTTAGATGTAAGATGACAATCAATCAAAAGAGCAAAATATGATTACTTTTCAACTTATCCCACTTTACTGTTTTCACAAATCTATCACTTATCATAAACATCACTTATTTTTTATAAACACGAATAAAAATATATTTTTTAGAAAAAAACAAATAAATAATGGTTAATTTGTATTTAACAATATAAATCAATTATAATGCTCATAAATAAAAATAAATTTATTATTATTTCAAATATTTTATAAATAATAACAAACAAAAATAATTTTAAATAAGAAAATTTTGTACTATTAATTAAAATGTTTTTATCTGAAAAATATAGTGAGTATGTTTGTTTTGCTTGCTCATGTTCGCAAACTATGATGATATTTTTGTCCGTTGATATTAAACCATCATTACTCTGTAATGTACAAGTATTTTTATTAGAACTAAAATTGTAAACTGCATTTATCATTAACAATAAAATTATGCTTGCATTTATCGATTACTAGATAAAATTTATTGTTGGTTTAAATATTTTATATAAAAAATTATACTTATGAAACAATTATATTTTTATTTAAAAATGTATTATTGATCTAAATATCTTTATATAAGAAAATTTACTGTTGATCAAAATATTTTGTAAAGATACATAAAAAATTATATTTGTTTACGGGATAAAAAGTTTATTATTGGTGTAAATATTTTATATACAAAATTGTATTTATGATCTAAATATTTTTTATTCAAAAATGATATTTGATAAAAAATTTATTATTAATCTAAATATTTTTATATACGAAAATTTACTATTGATCTACATATTTTATTAAACAATATCTAAACAAAAATAATATTTATATATGAGAAAAATTTATTATTGATCTAAATAGTTTTATATACGATAACAATATTTATGATTCAAATATTTTTTATTCAAATACGATATACGAGAAAAATATATTATTGATCTCAATATTTTTAAATCAAAAAATTTACTATTGATCCATATATTTTTGTAAAATATACATAAACAAATAAAAATAATATTTGTGGGGGGATAAAATCTATTATTGGTCTGAATATTTTTATATACAAAAATTGTATTTATGATTCAAATATTTTTTATTCAAAACTGATGTACCGGAAAAATATATTAATAATCTAAATATCTTTTTATAAGATAATTTACTATTGATCAATATATTTTGTAAATGATACCTAAAGAAAATAATATTTATAGACCGTAAAATATATTATTAGGTATAAATATTTTTATATACTAAAAACAGTATTTAGGATTCAAATATTTTTTTCAAAAATGGTTATCTGATAAATAATTGATTATTGATCTATATATTTTTATATACGAAATTTATTATTTATCCATATTTTTAAAACGATACTTAAAGAAAAAATGTTTATATCAAGGAAAAATCTATTATTGATCTAATTATTTTATTTAAGAAAATAGTATTATGACCCAATTATTTATAATTCAAAAATGGTATATGAGAAAAAATCTATTATTGATCTAAATAATTTTTATATACGAAAAAATATATTATTGATCTAAATATTTTTTCTTTCTATTTTAATCTTCTATTTAAAATAATATTTGTATACGGGAAAAAATATATTATTGATTTAAATATATTTATATACGAAAACTTATTTTTGATCTAAATATTTTTGATAACGATACCTAAGTAAAAATAATATTTGTGCACGGGAACATGAAGTTATTTATTAAAATATTGATTATTAACGGAAAGATGAAATTGCTGATCAAAATATTTTTTATATTAATTATAAATTCAATTATTTTTTTACGAGTAATCAAATATTTTTCTATTAAAATATAAATATCGTCCATGCGGAACCCGTCTTAATCGCAGGTTTTGTTACTAGTTTGTACTCTAAATTCTCAATATTGTAAATTATATCTAAAAGTTTCTACGTTATATATAGAAATACCTCGGACTCAAATTAATTCACATATATATAATTAATCTTCACGGTATATTTGGTACATTTAATATTTTCATATAGATATGTACTTGAAATAATCCTTAATTAAATTTTCTATTTGTCTATTTTATATTTAATTTTTAATAATCAAAATCTATTATTATCTCATGGACCACTATCATCAAAATTCATTTTTAATTAATAAAATATTTATAAATATTTATAATTATTAATAATATTTATAAATATTTATAATTAAATATAGATTTATCATGTTGATAATTACTACATATTTATTTTAATATTTTTAATTATTAATAATTTTATAATAACAATTATATCAGCAATAACCAAACCTTATTAACTGATTATGATTATTAGAATATGAATATTATTTAGATTGTCTCTTAATTATTCTTAGTGTGATTTTTAATTTATTACATTTCTTAATTTGTAATATTAGTTGTTCTATTTATTTGATTCATCCAAGTAATAAAGTTGAGAGATATGCTCACTAATTAGTTTGTTTATGTCGAAAACAATATATTTTAATAAGTTTAATTACTACGCATCTATGAAAATTAGTAATCCGTTATATTTTATAATATTGTTATTGTTGAAAATACATGTAAATATGTCATAAAGATAATTTTAGTTTGATTTAAAATTACATTTTATCAAATAATTTATGCATGAATAAATTTTATCGTCTCGAACTTGAGTCTTTCTACTAATGCAACAAATAAATCAAGATAAAAATTTAAATAA
>CM038794.1:267262898-267544558 GCA_021764765.1 Vicia sativa | reverse complement strand
ACGACTCCATACTCAAGAATTTCACTAGGGTTGACAGGACAAACCTCTCTAAGCAATCAATCAAACTAGGGTTTCGCCTCTCAAGTCAAAATGGATTTTCAATACTTCAAGTGGTCATCATACCTCATCATATGCTTCAAGGATCATCATGTCAAGTTTCAAGCCTTATAAGTCAAAATTGCTCATCCAATTGCTCGAATGGTTGAAAATAAGTTGTATTGGACAAGCAGGTCAAGCTGTGGTCAACATACTGATCAAACTTCATAATTTTTGGTCAACATCAATATTTTGAGGTAACGTTCATCATTTGATCATGATTCATCAAGAAAAGTCAAGATTTGATCAAAGTCAAAGTTTCTAAATTAGGGTTTTAGACAAAAGTCAACAGAACTTTGACGGGCATAACTTTCACATACTTTATAAATTTTCCACAAAGCTCATTTTAAAGGGAATTCAATTCTCTACAACTTCATGTCTCACTGCTTTGGCTAGAATACTTCATTTGGAAGTTATGGATCAAAACATTACAGGGTCCTTTTAAAAGTCACAAAAAGTTATCTTTTGCAAGAAGTGTTCATGAGCATGAAAACTTCAATGAAGATGAAACAAAAGGGTTGTCTATAAGACATCTTGAGCTTTCTAAAAAGTTCAAGAACACCCAAATGTTAAAAATTGAGCAAAGATACAAGTTGTGAAAATTGAGCATTTTTAGGAGTGCATAAAGAAATACTTGAGAAAATATTAAAAAAATTCCAAATGGGCCTAACTTGATTGAACTTGTTCCTTATGCGAATTGGAACCTCGAGCCCAAGCCACGTTTTTTATCTTTTTATATTTTATTTATTTTGGATTTTTATTCATTTAAAACCAATTTAATTAAAATAAAAGATATAAAATCAAATTTTAAATGGAAGATTGATTTTCTCTTATTCTTGAGATCCAAGCAAGCCATACAAAACATCATTTTAGAAATTATATTGAGATTGGCAAGAGAATTGATTGAAATTTGATAAAAAAAAGGTAATATGTGGTTTCATTCCAAATCAAATATCTTCTCATTGATTGACATATAATTTCTTCATAATTCTTGACCTAATTCACTCTAGTATATATACACCTTGATTCTAGATGCCAAGGGCGAAGATTCCATGCCTCAAGAACCCTAAAAAGCTTCAAAAACCTTGTGTTTCAAGCAACTTGCAGCAAAATTTTCTATGATCCAAGCCATTCAAGCATTCAAACAACTTCTTGGTGATCCTCTGAACGTTCAGACCATGCGAAACGCATAGCTCACGAAACGTAAAATCAGGTTTTGGTTTCCATACATATTTTAGTTTTTCGATTTCATACATACGTATTTGTTTAATTGAATTTGATCATATATTTGTGTTTGTATTGATGTTTCGATGCTCTGGATAGTTTAATTCAACTCTAGATGCAAAACGAGGATCTTCCATTGCTAGGTTTTAACCTTCAAATTGGGGTTCTGATTTGGCAAAATTAGACCAAACTAAAGGCATGGTGGGTGTTCGGGTGGATCGTTTCAATCGATCCATGAGTCTCATATCTAATTTATCTTTGATATTTCAAGTTTTAATTTGCAAATGCTATAGCTAGAACCAAAATCCGTGAGCAAAGGATAACAAATCGTTGGTATGGGTGCGAAAATTCAAGCGAAGAAGATGATGACGCAACAGCGCGTTTACGTTTGGAACCTCCAGAAGCTCCGACACGGGCCCTCGAGCAGAACCTCCAAGCTCCAGCTTTTGGATGCCCAAGGCGATGCCACCATAGAAGGAACAACTTTAGTGCCAATTTACATCGAGAAGCTTCGATGGAAACCCTCACCCTTTTTATTTTCGATGATTATTTTCTTTTCTCATTTTTCTTAATTATTTCAATTAATTAATTAGTAATTAGGTTAAATAATTAGCTTCTAGGATTAATTTCACAAATAATTTTCTCTATATTTTTCTTAATTAATTAATTTAATTAGTTTAATTTAGATTAATCATTTAATTTAAATTAAATTTCTTTTATTAATTAAAATCAATTAGCATTAGGATGTTTACATTAAAATCAATCTTCAAAAATACCAAAAAATATTTTCCTTTTTTGCAATTAGGATTTAGGTATTCACTTTAACCATTAGACATTTTTCTTCTATTTTAGTTCTATTATTTTTGTTCAAATTCTAGAAAGGATGTATAGGTTGCAAATTTTTATTTTGTAATAAGCGTAGATTTACATTTACGCTTTTACTTTCCGCACTCCTTATTATGTATACGCCCCAAAGCCATGTAATAGTGTAGGATTTACATTTCCGCACTTTACTTTCCGTACTTTATTTTTGTACATATTTAACCTAGTAATTAGGTGTGTATGGCATGATTAATTCAATCAGCATAGCTAACCCTAATCACAAGATAAATATTTGAATACAACGGACTTTTCACATGCACCCCGTTAGGGTATCCTCTCTTGTTGCCTTTCGAATAATGGTGTGTCCCTGAGCGTAGGGATATCTTAGCTAAACGCCTGAAACACATCATCATGGTCCCTTCGAATTAAAGATCATAGTCCTCGATGACCCTCGATGTTGCCCTGAATACATGATCTAGTCCCTCGGTTGTTGCCTACGAAAAGTGATGATCGTCCCTACGAATATGCTAAGATATCCTTACAAGTTGCCTTCTATGACCATCGATGTCCCTTGAATGTCCCTTTTATCCAGGATGAGTTACCTACCAACTAATGGTATGGATATTTTATTCTAAAGGAAAGCAAAATACTGAAGGCTTATTTGTTTGAGTAGGTAATAGACTCTTAATTGCTCTCTATCAAAATACTCTTTACACCTCACACTTTCAAATATCTTCTTTTCAAAACACTTCCGTATACATTCAGTGAATCATTACAAAGTATTTTCCAAAACAAAACATTTCCAACACTTGTATACATTCAGCGTGAATCATTACAGTCAAAGTGAAATGCCTTTTCAAAAATCTTTTCAAACACACACACAAAAAGAAATTAAAGTGAGCTAAGCAACTAAGACCCTAGATAACTACGGATGGAAAGGTGTTAATACCTTCCCTTTTTCATAATCACCTCCCTTACTCGAGTATGAAGGTCTTTTCACATTCTTTTCGCCTTCCCTTAATTGGATAAAAGAAAAGTGATGGCGACTCTTGCTATCCGACATTTGCGATAAGCATAAAACAAACAAGTGAGTTCTCCCATCGTGTTACGGTCCATCTAAGCAAAGGTTTAAGCATATATCCTTCCTCGATAAATCATTGAGGAAATGGTCTAACAAAGGTTTAAGCATATCTCCTTCCTTGATACATCATTGAGGAAGCGATCTAAGAAAGGTTAACATATACGTCTTCCTCGTGTAAATCAAGAAAGATTGAGGAAACAATCAAAAAAGACAAAGTTCACAACATCTTCTTCCTCTTCATCCTTCAGATCGGGATACGATAAAGGCGAGAACTTACAAAAATCAATATGGCGGTCCACGGATGTTCAAAGTCAAAGAAAAGAATTCAAAGGAAAAATTCCGCTAGGTCAAGAAAAAAAAAAAATGACTTAGGCAAAGTTAGGGTATCGATGGACCAAAATTCAAAAGAATTCGTCCATGGCAAAATAAAGGATTAAAAAGCAAATTGGAGAATAAGCATGACTTCCACCTCAAAATCATCGGAGGCTTCTCATCAGCAGCTTGGATATTATCAACTTGGATCTTATCAATACTTTTCATTTGTGTTTGAAATTTATCTACGCTTCTCATCATCTACGCGACTACAAAATTTATCTTGCTGAGACTGAGCATCTATTGCATTAATTGAACTTAAGATTGGAGAATATCAAAGAGCTTGGGGTTGGGATAAATAAATTTTGAGCCTTATATCCTTTGTTTCTTAAATCACGAACCATGGCCACGATACAACCATCAAAAGTCCTAATTGAAGCAAGGTTAACTATGAAATCATACTAAAGCAAAATTTGTGTTAAATTGACTCTTATGTTTTTAAAATGATTGCTAACCACTTCTCTTCGAATCTTTCTCTAATAATCCATTTCTATTCCATAACAAAACTTGATTCCAAAACTTTCCGTGCATCAAAGAAATTACTTTTCAAAAGGTACATTTTATCTCTGATTTAATACTTAGCATCAAGGAGATCTCAAAATTGGTTTGATCAAAGGCACTTCATTTCAAGAAGCTCTGAATGAGAATCATCTCGAGAAGCCCTTAACTAGGGGTACATTCAAATGATCATAGGGTTATTATCATCATAATATCCCTGACTAAGGGTAATTGTTTAAAGATACAATCAACTTGGATTATATTTCAAAGCAACATTCAATTAGGGCATACCTTTGAAGATTCAAATCTGAGAATTCCTTAATCAAGTCCATATCACACAACATAGTGGTATCCAAGTTCATCTTCTGCGTGTAGAATTCAAAGTTTCCTTTCAAGCAATTTCAAGCAAACTTTTCAAGGATTCAAATCTTGGAAATCTATATCAAGTTCATGATGATGGTCCAAGTTCATTCTAATGTTACTTCTCTAGATCCCGAGATTGGTGGGGCATACTTTTCAAAATTTGAATATTGGGGTGAACCTACGAGGCTCGATCATAAGGAGTTGATTCAAAATGGTTCATCGAGGAGAATCTTCAAGTTTGTTAATCAGGGGCATATTTCAAGATAGTGGGGTCATTCATACTATGATCAAACTCACGAGATCATATCAAGGGAATATCTACGAATCAATAAATTGGGGCAAGACCACGCCCTGAGGGTAAAGTTCTGTGTACTTTCATGATCCTAGTGGATCCTTCCCTACGTCAATCTACGAGTTCAAAATGAGTATCGAAAATCATGTTAGCATAACATCACAATCTTGTGACAAGAAACCTTGTTACACATGCAACCTCTCTCGACAACTATTTGCGATCCATCACAAGGGCATCTGTCAAAAACATTTACAAAACACATGGTGCATGTACATATGAAATATTAGGTGCATATACAAAATAAATGCATTTTAGATATCATATCAATTTAGGGTATTGTGCATATACATGTGCATTGCATCTTCAAACTTGCTTTGTTAAAATTTTCTACGAACTATCTTGGGGCCTATTGTGAACTAGCTTATCTAGTAGAACAAACAAACACCTTGGTTGAGAACAAACACAACCGGTAAACTTTGATCTTATGTATGGTTTAGTTATCTAATATTCAATTATCAAATTTAAACTTTTCAAATTCAAAACCATTCAACATTGACTTTATTTGGTTATGAAGCCTTGGTTGAGACACAATGACATTCATTAGCGAAACTTGGTTTCAATCTTCAAGCGGTAGGCGTATTAAAAATACCTTAGTTAAAAGCAGGCGAATTGGTATATCGATTTACACCCTTGGTTCAAAATTCTAAAAATTTAGTTATCAAATTCAAACTCAAAACTTCCAAAACCGTATTATTTATCCCACAGGTTGTGATAATTATACAAATCTCGACTTTTCTATCCCCAGGTGTGTCGGTTGAACCCGACTGTAGGATTTTGTATCAAAATGCGGATAGCAGAGCCACAGCCGACTTTTATTTTTATCCAATTAAGGGAAGGTAAAAGTAGCAGAAAAGACCTTCGTTAGATTGAGTTCGGGAGAATGGTTATGAAAAGGGAAGGTATTAGCACCCTTTCCATCCGTGAGTTATCTCACGGGCTCTTAGTTACTCTAGATCACTTTTAAAATTGCTTTACGTGTGTTTGACAAAGAATGTTTTGAAAAGACATTTCGCTTTGACTTTGTAATGACTCATGTAGGGTGTATGCAAAATGTTTGTTTGAAAAAATTTGAACTTTGAAAAAGTGTGTGGTGTGAAAAGCATTTGATAGGCGAGCAACTAAAAGACTTATTTACCCACTCGAATTGGTCGTTTTGTTGTACTTCTACATTCCTTTAGAATAGCTAGCCATACCATTAGTTAGTAGGTAGCTCCATTAGTGGATGTGCGGGACATTCGAAGGGACATCGGATGGTCATAGAAGGCAACTTGTAGGAAGTATCCTAAGCGCATTGAAGGGACTATCATCATCATTTTCGTAGCGACAATCGAGGTCAAGATCATGTATTCGGAGGCGTCGTGGGTCTATGATCTTTGTATCGAAGGGACTATGATGATTTATTTGGAAGGCAACGGCTAGAATACCTCTACGTTAGAGGACATGACCATTTTGAATCGAAAGGCGAGAGAATTACCCTAAGGAAGTGCGTGTGTGAAAAGTGTGTTGATTTCGAGATATTTTATCTTGAAGATTAGTGTGAGCTATGTCCAATTATTATCTTGCCATACGCCTAATTACTAACAGTTGATAAGGGTGCGGAAAGTAAAATGCGGAATGTCAAAATCGGAAAGGTAAATCCTCGCTATTACATGGCTTTGGGGCAGATACATAATTTAAAATGCGGAAAATAAAACCTAGATTAAACTATTACAACCATGAGCAATTACATTATTGGAAAAATAAAAGATGATAAAAGAAAAACGTCCGAATCGAACAACTTTGTGAAAGAATAAGAAAATCGGAAAATATGATGGAATCGGATAAGGGAAAATGTTAGAAAAATGCAAATTTTAATATGAGAAAATTATATATGCTGGAAATATGATAAATAAAAAATAATTTTTGGGATTTTGGAAAAGATTTAATAATTAAAATGCAATTTATAATGATTTAAATGCAAAATAAAAATAAAATAAATATGCATGCAAAAATTATATTTTTAATTTATTAAATTAAATAAAGGTTTTTATGAAAATAATGTAAAAAGAAAAATGTTTTTGTAATTTTAATGCAGAATAAAAAATATGAAAAATTTAAAATTGAATGAAAACATTGAAATAATTAAAAAAAATAGGAAAATAGAGTTTTGTAAAAGTGAAAAAGGGATTATAGAACCGAGAATCGAGTCGGGGACATCCCTTTCAAACCTGAACCCATGCGACCAAGCGAGCTAGGCGTGTCCATTTGTTTGGAGCGGATTGAGTGGAATACGGCGTTGCTTCCTCATTGTTTCCTCCTTGGCATAGCGATCGTCTTCTCCGATTCAAATATTTGAATTTTCAGCGTCGGCCATGGTTCGACGCAAGGTTCACAACAAACATCAAAAATGCAACACACGTAATATAAATAAAATCCAAGGCCATGGTTCGATTCGGGACATCGATCCGAATTCATGGCATAGGTCTCATGGTCTAATTTTTCTATTTTGGAAAACCCTAAAGCGTGTTGAAACCTAACAATGGTGTTATGCATTCCGGCCATGGAAATTGATTAAAGCACCGAGAAAGTTTGCAAATACATCACGATCACAAAAACAACAACAAATCGTGTTAATAATGCATGAATATGAATCGATTTTGAAATTTTCAAGAAAAAACCAAACCGCAGTTTTCGATTACGGATGGATTGAGAGCAATGTGAAGGTGCGGATTCACTACGGAGTATCAAGGAATGCAATGGACACCTTAGAATCGATTAGCTTGGTGGAACTAGGGTTGCTTGATAACCGAACACGATTTCTTTGAGTTTGGATTAGGTTTTACGAGCCAATTTTTTGTTCTTTCTTGATAGATATGCATCATGTATTTATCTTTGGATGGATTTGGGATTAATTTGGAAAGAATCAATCAATATTCAATGGAAATCAAATTTGATATTTCCATGAAAATCAAATCTTCAAAGCTTGATCAATTTCAATCCAATCTTGCCTTTCTTGCTCCAATTTAAATTTGCTGGCATTTGTGAGTTAATTGGACCTTAAGGAAAGAATAAAATCAATCTTTGCCATTAATTTCAATTTTATAATTTATTTTAGGATTTAATTTGCATTTAAATGAATAAATTACAAATTAAATAGAAAAATAAATCAAAAATTCGTGTTTGGGCTTGGACACTCTAATTGCTTGAGGAACAAGTTAGGATGAAGAAAAAGTAGGCCCATTTGCAAAGATTTGATTTTTGAAGTATCTCTCTTTGTGCATTCTTCCAAAATTGCCCACTTGTGATGGTGTAACTTGCTCAATTTTCCACATTTTGAGTGTTCTTGGACTTTTGAAAGCTCTAAGAGTCCTCTAACAATGTCTTTGGTCTCATCTCAATTGAGTTATCATGCTCAATATATCTTCAAAACAAAAGTTGACTTTTGTTGACTTTGAAAATGACACTGTAATGTTTTGAGCTATACCTCTCAAATGAAGCATTTTTGGACATTCTTGTGAGACATGAAGTTGTAGAAATTGAATTTCCTTCAAAATGAGCTTTGGTGGGACAATTTACGAGAAAGTATGAAAGTTATGATCGGTCAAAGTTCGGTTGACTTTTCATCTAGAAACCCTAATTTAGAAAGTTTGACTTTTGGGCAAATTTTGAGTTTTCTTGATGAATCATGATCAACCCTTGATCAAATGATGAATTTAACTTCAAAATGAGGATGTTGACCAAAAATCGGAAGTTTTATTTGTATGTTGACCATAGTTGACTTTTTGTCCAATACACACGATTTTCAACCATCGAGCAATTGCACGAGAAACTTGACTTGTGAAGCTTGAAACTTGACATGGAGAATCTTTGAAGCATATGAGGAGGCATGAAGACCATTGGAGGTGTTGGAAATCCATCTTGACGAGAGATACCAAACCCTAGTTTGGGTTGATTGTCTAGGAGAGTTTGTCGATCGACTCTTGAGGAATCCTTGAGTAGATGGAGGGCAAATTTTGGGGTATGACAGCTGCCTGTTCAATCTTCTTGTCTTGGAAGGTTAGATCGACATGCTTGTCTTCGCGACCGAAGGTGAAGATGATTGAACAACTAAATACACGAAAATTTGCACTTCATTGTTGGCGGATGATGCGAAATGGGCTTCGGATGCCATTTGGAGAAGTTGGAGACTTGAGGAGCAGTCGTGCAGCTAGACTCGGGGTTGTTAATAGGAGGCGGCGGAGATGGGCTTAAGATGCCATCTGGAAGGTCGATCTTTGGGGTGAGTCGCGTGTTGGGCTCAGATGTTTACGGAAGGAGAGGATGGGCTTAAGATGCCATCGAGAGGGTTAAATGCGTTAGACTTGTGTTCACTTTGAATGAGGTTATTGGTTTGTATTGATTTTTAACCATATGCGGCATACGAAAGTGAAGAGATGTTGATAAGTAGTCGGAGATGGGCTTAAGATGCCATCCGAAGGCGGAGTCGTATGCTAGACTCTGTGGTTGCCGTCGAAATAAATCTTAATGTCGATTACTCGAGGAGATTGTAGTTGGCAAGGTGGATAGCTTCCTGTTGTACATCGGGTGTTTGATCCATTGCACATTATCGGAGGATAACGAGCGGTCTTCGGATAGTTTTCCGTCGGTTCGGGCTTAATCTGGACCGGTCGTCGAGGCGGTCTTTGAGATAGTTTTCCGTCGGCTCGGGGCTTAATCACAGACATTTGCGGGCGGTCTTTCGGATAGTTTTCCGTCGGCTCGGGGCTTAATCTGAACTTTGTTTGCGTCGAGTGAGCATTACTGTTTGGAGAAAACAAGAGAAACTTTGATAGAATATTTGTTAGTCTTATGCAAGTATGATGCATGCCGATTATATGAATGACATATGCATGAATTATGACTTTATGCGAAATGTATGAATGGTAAATGTTGTGATATTTCAAAACATATCCATCTTGAAGAAGATGCGGATATTACGTTTGAAGATTTGACTCGCTTGGGGAATTGTGTAGGTGAGAACCCCTTTCGAAGGAGAAGAAAGATATCTGGATTCCTCGATGCACTATCGACCAAGTCACAGGCGTGAACATTGTTGAGGAAAGTAGAGATTTGAGAAGCTCGTTGTTTGGAGATCTCATAGACCTGGCGAGGAGGTCAGGAGACGTCATTGGGGACCTTGTATGTAGATCTTCTTTGTGGAATTTTAAGAGGTGCTCTTGGGGGATTCAGTGTAGATCTCATTGGAGAGCATTTGATAGTTGTCGGAGGCCGGGCTAGAGGAGTGCGGAGTCCGTTGTAATCTACAGGGGAATAAAGGTGTATGTTTCCCCGATGCACTATCGACCAAGTTTTGAGTGCGGATCTTTGCTGGGGAGAAAGGAGAGGATTGAGAAATCTGCGGGGGATGAAGTGTTCTTGCATGGAGCGATGTAACGTTGCTCGGTTGAGTGGAATCCTTGCTGACATATACTCCGATGGGGATGGTGTGTTGTGGTGACACTTTGTGGGGATCATGTACGTGGGGAACTATTTGGTGACTTTAAATCGTCATCGACTCTCTGGAGCGTAGTAAGTACCTTTGCATGTTCACTTTTAGGTATGTTTGCGATTAGATTCTTATTGTCAAATCGTATAGTCATTCAAAGCAAGCGTTGGACTTATTGCAAATAACAACAATAGAAATTGTAAAGAAGAAAGGCGTATTTATTTGAAAGGTGGCGTATGGCCGATGGTTTGTACACACTGAAAGGTAAAAGCTATCTGAAACAATCTCGTTAAGTTCCACTATGCTAGTACTCATATATTTCAACTATCTCATCTCCTTGCATCGTTAGAAAGTGAATAGGCGATCTTCGCCATTTGAACCTTGAATGCTAATAGTAGTCTGAAAGCGAATGATCGGAAGAGACATAGTCGTGCGCTTAAATCTAACTTTTGCCTAGACCACCCTTTCGTTTCAGTCTCAGGATACCCTTTTTTGCCCAAACCGCCTTTTCGGGTTTCGACTTAGGGTGTACATCTTTTGTATATATCCTTAACTTTTGCCCGAACCTTTTGGTTCGTCGGGATGCCTATTTTTGCCTAGGTTAAATGGAACTAGCGGGTCTCGTTATCGTAGTATTTTTTGACTATGTGCGTTCACGAGGGTGTGGGAAGTCTTCGCCATCCATGGTGCTAAGTATCATAGCCCTTGAAAATCTTGTCTTGACTAAAATGGTCCCTCATGGGTGGGAGTCCGTTTGCCCAGGATCACCTTGTGGAAGAATGATGCGCTTGACTACTAGATCACCGACTTGGTAGACTCGGTGTTTGACCTTCTTGTTAAATGCTCGACCATTCGTTTACGATAAATCATCCATGGCGGATGGATGCGAAATCGTTTCTCATCAATCAAATTAATCGTCGGTGATGCGGACGATCGTCTTCGCCTAACTGCGCCTCTGGAGGACTACGGTTGAGGGTATCCGAACCTCGATGGGTAAGGCGGCTTCCATACCGTATCTGAGAGAAGGGGTTGCCCTTGTGGATGTTCGTGATGTGCGATAACCATGAAGAGCGAAATGGTAACATCTTATGCCAATCTTTGTAAGTCCTTTGTTATCTTACGTATAATCTTCTTAATGTTCTTGTTGGCGGCTTCCAGCGCCATTCATCTTAGGCGATATGGAGAAGAATTATGATGCTTGATCTTGAGCTGCGATGCGAGGTTCGGTGATCATCTTGTTGTTGAGATTAGAGCCGTTATACATGATAATCCTTTCGGGAGTGCCATACCGACCAGATAAGATTATGTTTGATAAATCGAGCCCGTGTGGTAACGATGCATGCGAGGTACACTACCCACTTGGTGAAATAATCTATTGCCACAGGATGAAGCGATGTCCATTGGAGCCGTGGGCTTAATCTCGATCATGTCAATGCCCACATTGCAAGGCCCGCGAGGAGAAGTTAAAACATTCAGGAGAATCACTTGGAGAATGCGTGTACTGTCGACATCGTCGACATTTGTGACAAGATCGGCGTAAGCGGTGACAATCGACTTCCATGGTGGACCAATAGTAACCTGTTCTCAAAATCTTTTAGCCATGGTATGTCCTTTGGAATGGGTACCAAATAAGCCTTCGTGTAACTCTTCCATGATCGCATTGCGGTTTTACGGTCTACAGGTAGGAGTAAGCACAAGTCGTGGTTGCGCTTGTATAAGATCTCGTTGAGAAAGAATTTGGGCGAATCTTCTCATAAACTTCTTATCATTGACGGATGCCTGCGGGATATTCACGAGTCTCAAGATACCTCTTCACGTCATAGTACCAAGGTTTCTCTTCTATATCAAGCTCATAACAATCTCGGTTAGGTCGAACTTCTCAATGATGATCACGGGAGCCTCGTTGTCCCATCTAACCTTGAACATAGCGACATAGTAGCCATGCGTGCTTGTGATTCTCTTCTCGTGGAATATGATTGAAAGTGATTTCTTGAGTAGGGAATCAAACTCAGAATATGCTCTCGATATGGAATGAGATTTGGATGCTTCGTATCCCACTCGCATATGTCGGTGATCACTAAAGTGAGTCTCCATATACTTGTAAGAACTTGATTCTTAAGTCAATAGCGACTTTAAGACCCATGATGCGCTTCGTACTCGGCCATGTTGTTAGTGCAAAAACATAATCTGGCGGTGAAAGGAGTATGTCCTTTGTGGGGATGTAATGATGGCGCCAATGCCATTGCCAAGTGCGTTCGAGGCTCCATCGAAGACCATAGTCCATCGGGATCCTTGTTCGGTCCTTAAATGCGGGCTGGTTCCTCGCTGATCAGACTAGCAAAACATCTTCATGCGGAAATTGAGCGCATAGGCGATAGTCATCTGACGATGGGCCAAATGATCGGCTACTACACTTCCTTTGATCGCTTTACGAGAAGTGTCTTGGATGTCATATTCGGTCGAGATCATTTGCCATCTTGCTATTCTTCAGGATTTGGTTTCTCAAATATGTATTTTATCGGATCCATCTTGAAATCAATAAGGTAGTGTGAGTCAACATATCTTGTCTTAGTCGTGACGAAGAAAGCGTTGCAAGTTTTCTCATTTGAGTATCTTGTTTCACGATCGGTAAACTTTTGCTAAGGTAGTATATTGCATGCTCTTTTCGACCGACTCGTCATGTTGCCCACACACCCGTTGAGTTCTCTAACTTGTCAGTACATGATAAGAGGTCTTCCTTGATGGCATCGAGAATGGGAGGATTACATAGGTACTCCTTGATTTTGTCAAAGCGATCGCAATCGTCGTTCCATTCCACCACTTGATCTTTCTTAAGTAACTTGAAGATTGGCTCACAGTAGCGATTAAGTGTGCAATGAAAGCAAATGTAGTTCAATCGGCCCAGAAACCTCGACTTCTTTCTCGGTCTGGGTATTGGCATCTCTTGAATGGCTCTAACCTTGGCGGGTCAACAATACCTTTCCGACTCAAACCCTAGGAGTTTTGGGATCGACCCCAAAGGTGCACTTGTTAGGATTCGGTCTCAATCTGTACTTCTTCAACCTATCAAGCAGTTTTTGCAAATGATCAAGATGCTCTTCTTGATGCGTGATCGAGCTATCATGTCGTGGCGTGACCTCTATCTCGTGATGAATCATGTGAGTGAAACAATGTCACCATATACGATAAGTGGCACCCGCGTTCTTTAGTCCGAGCGGCATAACCTTGTAGCGAAAAGTGCTAGTGTAGCAGTAGTCTTCTCCATGTCTTAGGAGCCATTTTGATCGATTGCAACGGAGAAACTATCCATGAAGGAAAACTTTATCTGGCGGTATTATCAACGAGAACATCAATGTGAGGAAGTGGGAAATCGTCTTTCGGACTCGCTTTGTTCGGATCTCGTAATCACACACATTCGGGATAGGAACCATATGACTTCGCTATAGAAACAGAAGAAACGTTGACACCTTCGTAACTTCTTTGATTTTCTCGACATCTCGGGACGTCGACAAACCTTCTTTCGGGAGAAAACCCTCTTTTGTGGCAATCGGTGCACCACAATATCAATGTCCAAACCCGGCATATCTTGTATGACCAAGCAAAAACCTCAATATAGTCTCATATACGAACAAACCTTTCTTTAACAACATTCTCAAGACCCGCTCTATCTTGATCTCTTTTACATCTTCGTCGGTACCAATTCACAACCTCACTTGCTCTTGATGTGGTTGTATAACTCGCTCTTCTTCTTTATGTGATCGCAAGATTCTCGGCACTTCACAATCTTCCTCACTTTCGTCTTGACGGTAGATCGGATTATCGAAGTCATATTTAGCAATAACATGCATTTGTTATTAACGAGATTCGGAGTGATTACGCGATGTATCACGTGGGTGTGTGTGAAACACATAGCTTTTGAAGGGGTGATAAAGTAAAGAAGAAAACAAACAATTGAATGCAAAAGTCCAACGATTTATTGAATGAAAATACGACGGATAATAACCCTACATAAGCGAGCCATGATGCCGGGCAAGGCACTAGGCTTTCAAAGTTTATTGTTCAAAACATAAAGAAATACGAAAAGCAAAACAAAACAAAACAATTACTCGACTAAAGGAGATTGGTATAGCGTCTTGATCTTCCAATTCTTTGAGCCCATGATCGGGTTGGGAAGATCCACTAGCGATGTCGAAGCCGTTGTCGGTCGTCTTCTATAGCGTGGATTCCACTACGGGCGTCTTGGAAAGGAAGTTGGCGCTTGCGTTCGCGGTGTATCATCTTGACCCTTGATGGTGAAGCCTAAACTGTCTTGTCAAATTTGAAGGAAGATCGGGGCGACCCCAAATAGTCTCTTTCCTTCTTCAGCTTGAGCATCTTTCAATGAGGCCATCCTGGCGGAACTTTAGCATCTTGAGGATTGACGGGAGAGTCAACAGGCATGACTCGGGATTGTTTCAAAAGCTTGACGGTCTCGAAGAATTCTCCTTCCATCTCGAGGTATCGGAATGACTGTAGATGGTGACCATATATTCTTCTTCACCACATATAACAACCTTCCCTTTCACGGGTACTTGGGTTTCGATGCAAGGTGAGGTAACGGCCTTTGCCCATGTATCAGGCGTCCAAGTAGGCAGAATAAGGCGGACGGATGTCCATGACAAAAGTGGAATCAAAAGTGGGGAACCACTTTATGATGATGAGCTCTCCAAGTACTATGCGCTTAGAACCATCAAAAGCTCTCACGATAATGTCACGGGTCTCGAGAACCAACCCTTGACATCAAGTCGATCAAAAGCGATCTTCGGTAGAATATTGAGGCAGAGCGGTGTCAGCAAAACATGAGAAAGGTAGCGCCCTTGCATTCCAACGAGATGTGCAAGGCCTTGTTGTGTTTCTTTCGGAAGGAGTCATATCGGTCGAGAGAAGCCTAGGCCGTTGTTGGAAGCCGGTAGCAATACAAACTTGAATTGATCGATGGTAGTGTCTTCGTGATACGGTGAAGCCGACTTTGTAGGATTTTGTATCCAAATGTGCGGATGATAGAGTCGCCACCGACTTTTATTTTTATCCAATTAAGGGAAGGTAAAAGTAACGAGAAAAAGACCTTCGTTAGATTACGAGTTCGGGAGAATGGTTATGAAAAGGAAGGTATTAGCACCCCTTTCCATCCATGATTTATTCTACGGGCTCTTAGTTGCTCTTAGATAACTTTTTAAAATTGCTTTCTGTGTGTTTGACAAAAATATTTTGAAAAAGGCATTTCGCTTTGACTTTGTAATGACTCATGTAGGAGTGTATACAAAGTGTTCGGAAATGTTTTTGTTTTGAAAAGAGAATTTGAACTTTGAAAAAAGTGTGTGAGGTGTGAAAAGCATTTGATAGAGCAAGCAACTAAGAGACTTATTTACCCACTCAGAATTGGTCGTTTTTGTTGTACTTCTACATTCCTTTAGAATAGCGCTAGCCATACCATTAGTTAGTAGGTAGCTCCATTCGTTGGATGTAGCGGGACATTCGAAGGACATCGGATGGTCATAGAAGCAACTTGTAGGAAGTCCTAGCACATTCGAAGGGACTATCATCATTTTTCGTGGCGACAATCGAGGTCAAGATCATGTATTCGGAGGCGACATCGTGGGTCTTATGATCTTTGTATCGAAGGGACTATGATGATTTGTTTTGAAGGCAGCGGTGCTAGAATACCTCTACGTTCGAGGGACATGACCATTTTGAAATCGAAGGCATCGAGAGAAAATTACCCTAAGGGGTGCGTGTGTGATAAGTGTGTTGAATTCGAGATATTTTATCTTGAAAATTAGTGTGAGCTATGTCCAATTATTATCTTGCCATACGCCTAGTTACTAGCAATTGATAAGGGTGCGGAAAGTAAAATCGGAATGTAAAGTCGGAAAGATAAACCTACGCTATTACATGGCTTTGGGGCGGATACATAATTAGGGTGCGGAAAGTAAAAGTCTAAATTAAACTATTACAACCCATGAGCAATTACATTATTGAAAAATAGAATAAAAGAAAAAGCGATCGGAATCGAACAACTGTGAAAGCATAAGAAAATCGGAAATATGATGAAATTGAAATAAGAGAAATGTTAGAAAAATGCAATTTTAATATGAGAAAATTTATATGTCTGGAATAAGATAAATAAGCTATAATAATTTTTTGGGATTTTTGGAAAAGATTTAATAATTAAATGCAATTTATAATGATTTAAATGCAAAAATATAAATAAAATAAATATGCATGCAAAAGGTATTTTTTAATTTATTAAATTAAATAAAGGTTTTTAAAATATGAAAAAAGAAAATATTTTTGGTAATTTTTTAATGCGAATAAAAATCATGAAAAGAATAAAATATAATGAAAATATTAAAATTAAAGAAAATATGAAAATATAAAGTTTGGAAAAAGAAAAAAACCAAAGTTGGTCTGGCATGGTTCGAACCCGTCTGGGCTTCAAACCTTGAGATTCATTGCGACCACTCGCCATGTGTGCATCGTGTTTGAAAGCGAGTGGAATACAAGCACGCGTCACTTCCATTGCCTTGTTTCGCGCCAAGAACTTCATCGTTCTTGTTTGAATTTGGCATTTGCGTCGGCGAGCTATGACCGGCAAACATCAAAAATGCAACACGCATAATATAAATTATATTTAAAACCATGGTTCGATTCCTCGGGTCATCCCGAGTTCATTGATATAGGTCTTGCTGGCCAATTTTTCCTGTATAGAGGAACCCTAATTCGATACCAGGAACCCTAACTATGGCAAGTATCGATCCCGGCCATGAAAATGCAATCAAACTATGCATAAAGCTTGCAAACCTTCATCTAAACACAAAACAAACCATGAAACATGTTAAAAATGCATGAGAATTAAAATACGATTTTGAATTTTTCTTGGACAAACCGAATTCGGATTCCTTGATTTTGGATGGTTTTTGATGAAGTAAGTATCTGGAATCACTCCTGAGGTACCAAGGAATGTGTTTGACACCTTAAAATCGATTGAAAACTGCTGTAGGATGGATTGTCAATTGCTTCAAGAACACGAAATTTTGAGTTTGAAACTAGGGTTCTGGAGCAATTCTTCTGTCCTTCATCATGTGCTATGCATTGTGTATTTATATTGGATGGAATTGGAGCTGATTTGAGGAAGAAATCATCATCAATCAATGCAAATCAAATTTGATTTTGTACAAAATCAAATTTTCAAATTTTGATTAATTTTCAATCCAATCTTGCCACATCAATCCAATTTTCGAAATTTGCTGGCTTTGTTGAGTTACTTGGATGCCAAGGAAGAGAGAAAAATCAATTTGCAATTAATTTTTGATTTTATACTTTATTTTTGAATTTAATTTGTATTTAAATGAATAAATTCCAAATTAAATAGAAAAATAAAATAAAAATTCGAAACTTTGGGCTTTGATGTTCCAAATTGTATGAGGAACAAGTTTGGATGAAGAAAAAGTAGGCCCATTTGCAAAGTTTTTGATTTTTAGAAGTATCTCTCTTTGTGCATTCTTCCAAAATTGCCCAACTTGTAGATGGTGTAACTTGCTCAATTTTCCACATTTTTGAGTGTTCTTGGACTTTTTGGAAAGCTCTAAGAGTCCTCTAACCAATGTCTTTGGTCTCATCTCAATTGGAGTTACCATGCTCAAAATATCTTCAAAACAAAAGTTGACTTTTGTTGACTTTGAAAATGACACTAATGTTTTGAGCTATACCTCTCAAATGAAGCATTTTTGGACATTCTTGTGAGACATGAAGTTGTAGAAATTGAATTTCCTTCAAAACAAGAGGTGGTGGAAAAATTTACGAGAAAGTATGAAAGTTATGATCGATCAAAGTTGGTTGACTTTTCATCTAGAAACCTAATTTAGAAAGTTTGACTTTTGGGCAAATCTTGAGTTTTCTTGATGAATCATGATCAACCCTTGATCAAATGATGAATGTAACTTCAAAATGAGGATGTTGACCAAAATCGGAAGTTTTATTGTATGTTGACCACGTTTGACTTTTGTCCATACACCGATTTTCAACCATCGAACAATTGTAGAAACTTGACTTGTGAGGCTTGAAACTTGACATGGAGAATCTTTGAAGCATATGAGGAGGCATGAAGGCCATTGGAGATGTTGGAAATCCATCTTGACTTGAGAGATACCAAACCCTAGTTTGGGTTGATTGTCTAGGAGAGAGTTTGTCGATCGACTCTTGAGGAATCCTTGAGTATGGATGTATGAAATCTCTTGAGTAGATGGAGGGCAAATTTTGGGGTATGACAGCTGCCCTGTTCAATCTTCTTGTCTTGGAAGGGTTAGATTGACATTTGTCTTCGTGACTGGAGGTAGAAGATGATTGAACAAATACACTGAAAATTTGCACTCGCCGTTGGTGGATGATGCGGAATGGGCTTCAGATGCCATTTGGAGAAGTTGGAGACTTCGGGGAGCAGTCGTCGCTAGACTCGGGGTTGTTAATAGGAGAGCGGCGAGATGGGCTTAAGATGCCATCTAGAAGGTCGATCTTTGGAGGGTAGTCGTGCGTTAGACTCGTAGATGTTCTGGAATGGAGAGGAGATGGGCTTAAGATGCCATCCGAGAGGGAGTCGTACGTTAGACTTCGTGTTCATTTGAATGAAGTTATTGGTTTGTATTGATTTTAACCATATATGCGAAAGTGAAGAGATGACAAATAGTCGGAGATGGGCTTAAGATGCCATCCAAAGCAGCGGAGTCGTACGCTAGACTCTGTATTCTTTGTTGATAATAGGAAGAGGTCGAATAAATCTTCGTGTCGATTACTCGAGGAGATTGTAGTTGGCAAGAATGTGGATAGCTCCTGTTGTGCATCGGTGTTAATCCATTGCACATTATCGGAGGATAACCGGTGGTCTTCGGATAGTTTTCCGGTTCGGGGCTTAATCACGGACCTGTTCGTGAGGCGGTCTTCGAGATAGTTTTCCGTCGGCTCGGGGCTTAATCACGGACACGTTCGGGGCGGTCTTCAGATAGTTTTCCGTCGGCTCGGGGCTTAATCTGGACTGTTTGTGTCGAAATGATATTACTTTGGAGAAAACAAGAAAATCTTTGATAGAATATTTGTTAGTCTTATGCAAAGTATGATGCATGGTGTATATGAATGACATATGCATGAATTATGACTTTTATGAGAAATGTATGAATGATGAATGTTGTGATATTTCAAAACATATCCATCTTGAAGAAGATCGGATATTACTTTGAAGATTTCGACTTGCCAGGGGAATTGAGTAGGTGAGAACCCGCTTTTGGAAGAGAAGGAAGATATCTTGGATTCCTCGATGCACTATCGACCAAATCTTGGGCCTAAGCGTTGTTGAGGAAGGTAGAGATTGAGAGGCTCGTTGTTTAGAGATCTCATATATAGACCTGTTGAGGAGAGCGGGAGGCGATCTGTTGGGGACCTTGTATGTATCTGTGAGGAAATTGAAGCGCTCTCTGGGGATTCAGGGTGTAGATCTCGGGAGAGCATTTGATGGTTCTTGAGACACGGCTAGAAGAGTGGAGGTCCGTTGTAATCTCTGGTGGGGAATAAATGTATGTTTCCTCCGATGCACTATCGACCAAGTTTAGTCGGATCTTCTAGGGAGGGAAGGATTGAGACATATCATGGGATGAAGTGCTTGGAGGCGATGTAACGTTGCTCGGTTGAGTGGAATCAACTTGGATTAACATATACTCGGGGAAGGTGTGTTGTGGGTGACACCTTTATGCTCGTGGGGAACTATTTGTTGACTTTCGTCGTCATCCCATTCCGGACACTGTAGTAAGTACTTTTGCATATTCACTTTTCGTATGTTTGTGATCGATTCTTATTGTCAAATCGTATAGTCATTCAAAGCAAGCGTTGGACTTATTGCAAATAACAACAACGAAATTGTAAAGAGAAGCGTATTTTTTGAAGGTGGCGTGGCCAAGTAGTTTGTACACAAGAAAGGTAAAAGCTATGCGGAAACAATCTCGTTAAGTTCCAACTATGCTAGTACTCATATATTTCGACTATCTCATCTCCTTCTGGTAGAAAGTGAGTGAATTGATCTTCGCCATTTGAATCTTGAATCTTGATAGTAGTGCAGGCGAGATGATCGGAAGAGACATAGTAAATGCGCTTAAATCTAACTTTTGCCTAGACCGCCCTTTCGGGTTTTCGGTCTAGGGATACCCTTTTTGCCCAAGCCGCCTTTTCGGGTTTTCGACTTCGGGTGTACATGTCTTGTATATATCCTTAACTTTTGCGAACCTTTTGGTTCGCATGGGATCTCCTTATTTTTGCCTAGGTTCGTCGACCTAGCGGGTCTCTTTATGCGTAGTATTTTTGACTATGTGCGTTCACGGGGTGTGGGAAGTCTTCACCATCCATGGTGCTAAGTATCATAGCTCCGGAAAATCTGTCTTGACTACAAATGGTCCCTCATGGGTGGGAGTCCATTTGCCCACAGGATCACCTTGTGGAAGAATGATGCGCTTGACTACTAGATCACCGACTTGGTAGACTCGGTTGCTTGACCTTCTTGTTAAATGCTCGATCATTCGTTTCGATAAATCATCCATGGCGGATGGATGCGAGTCGTTCTCATCAATCAAGTTAATCGGTCAAGGCGACGAACCCATCGTCTTCGCTAACTACGCCTCTGGAGGACTGGTTGAGGGTATCGAACCTCGATGGGTAAGGCGGCTTCATACCGTATACAAGAGAGAAGGGTTGCCCTGTTGATGTTCGTCTTTGTAGTGCGATAACCATGAAGAGCAAATGGTAACATCTCATGCCAATCTTTGTAAGTCACATCATCTTCTGTATAATCTTCTTAATGTTCTTATTGGCGGCTTCCTGCGCCATTCATCTTAGGCCGATATGGAGAAGAGTTGTGATGCTTGATCTGCGTGCGAGTTCGGTGATCATCTTGTTGTTGAGATTGGAACCGTTATACGTGATAATCCTTTCGGGAGTGCCATACCGACGAGATAAGATTATGTTGATGAATCGAGCCACTACATTCTTGGTAGATGCATACGAAACTACACTACCCTTGGTAAAGTAATCAATTGCCACAAGGATGAAGCGATGTCCATTGGGAAGTGTGGGCTTAATCTCTCCAATCATGTCAATGCCCCATTGCAAAGGCCACGGAGAAGTTAAAACATTGAGTCTTGGAGGTATGCACTTTATGCGCATAACGGCACTTGTGACAAGATCGAGCATAGCGGTGACAATCGGCTTCCATGGTGGACCAATAGTAACTTTGTTCTCAAAATCTTCTTAGCCATAGTGTGTCCCGGAGTGGGTACCAAATTCTCCTTCGTGTAACTCTTCCATGATACGCATTCTTTGTTTTACGGTCTACAGGAGTAAGCACAAGTCGTGGTTGCGCTTGTATAAGATGTCGTTCTTGAGAAAAATTTGGATGCAAATCTTCTCATGAACTTCTTATCATTAACGAGATGCCTCTGCGGATATTCACGAGTCTCAAGATACCTCTTCACGTCATAGTACCAAGGTTTCTCTTACTGTCAAGCTCATAACAATATCTTTGGTTAGTCGAACTTCTCAATGATGATCCGGGGAGCCTCGTTGTCCCATCTAACCTTGAACATAGGCGACATAGTAGCCAATCGTCCGGTGATTCTCTTCTCGTGGAATGTGATCAAAGTAATCTCTTGAGTAGGGAATCAAACTCATAACATGCTCTCGATATGGAATGAGATTCGGATGCTTCGTATCCCTCGCCTTAATCGACTAATCACTAAAGCGAGTCTCCATACACTTGTAAGAACTTGATTCTTAAGTCAATAGCGACTTTGCAGGATGGTTGGGGAAACATAATCTGAATTGAAAGGTATGTCCGCCGGGGATCCTTGTTCGGGTCCTTCGTGCAGGTGCAGTTTCTTGTCTGTAACTAGTAAAACATCTTAATCAAATTGAAATCGCATAGGCGATAGTCATCTACGGCGATGAGCCAAATGATCGGCTACCACTTCCTTTGATCGCTTTAGAAGTGTCTTGGATGTCATATTCGGTCAAGATCATTTGCCATCTTGCTATTCTTCGGAGAGCTGGTTTCTCAAAGATGTATTTTATCGGATCCATCTTGAAATCAACAAGGTAGTGTGAGTCAACATATCTTGTCTTAGCGTGACGCCGAGCCAAGCGTTGCAAGTTTTCTCAAGTTGTGAGTATCTTGTTTCACGGTCGGTAAACTTTTGCTAAGGTAGTATATTGCATGCTCTTTTCGACCAGACTCGTCATGTTGCCCCAACACACACCCATTGAGTTCTCTAACATCAAGTACATGATAAGAGGTCTTCCTTGGCGGCATCGGGATAGGAGGATTGTAGGTACTCCTTGATTTTGTCAAAGCGATCGGCAATCGTCGTTCCATTCCACTACTTGATCTTTCTTTAGTAACTTGAAGATTGGCTCACAAGTAGCGATTAGTGTGCAATGAATCGGAAATGTAGTTTAATCGGCCCAAGAAACCTCGACTTCCTTCTCGGTGCGGGGTGGCATCTCTTGAATAGCTTTAACCTTCGGGTCAACCTCAATACCTCTTTCATGACAACAAACCCTAGGAGTTTTCGGATCGACTCAAAGGTGCACTTGTTGGGATTAAGTCTCGATCTGTACTTCTTCAACTATCAAACAATTTACGCAAATGATCGAGATGTTCTTCTTCCGATGATCGAGCTATCATGTCGTCGGCGTAGACCTCTATCTCGTGATGAATCATGTCATGAAACAATGTCACCATAGCGGCGATAAGTGGCGCTGCGTTCTTGATCCGAGCGGCATAACCTTGTAGCGAAAGTGCCCCATGTAACAAGGTAGTCTTCTCCATGTCTTGAGAGCCATTTTGATCGATTGTAACGAGAAACCATCCATGAAGGAAAACCTTATCTTGGCGGTGTTGTCAACAAAACATCAATATGAGGAAGTGAAATCGTCTTTCGGACTCGCTTTGTTCGGATCTACGTAATCCACACACATTCGTACTTTACCATCCTTCTTAGAGCTGGTACCACATTTGCAACCAGGGATAGGAGGTGACTAAGAAACCAGCGTTGAGCGCTTCATAACCCGGCTTTGATTTTCTCGACATCTCGGGGCATCACGAACCTACATTTCCTTTGGAGAAAACCTTCTTTTGTCGGCAATCGGTGTACCACAATATCAATGTCTAAACAGGCATGTCTTCGTATGACCAAGCAAAAACCTCAATATAGTCTCGTAGCATCGAACCAACCTTTCTTTAACACATTCTCAAGACCCGCTCCTATCTTGATCTCTTTTACATCTTCGTCGGACCCAATTCACAACCTCGACTTGCTCTTCGTGTGGTGTATAACTCGCTCTTCTTCTTTGTGCGATCGGCAAGTTCTCCGGCACTTCACAATCTTCCTCACTTCGTCTTGACTTGGTAGATCGGATTATCGAAGTCATATTTAGCAATAGCATAGCTGTTATTAACGAGATTCGGAGTGATTACTGCGATGTATCCGTGGGTGTGTGTAAGAACACATAGCTTTTGAAGGGGTGATAAAGTAAAAGAAAGAAAACAAACAATTGAATGCAAAAGTCCAACGAATTTATTGAATGAAAATCATAAGCGATAGATAAAAACCCTCATAAGCGAGCCATGATGCCCGGGCAAGGCACTAGGCTTTCAAAGTTTATTGTTCGAAACATAAAGAAATAAAAGCAAAACAAAACAAAAGCAATTACTCTGGCTAAAGGAGATTGGTATAGCGTCTTGATCTTCCAATTCTTGAGCCCATGATGCGGTTGGGAAGATCCACTTGCGATGTCGAAGCCGTTGTTGTCGTCTTCTATAGCATGGATTCCACTCGATGCGGAAGGAAGTTGGCGGCACGTTCGCGCGTATCATCTTGACCCTTGATGGTGAAGCCTAAACCGGTCTTGTCAAATTTGAAAGGAAGATTGGGAGCTGTCCCCAAATAGCACTACCTCCTTGTTCAACGAGGCTTGAGCATCTTTCGTGAGGCCATCCGGCGGAACTTTAGCATCTTCAGTGAGGAGTCAGGCATGACTACGGGTATTGTTTCAAAAGCTTGACGGGAGTCTCGAAGAATTCACCCTCCATCTCGAGATAGCGGAATGACGTAGATGGTGACCATATATTCTTCTTCACCACATCTTGTGACAACCTTCCCTTTCACGGGTACTTGGTTTACGATGCAAAGTAGAGGTAACGCCCACGTGTATCAAGGCGTCCAAGTAGGCAAGAATAAACGGACGGATGTCCATGACAAAAGTGGAATCAAAAGTGCAGGAACCGACTTTAACAGTGATGAGCTCTCCAATGCGTGCGCTTAGAACCATCAAAAGCTCTCACGATAATGTCACGGGTCTCAAAACCAACCCTTGACATCAAGTCGATCAAAAGCGATCTTGGAAGGATATTGAGGCGAAACGGTGTCAACCAAAACATGAGATAAGGTAGTACCCTTGCATTCAGAGATGTGCAAGGCTTTGTTATGTTTCTTTCGGAAGAGTCAAATCGACATCGAGCCTAGGCCGTTGTTGGCGGCCAACTAGCAATACAAACTTGAATTGATCGGTGTAGTGTCTTGCGGCACATGAGCATTCTTGAAAATTTCACCAAGGCGTTAGCATGAGCCTCGAGCATAAGAGCGAGCAAGCATGGAGATCTTGGGAGTCGTCCCATTCCACACATTGAAATCACTCTTCTTGATAATTTTGAATTTCCTCCATTTCTTGTTTGGAGGTGTCTTGACTTCCTTTGGTACTTAGTTGGCGGGATGAGTCAGGTTCTTTCCCTCTAGTTGGGGATATTGATTGAGTAGGGAATGCGGTTGGAGTCATGATGTCTTTTGGAGGAGAGATCTGGAGAGAACCCTTCGGTTCGGGTCACCTTCTTGGATCCGTGATGTTGTCAATGTCGGGAATAGAAGCTTCAATAGCAAGATCTTCATTAGTCGAGGGTCTTGCTTGACACCATGATAGTAAACATCGACTCCATAGTTCCAAGGGATAGCCTTGTCGAGGAATATGGGCCTTGGAGAAGTGATAATGAGAGCGCCACTCTAGGCACGGGATCGTGAGAGGAAATCCTTATAGTGTTAACATCGGCATAGTCTTACGGGAAATCGTCACCCCATCCGGTCGCCTTAACATCTTCAATAGGAATCTTGTAACTATCGAGGACGATGTACTTCACCATGTAATCATACTTTCCACTTGGCTGCCCCAGGTATCCCACAGATAGTGCAGTTTAGTTCGCATTGTCAATCTTCAACTTAGACATTTCTTCACCGACACGGTGGTTTCGAAATAGTATCTCACGGTTATCCATCATGCCTTTGAACCGTCTTCTCACCAAGCACAACCATCGGTGCGGATGGGCACCAACGACAATTCTCGGGCATCTGGATTGACACGCTTGCAACAAATTCTTCTTAACGATCATCGAGGAGGAATGGTCAAGTCATCTATGTTGAAAACATAAGTATCGTCCTGTGACATTGGAACTCTTGTCATGGTTAGGCATAGGCGCGTTGATCACATTCGGTCTCAGCGGAGGATCAAACTCAATCTTAGCTTGATCATATCTTGAATCTTGTTCTTGAGCCCAACAATTGTCGATTATCGTGCCACGGGCTATTGGAATGGTAAGCACACTTAGCATTAGGATTGTACCGGAGAGGAAGTGTTGACATTTTGAGGAGGATCCCTCAGGTTATCGACTCTGCTTTCAACATGTGTTGCAAGGCTTGCGACAAAGGCATGTTGATCTTCGTAGCTGTCTTCGTGGCGCGTTCGGCTACGTTGTCTCTTGAGGTTGTCTTGATGTAGGATTGGAGATCACAGCGCCCCACAGTTGAGCACGGTCGGTCTTGGCTCGGCTTTTCGACCATACAGCATTGCTTCTTTCTTAGCACCAAAAGATCTCTTGCGACATTTGAAGATGACTCACATGAATCTTCCCACTCTTGATACCGCTTCAATCGCTACTTTGTCAATATCACTCGGTGAATCCGGATGAAGAATTTCAATCGGATGATTGAAGAATGGGCTGTCGGTGTTCCCATGAACATATCAACCAACTCCCTATTGGACAAGGGTGGTTGAACTACTGCTAGATCTCTCCTTGAGCATACTCCTTGAACTTCTCGTCACGACCCATAGACATGCTTTGTAGTTGCATGCGGTGGGTGTCAATTGACATTATACTCATATTGTCGTAAGCATCGAAATCACTCCAAATACGGATCGGTCATTCTCTAGTGATAGTACCATTCCAAGCGAGTTCGGACAAACTCTCTTGAAAATAGTGCATCCACACTTTACATCATCGGTGTGGGGATTGATCTTGGACATAGGACTTCAAATGCAGCTTAGGGCAAGACATGCCATCATACTTGGCAAAAGTAGGAACTTTGAACTTGGGAGGAATCACAACACGGGGAACAAGACTCGAGATCATCAAAGTTCAGCCGGACATCTTGAGTTTTCCACACATTGAGACGGTCTTCAAGTTGTTTGTACTTGTCATCTTCCTCAGTCTTGGCCATAGCGATCCTCTCCTCCTTTCTTTGGCTCATGCTCACCTTCATCACCCTTGGTACTCCCTCGGTATGGACACTTCCTTGAGAGAGCTCAATCGGTGACCACTTTAGGACCCCCTTTGAAGCGTCTACCCATGTTGAGGAGACCAACAACCTTCTTCTTCTTGTTGATGAGCTTCTTGGATCTTCTTGGCCTTGGACCAAGTTGGTGAACATCTCTTTGGCCGGGCATTACGAGCTTGGAGATCTTTGACATCTGTTCAAGAGCCATTTACGCTAAAATAAATAGCGAGCAAATGAGAAAACCAATCTCAATGTACATGATGCAATGTTATGATATGCTATCGATGTTTATGCAAATGCAATGCAATGTTTTCAAGGACCTAAGAGATTTAAATTTGTTAAACAAGCAATGAACAAACATTTATTAGTACTTCTCATTATTATTCTTTTTCTTTTTAAGTACAAGAGATAGTTCAAAACAATAAAAGAAAACATAAACATCCTAAAGCTCTAAGTCTCCCATGGGCTTCCTCTTGGTGCCGATGTAGCGTTGATGTTTCGCTCCTCGTGAAGTAGCTTGTCAACTCTAGAACTTTCTTCTCACTTGCATAGCATTGAGCTTCAAAGGTATCCTTTCTTCTTTAGTTGAATCCGAGGATCTCTTCAAGTCTTCAAAATCGGTAGGCATGTCGGGATGGAGAACGACATAGTACGTCACCTATAGCAGGTTCCATAATTCTTGGTAAAGCAGTGAATGGCATCATGAGGTTTTGAGCTCGAGCTCGCACCCATTTGAGGTAAGGTTCCCAAGGAATGGAGTTGGTGCCCCAAAGTCTTGGTATCGGTCTTCTTTACCATGCCCCAAGCATGTATAAACCTTAATCGGTAATGCGGAGATCGTGATTGTAGTCGAACACAACATCTTGGAGAAGCATATCATGTGGACCATCCTTTCGAGCAAAACCAAACGCGTAGAGCTAGAGAAGGGTTGTAAGTAATACCTCCCTTATACCAAGTAGTGGTACATTAGGGAATTCTCCACAGCTCAATGAATGTGAAATCCTTTTGAGAGAAAAGATTCCAACGGATATCGGAATGAGAGAGTGACATCAATCTTTGAGACCATCTCAACCTTTGTTCATTCTTCAAAACGATGGAGGAAGTGCGAAATAAACCACCTTGAAAGTAGCGGGATACAACACATGAGAGTTCCTTGTCGCTTAGTAGTGCAGTGTGGAGAGAATGTAGAATGTCTCCAAGTAAGGTAGGCCTTGGATTGCGGGTAAGAAACAACTTGATGGCATTGACATCTATGAATTGATCGAGTTAGGGAATAGAACCAAACCATAAATTAGCAAGGCCACAATGTTCTCAAATGCATGGAAACTCATAACTTTGAGGAATTCTCGGGCTTTCTTGATTAAGAACTTGGAAAGTAAACCCTTAACTCCACTTCTAGTTTCCCAATTGGCTTCAATATCGGCGCTTAAGATGTAAAGGCGGATGCAATGTCTTGAACTTAGGACCTTTTCTAAACGGTGAATGGCATTTGGTCAAATAGGTATCCCAGTAGCTTAGAGAACTCTTCAAGGTAGGAACCAATGATAATCGGAAATGTAAAGCAATGGTGTTTCGGATCAAAAAGCTGAATAGGACATGCATCATATCTTCTTCAAAACGGAGATAACCAAATCAAGTAGATAACCATGTCTTTTGATGAGCTGCATGGTGGAATTTGAAACCAATTCTTTGAGTTGAGAAGGATACCCATGAGTTGATTCGGATAGTCTTTCTAGAAGCCATAATCCCTACAAAACAAAGCAAAGATAAATCCTAGGTCCTTGAAATAGTTAGAAATGATATGCAATGCGAATGATGTCATGATGTCATGTTTAGCACACACAAACAATTCACACAATGAGCCTAGGTTTAAGGCTTGCATGAGGTATAGGTGATTACCCACCAAAAGTTTGAGTTGGTTCATCTGTCCTATAATAGTAAGGGTTCTAGGAATCTCACATCACGATCTTTCTCGTAGGCTTATTTCAATCGACGAAGTGGTCGATCGAAAATGTCCCAAAGTCTAATCTCAATGGCGTAGCATCGGTATCAACCAACCTCGGTCTACACCAAAGCCCATCTCACTACCTTCTAATGGCCAAGATGGGTCAATTAAGGTTCTAAAAGTTTAGTTAGCGCTTGATGACACCACGCGAAGCCAAATACTTTCTTCAACTTGGGAATGAAGAGTATCGGGCAACAAAGTGTCACGCTAACGTAGCCATCATGTTGACCGTGTAGTTATCGTCTAGCAGTCGCGATGATCTAATGCTACTTACCTAAAAGGAAACCGGATCGGGTGTAGGATCCCCAACAATATAATACCAAGCAACCCTTAAAGATAAAGCATACAAATCAAACAAAAGCAATAAAATGATCTAGAAATCCCTAAGGCAATTCTCTCTTTGGGTCTTATCCCAGTCGCCCGATTACGTGATACGGTGAGCGACTTTGTAGGATTTTGTATCCAAATGTGCGGATAGCAAGAGTCGCCACCGACTTTTATTTTTATCAATTAAGGGAAGGTAAAAGTAACAGAAAAAGACCTTCGTTAGATTCGAGTTCGGAGAATGGTTATGAAAAGGGAAGGTATTAGCACCCTTTCCATCCGTGATTTATTCTACGGGCTCTTAGTTGCTCTTAGATAACTTTTAAAATTGCTTTACGTGTGTTTGACAAAATATTTTGAAAAGGCATTTCGCTTTGACTTTGTAATGACTCATGTAGGAGTGTATACAAAGTGTTCGGAAATGTTTTGTTTTGAAAAGAATTTGAACTTTGAAAAAAGTGTGTGGTGTGAAAAGCATTTGATAGAGCAAGCAACTAAGAGACTTATTTACCCACTCAGAATTGGTCGTTTTGTTGTACTTCTACATTCCTTTAGAATAGCGCTAGCCATACCATTAGTTAGTAGGTAGCTCCATTCGTTGGATGTAAGCGGGACATTCGAAGGACATCGGATGGTCATAGAAGGCAACTTGTAGGAAGAGTCCTAGCACATTCGAAGGGACTATCATCATTTTCGTGGCGACAATCGAGGTCAAGATCATGTATTCGGAGGCGACATCGTGGGTCTTATGATCTTTGTATCGAAGGGACTATGATGATTTGTTTTGAAGGCAGCGGTGCTAGAATACCTCTACGTTCGAGGACATGACCATTTGAAATCGAAGGCATCGAGAAAATTACCTAAGGGTGCGTGTGTGATAGAAGTGTGTTGAATTCAGATATTTTATCTTGAAAATTAGTGTGAGCTATGTCCAATTATTATCTTGCCATACACGCCTAGTTACTAGCAATTGATAAGGGTGCGGAAAGTAAAATGCGGAATGTAAAGTGCGGAAAGATAAACCTACGCTATTACATGGCTTTGGGGCAGATACATAATTAGGAGTGCGGAAAGTAAAAGTCCTAAATTAAACTATTACAACCCATGAGCAATTACATTATTGAAAAAAATAGAATAAAAGAAAAAACGTCCGAATCGGAGCAACCTGTGAAAGCATAAGAAAATCGGGAAATATGATGAAATTGAAATAAGAGAAAATGTTAGAAAAAATGCAATTTTAATATGAGAAAATTTATGCATGCTGGGAATAAGATAAATAAGCTATAATAATTTTTTTGGGATTTTTTGGAAAAGATTTTGATCATGCATAAAATCCTCAGCCGAGATGGATGCTGAAAAGGTTGTAGGATCCGAGATTGGTCATCATATAAGGGATCTACGTCCGACATGTGTCTCGGGAAAAGACATGAGGACGGTCTAGATATAGCTCGGCGGTACTCCAGCAAAACGATTGAATATACGTTATGAAGAAAGAGTTCCTAAAGTCTTTATGAGGCGTTACTAGTGAATGATTACAAAATTGAAAGGTTCCTATGTAAAGCCATGGTTAATGTGCTAAAATTCTGGAAGGAAAAATGGCCTCATGGAGGCATTGATATAAATAGGGCTCGGATAAGCAAGACAATGATAAGCTTGGAACTTGAGTTACGACACTTGGGTCTCCAATCCTAAGTATCTTTAATCGAGTTTTCAAAACAGATTTAATAATTAAAATGCAATTTATAATGATTTAAATGCAAAAATATAAATAAAATAAATATGCATGCAAAAGGTATTTTTAATTTATTAAATTAAATAAAGGTTTTAAAATATGAATGCAAAAGAAAATATTTTTGGTAATTTTTAAATGCAGAATAAAAATCATGAAAAGAATTAAAATATAATGAAAATATTAGAAATTAAAGAAAAATATGAAAATATAAGAGTTTGGAAAAAAGGAAAAAAACCAAAGTTGGTCTGGCATGGTTCGAACCCGTCACGGGCTTGAACCTTGAGATTCATCTGACCACTCGCCATGTGTGCATCGTGTTTGAAAGCGGGAGTGGAATACAAGCACGTCACCTTCCGATTGCCTTGTTTCCGCGCCAAGAACTTCATCGTTCTTGTTTGAATTACGGGCATTTTGGCCGCGAGGCGCTATGACTGCAAACATCAAAAATGCAACACGCATAATATAAATTATATTTAAAACCATGGTTCGATTCCTCAGGTCATCCCGAGTTCATTGATATAGGTCTTGCTGGCCAATTTTTCCTGTATAGAGGAACCCTAATTCGATACCAGGAACCCTAACTATGGCAAGTATCGATCCCGGCCATGAAAATGCAATCAAACTATGCAGAAAGCTTGCAAACCTTCATCTAAACACAAAACAAACCATGAAACATGTTAAAAATGCATGAGAATTAAAATACGATTTTGAATTTTTCTTGGACAAACCGAATTCGGATTCCTTGATTTTGGATGGTTTTTGATGAAGTAAGTATCTGGAATCACTCCTGAGGTACCAAGGAATGTGTTTGACACCTTAAAATCGATTGAAAACTGCTGTAGGATGGATTGTCAATTGCTTCAAGAACACGAAATTTTTGAGTTTGAAACTAGGGTTCTGGAGCAATTCTTTCGTCCTTCATCATGTGCTATGCATTGTGTATTTATATTGGATGGAATTGGAGCTGATTTGAGGAAGAAATCATCATCAATCAATGCAAATCAAATTTGATTTTGTACAAAATCAAATTTTCAAATTTTGATTAATTTTCAATCCAATCTTGCCATATCAATCCAATTTTCGAAATTTGCTGGCTTTGTTGAGTTACTTGGATGCCAAGGAAGAGAGAAAAATCAATTTGCAATTAATTTTTGATTTTATACTTTATTTTTGAATTTAATTTGTATTTAAATGAATAAATTCCAAATTAAATAGAAAAATAAAATAAAAATTCGAAACTTTGGGCTTTGATGTTCCAAATTGTATGAGGAACAAGTTTGGATGAAGAAAAAGTAGGCCCATTTGCAAAGTTTTTTGATTTTTAGAAGCATCTCTCTTTGTGCATTCTTCCAAAATTGCCCAACTTGTAGATGGTGTAACTTGCTCAATTTTCCACATTTTTGAGTGTTCTTGGACTTTTTGGAAAGCTCTAAGAGTCCTCTAACCAATGTCTTTGGTCTCATCTCAATTGGAGTTACCATGCTCAAAATATCTTCAAAACAAAAAGTTGACTTTTTGTTGACTTTGAAAATGACCTGTAATGTTTTGAGCTATACCTCTCAAATGAAGCATTTTTTGGACATTCTTGTGAGACATGAAGTTGTAGAGAATTGAATTTCCTTCAAAACAAGAGGTGGTGGAAAAATTTACGAGAAAGTATGAGAAAGTTATGATCGAGTCAAAGTTCGATTGACTTTTCATCTAGAAACCCTAATTTAGAAAGTTTGACTTTTGGGCAAATCTCGAGTTTTCTTGATGAATCATGATCAACCCTTGATCAAATGATGAATGTAACTTCAAAATGAGGATGTTGACCAAAATCAGAAGTTTTGACTGTATGTTGACCACAGTTGACTTTTTGTCCAATACACTCGACTTTCAACCATCTGAACAATTGTCTGAGGAAACTTGACTTGTGAGGCTTGAAACTTGACATGGAGAATCTTTGAAGCATATGAGGAGGCATGAAGGCCATTGGAGATGTTGGAAATCCATCTTGACTTGAGAGATACCAAACCCTAGTTTGGGTTGATTGTCTAGGAGAGAGTTTGTCTGATCAACTCTTGAGGAATCCTTGAGTATGGATGTATGAAATCTCTTGAGTAGATGGAGGGCAAATTTTGGGGTATGACACTTGCGGCACATGAGCATTCTTCAGAAACTTCACCAAGGCATTAGCATGAGCCTCGGAGCACAAGAGCAAAGCGAGCATGGAAATTTTGAGTCATCCCATTCCACACATTGTAGTCACTCTTCTTGATAATCTTGAATTTCCTCCATTTCTTGTTTGGAGGTGTCTTGACAACTTCCTTTGGCACTTCGGTTGAGCGGGATGAGTCATTCTTTCCCTCTAGCTGGGGATATTGATTGGGTAGCGGAATGCGGTTGGAGTCGTAGTGTCTTTTGGAGGAGAGATCTGGAGAATACCCTTCCAGTTCGGTCACCTTACTTGATCCGGTGATGTTGTCGATGTCAGGAATAGTAGCTTCAACTGTAAGATCCTTGATAGTCGGAGGTCTTGCTTGGCCATGATAGTAAACATCGACTCCATAATTCCAAGGGATAGCCTTGTCGGAGGAATATGGAGCAGGTCTTGGAGAAGTGATAATGAGAGGTGCCACTCAGGGGATCGCAGAGGAAATTCTTATAGTGTTAACATCGAGCATAGTCTTACGGAAATCGTCACCCCATCCGCGCCTTAACATCTTCAATAGGAATCTTGTAACTATCAGGGACGGTGTACTTCACCATGTAATCATACTTTCCACTTGGTTGCCCCAAGGTATTCCACACAGATGGTACAGTTTCATTCGCATTGTCGATCTTCAACTTAGACATTTCAACACACAACTTCTGCACAGGTGGTTTCAGAAATAGTATCTCACGGTTGTCCATCATGCGAACACGTCTTCTTAACCAAGCACAACCATCGGTAGCGGATGGGCACCAGCGACAATTCTCGGGCATCTGGATTGACACACAAGATTCTTCTTAACGGTCATCGGAGGAATGGTCAAGTCATCTATGTTGAAAACATAAGTATAGTCACCATGACATTGGAACTCTTGTCATGGTTAGGCATATGCGCATTGATCACGTTCGGTCTCAACGGGAGGATCAAACTCAATGCTTAGCTTGATCATATCTTGAATCTTGTTCTTGAGCCCAACAATTGTCGATTAATCGTGCCGGGCATTGGAATGGTAAGCACATTTAGCATTAGGATTGACTTTGGAGAGGAAGTGTTGACATTCGAGGAGGATCCTCAAGGTAATCTCTGCGTTCAACATGTGTTGCAAGGCTTGCGACAATGGCATGTTGATCTTAAATGCATCTTCGTGGGCGTTACGCTCAGCGTTGTCTCGAGGTTGTCTTGATGTAGGATTGGAGATCACAATTGCCCCACAGTTGGTAGCGGTCGGTCTTGGCTCGGCTTTTCGACCATACACATTGGCTTCTTTCTTAGCACCAAAAGATCTCTTTGCGGCATTTGAAGATGACTCCACATGGATCTTCCCACTCTTGATACCGACTTCAATCGCTGCTTTGTCAATATCAACTCGGTGAATCGATGAAGAATTTCCAATCGGATGATTGAAGAACGGGCTGTCGGTGTTCCCATAAACATATCAACCAACTCCCTATTGGACAAGGGTGGTTGAACTCGCTGCTAGATCTCTCCACTTCGAGCATACTCCTTGAACTTCTCGTCACGACCCATAGACATGCTTTGTAGTTGCATGCGGTGGGTGTCAATTCACATTGTACTCATCTTGCCAGAAAGCATCGGCCAAATCACTCCAAGTACGGATACGGTCATTCTCTGGTGATAGTACCATTCCAAGCGGGTTCGGACAAACTCTCTTGAAAATAGTGCATCCACAACTTTCATCATCAATGTGGGGATTGATTTTCTGAACATAGGACTTCAAATGCAGCTTAGGGCAAGACATCCCATCATACTTGGCAAAAGTAGGAACTTTGAATTTGGGAGGAATCACCACACCAGGAACAAGACTTAGATCATCAAAATTCAACCCGGACATCTTGAGTTTTCCACACATTCAGACGGTCTTCAAGTTGCTTGTCATCTTCATCAGTGTTGGCTATAATCGAGTGGTCCTCTCCTCCTTTCTTTGGCTCATGATCACCTTCATCACCCTTGGTACTCCCTCGGTATGGACACTTCCTTCAGAGAGCTCAATACGGCTGACCACCTTAGGACCCCCTTTGAAACGTCTACCCATGTTGAGGAGACCAACAACCTTCTTCTTCTTGTTGATGAGCTTCTTCAAATCTTCTTGGCCTTGGACCAAGTTGGTGAACATTCTTTGGCCCAGCATTACGAGCACGGAGATCTTTGTGATCTGTTCAAGAGCCATTTACGCTAAAATAAATAGCGAGCAAATGAGAAAACCAATCTCAATGTACATGATGCAATGTTATGCTATGATATGCAATGTTTATGCGAATGCAATGCAATGTTTTCAAGGACCTAAGAGATTTAAATTTGTTAAACAAGCAATGAACAAACATTTATTAGTACTTCTCATTATTCTTTTTCTTTTTAAGTACAAGAGATAGTTCAAAGCAATAAAAGAAAACATAAACATCCTAAAGCTCTAAGTCTCCATGGGCTTCCTCTTGGTGCCGATGTAGGCGTTGATGTTTCGCTCCTCGTGAAGTAGCTTGGTCAACTCTAGAACTTTCTTCTCGCTTGCATAGCATTGAGCTTCAAAGGTATCCCTTCTTCTTAGTTGAATCCGGGATCTCTTCAAGTCTTCAAAATCGGAGGCATGTCGGGATGGAGAATGACATAGTCGTCACCTATAGCAACAGTTCCATAATTCTTGGTAGAACAGCGTGAATGGCATCATGAGGTTTTGAGCTCGAGCTCGCACCCATTTGAGGTAAGGTTCCCAAGGAATGGAGTTCGGTGCCCCAAAGTCTTGGTATCGATCTTCTTTACCATGCCCCAAGCGTGTATAAACCTTAAATCGGTAATCGGAGATCGTGATTGTAATCGAACACAATATCTTGGAGAAGCATATCATGTGGACCATCTCTTGGGCAAAACCAAACTGACGTAGAGCTAAGGAAGGGTTGTAAGTAATACCTCCCTTATACCAAGGAGTGGTACATTAGGAATTCTCCACAACAATGAATGTGAAATCCTTTTGAGAGAAAAGATTCCAACGGATATCGAATGAGAAGTGACATCAACCTTTGAGACCATCTCAACCTTTGTTCATTCTTCAAAAGATGGAGGAAGGTGCGAAATAAACCACCTTGAAAGTAACGGTACACAACACATGAGAGTTCCTTGTCGCTTAGCGATGCAGTGTGGAGAGAATGTAGGATGTCTCCAAGTAAAGTAGGCTTGGATTGCGGGTAAGGAACAACTTGATGGCATTGACATCTATGAATTGATCCGAGTTAGGAATAGAACCAAACCATAAATTATCAAGGCCACAATGTTTTCAAATGCATGGAAACTCATAACTTTGAGGAATTCTCGGGCTTTCTTAATTAGGAACTTGGAAAGTAAACCCTTAACTCCACTTCTAGTTTCCCAATTGGCTTCAATGTCAGCGCTTAAGATGTAAGGCGGATCGATGTCTTGAACTTAGGAACCTTTTCAAACCGGTGAATGGCATTTGGTCAAGAATAGGCATCCCAAGTAGCTTAGAGAACTCTTCTAAGGTAGGAACCAACTGATAATCGGAAAATGTGAAGCAATGGTGTTTCGGATCAAAGAACTGGAATAGGACATGCATCATATCTTCTTCAAAACCGGAATAACCAAATCAAGTAGATAACCATGTCTTTTGATGGCGAGCATGGTCGGAATTTCGAAACCAATTCTTTGAGTTGAGAAGGATACCCGAAGTTGATTCGGATAGTCTTTCTAGAAGCCATAATCCCTACAAAAGCAGAGCAAAGATAAATCCATAGGTCCTTGAAATAGTTAGAAATGATATGCAATGCGGATGATGTCATGTTTAGCACACAAACAATTCACACAATGAGCCTAGGTTTAAGGCTTGCATGAGGTATAGGTGATTACCCTACCAAAAGTTTGAGTTGGTTCATCTGTCCTATAATATGCAAGGGTTCTAGGAATCTCATATCATAGATCTTTCTCGTAGGCGCTTATTTCAATCTGACGGCCAAGTGGTCGATCGAAAATGTCCCAAAGTCTAATCTCAATGAGCGTAGCATCGGTATCAACCAACCTCGGTCTACACCAAAGTCGGCCATCTCACTACCTTCTAATGGCTAAGATGGGTCAATTAAGGTTCTAAAAGTTTAGTTAGCGCTTGATGACACCACGAAGCCAAATACTATCTTCAACTTGGGAATGAAGAGTATCGGGACAACCAAAGTGTCACGCTAACGTAGCCATCATGTTGACCGTTTAGTTATCGTCTAGCGGTCGCGATGATCTAATGCCACTTACCTAAAAGGAAACCGGATCCGGTGTAGGATCCCCAACAATATAATACCCAAGCAACCCTTAAAGATAAAGCATACAAGTCAAACAAAAGCGATAAAGTTATCTAAAAATCCCTAAGGCAATTCTCTCTTTTAAGATTCATCCCAGAGTCGCGATTACATGTCTGGTGAACCGACTTTGTAGGATTTTGTATCCAAATGTGCGGATAGCAAGAGTCGCCACCGACTTTTATTTTATCAATTAAGGGAAGGTAAAAGTAACGAAAAAGACCTTCGTTAGATTACGAGTTCGGAGAATGGTTATGAAAAGGGAAGGTATTAGCACCCTTTCCATCCGTAGTTATCTACGGGCTCTTAGTTGCTCTAGATCACTTTTTAAAATTGCTTTCTGTGTGTTTGACAAAGAATGTTTTGAAAAGGCATTTCGCTTTGACTTTGTAATGACTCATGTAGGAGTGTATGCAAAGTGTTCGGAAATGTTTGTTTTGAAAAGAATTTGAACTTTGAAAAAAGTGTGTGGTGTGAAAAGCATTTGATAGAGCGAGCAACTAAAAGACTTATTTACCCACTCAGAATTGGTCGTTTTGTTGTACTTCTACATTCCTTTAGAATAGCGCTAGCCATACCATTAGTTAGTAGGTAGCTCCATTCGTTGGATGTAAGCGGGACATTCGAAGGGACATCGGATGGTCATAGAAGGCAACTTGTAGGAAGTATCCTAGCGCATTCGAAGGGACTATCATCATTTTTCGTAGGCGACAATCGAGGTCAAGATCATGTATTCGGAGGCGTCGTGGGTCTATGATCTTTGTATCGAAGGGACTATGATGATTTATTTGGAAGGCAACGGCGCTAGAATACCTCTACGTTCGAGGGACATGACCATTTTGAATCGAAAAGGCAACGAGAGAGAATTACCCTAAGGGGTGCGTGTGTGAAAGAAGTGTGTTGATTTCAGATATTTTATCTTGAAGATTAGTGTGAGCTATGTCCAATTATTATCTTGCCATACACGCCTAGTTACTAACAGTTGATAAGGGTGCGGAAAGTAAAATGCGGAATGTAAAATGCGGAAAGGTAAATCCTACGCTATTACATGGCTTTGGGGCAGATACATAATTTAAAATGCGGAAAATAAAACCCTAGATTAAACTATTACAACCCATGAGCAATTACATTATTGGAAAAATAAAACGATAAAAGAAAAAACGTCCGAATCGGAGCAACCTTTGAAAGAATAAGAAAATCGGAAAATATGATGGAATCGGAATAAGGAAAATGTTAGAAAAAATGCAAATTTTAATATGAGAAAATTAATATATGCTGGAAATATGATAAATAAGCTAAAATAATTTTTTGGGATTTTTTGGAAAAGATTTAATAATTAAAATGCAATTTATAATGATTTAAATGCAAAAATAAAAATAAAATAAATATGCATGCAAAAATTATATTTTTAATTTATTAAATTAAATAAAGGTTTTATGAAAATAATGTAAAAAAAAAATGTTTTGGTAATTTTTAATGCGAATAAAAATATGAAAAAATTAAAATTGAATGAAAACATTGAAATAATTAAAAAAATAGGAAAATAGAGTTTTGTAAAAGTGAAAAAGGGATTATACGAACCAGGAATCGAGCTGGGACATCCTTTCAAACCTTGAAAACCATACTGACCAACAGCTAGGCGTGTCAAGCTGTTTGGAAGCGGATTGAGTGGAATACGCGTTGCTTCCTCATTGTTTCCTCCTTAAACGATCGTCTTCTCCGATTCAAATATTTGAATTTTCGGCGTCGGCCATGGTTCGACGCAAGGTTCCTTGCAAACATCAAAAATGCAACACACGTAATATAAATAAAATCCAAGGCCATGGTTCGATTCAGGACATCAATCCGAATTCAATGGCATAGGTCTCATGGTCTAATTTTTTCTATTTTGGAAAACCCTAAAACGTGTTCAGAAACCCTAACAATGGTGTTATGCATTCCTGGCCATGGAAATTCGTTTAAAGCACCCAGAAAGTTTGCAAATACATCACTGATCACAAAAACAACAACAAATCGTGTTAATAATGCATGAATATGAGAAATCGATTTTGAAATTTTCAAGAACAAACCAAACACGGATTTTCGATTCGGATGGATTCGAGCAATGTGAAGGTCGGATTCACTCGGAGGTATCAAGGAATGCAATGGACACCTTAGAATCGATTGAAAACGGTTGGAACTAGGGTTGCCAATTGCTTCAAGAACACGATTTCTTTGAGTTTGGATTAGGGTTTCTGAGCCAATTTTTTCGTTCTTTCTTGATAGATATGCATCATGTATTTATACTGGATGGATTTGGGATTGAATTTGGAAAGAATCAATCAATATTCAATGGAAATCAAATTTGATATTTCCATGAAAATCAAATCTTCAAAGCTTGATCAATTTCAATCCAATCTTGCCTTTCTTGCTCCAATTTCGAATTTGCTGGCATTTGTGAGTTAATTGGACCTTAAGGAAAGAATAAAATCAATCTTTGCCATTAATTTCAATTTTATAATTTATTTTAAGATTTAATTTGCATTTAAATGAATAAATTACAAATTAAATAGAAAAATAAATCAAAAATTCGTGGCTTTGGGCTTGGACACTCCTAATTGCTTGAGGAACAAGTTAGGATGAAGAAAAAGTAGGCCCATTTGCAAAAGATTTGATTTTTTGAAGTATCTCTCTTTGTGCATTCTTCCAAAATTGCCCAACTTGTGGATGGTGTAACTTGCTCAATTTTCCACATTTTTGAGTGTTCTTGGACTTTTTGGAAAGCTCTAAGAGTCCTCTAACCAATGTCTTTGGTCTCATCTCAATTGGAGTTACCATGCTCAAAATATCTTCAAAACAAAAAGTTGACTTTTTGTTGACTTTGAAAATGACCTGTAATGTTTTGAGCTATACCTCTCAAATGAAGCATTTTTTTGGACATTCTTGTGAGACATGAAGTTGTAGAGAATTGAATTTCCTTCAAAATGAGCTTTGGTGGGACAATTTCTGAGAAAGTATGAGAAAGTTATGATCAGTCAAAGTTCAGTTGACTTTTCATCTAGAAACCCTAATTTAGAAAGTTTGACTTTTGGGCAAATTTTGAGTTTTCTTGATGAATCATGATCAACCCTTGATCAAATGATGAATGTAACTTCAAAATGAGGATGTTGACCAAAAATCAGAAGTTTTGACTGTATGTTGACCATAGTTGACTTTTTGTCCAATACACCCGATTTTTAACCATCTGAGCAATTGCCTGAGGAAACTTGACTTGTGAAGCTTGAAACTTGACATGGAGAATCTTTGAAGCATATGAGGAGGCATGAAGACCATTGGAGGTGTTGGAAATCCATCTTGACTTGAGAGATACCAAACCCTAGTTTGGGTTGATTGTCTAGGAGAGAGTTTGTCTGATCAACTCTTGAGGAATCCTTGAGTAGATGGAGGGCAAATTTTGGGGTATGACACTAGGTTGTGATAGATGCAAAAATATACAGTATAGTTTGTTGTGCCAGTCTCGAAGCAACAACGGACGATTTAACTCGTATCATTTACTCCCTATGATGTAGTCAATGAACGAAATCTACGAAGTGACTTAGCGCATCAGTCTCTTAGCAGTAATAGGTTAAAATTCGTATTATATATCCCCTAGGTTGTGATAGTTATATGAGTCTGCAATTTTTCTATCCCCTAGGTTGTGATAGATACACAAATCTGTAGTATAATCCGTTGTGTCAGTCTCGAAGCAACATCGGAATATTTAACCCGTATCATTTACTCCCTAGATTGTAGTCAATGTACAGAATCTATGATGTGACTTAGCACGTCAGTCTCTTAGCAGCAAAGGGTCGTTTGTTCCAAATTCGTGATGTATACACCCTAGGTTGTGGTAGACATCTGAATGAGAAATATTGTTCAGTGTGTCAGTCTCTAAGCGGCACTGAATTATCATGTAAATGTATTTATCCTCTTGGTCGTGATAAGTACACTAACAAAATCCTTCTATTGGAATCTCTATGAATTAGTAAGATACTTTCAACCCGTATCATTTTCTCCCTAGGTTGTAGTAGATATACGAAAACTGCAATATAACTCATTGCGTTAGTCTCGAAGCAACAATAGGTTATCTGGCCCTTTGTGATATAATTCATTGTGTTAGTCTCCATGTGACAATGGATTATCAAATTTTGCTATTCATCCCCTAGGTTGCGATGAATATACGAAATATGCATTATAAGCTTGCTATATTAGTCTCGAAGCGTTAGTAGGTCAAATTTTTCAAACGGGTATTATTTACTCAATAACTACGATATAGCTTGTTGCATCAGTCTCAATGCAGCAATAAGTTATCAATCTTTCAAAGCTTGTGTCAATTATCTCCTGGGCTACGGTAATTACACAAAATCTACAACTACTTTTTCTAGGTGTTGACGCGTTATCTGCGTCGTCGTATCTAGGTCTATAATTCTTTTTACTCGGGCATAAGTGGGTTAACTGCGTCATCCTTACCTATTTACTTTGTACTCTTGGGGAAGTTGTACAGTGTATCCTTATCTAGCCAATCATTGGTCAAATTTTGGGGTCTTCCATTATTTAATAACTCTCCGATTCGAATATGCGAGATCTCCGTATTCTCACATCATTTAATCGAAGAATAATTAAATAGGGGCAGTTGTCATACCCCAAATTTGTCCGCCCTATTTCTAACTGATAAATTTGTGTTATGTAAAAAATTTAGTGACTTTTTAACACTAATTTATTTTGTTTATTAAAAAAATTATAAGAAGTTATTTGTTTGAAATAACAAATATGCCACCATCCTTCTTAAATCTCAAATGCTACTTTTATTTTGAATAATTAAGATAGCACAGTTGGTAAGACAACATTAGTAATAGTAAGAATATTGAGTATAAGGTCGTGGGTTCAATTCTCATTGAGCTATTTTTTTATATTTTTATTTGATTTTTCACTTAAAAATGATAAAAAAATCATTCTTTGGTTATTTGATTATTATTATGGTTTTTTATTTTAAGGCCATTTAAAAAAAAATCTTCAATATTTTATTTTATGCACTTAAGAGACAGATCTGACAAATAAATAAAAACTCTTTGATCACATCTTTATTAATTAGCAAATTAATTCTATTATTTAGGAAAAATCACAAATAAGACTAGATACATAATCCTGCTCATCAAGTTATGAATCAAATCCCAATCGATAATAAATTTTAAGAATTATACCAAAAATATGTTAATCTTATTTAATTTTTTGTCTAATTTTCTTCTATAAAAGCCCTTCAGTTTTACACTGTAGAGGCATCCACATATCGAAGCTCCACTCGTCGGGAATCGAAGATCCGCTCATCACCCAAGCACTAGACGCCACGAACCTCCACGAACGAGATCTCTGCCACCACCACTAAAGGTCACGTATCTTCTTTATTTTTTTGATCTAGGGTTTGTTTCATTTTTCTGATATATGACTTGATTATGTATGCCATTATAGTTATATTTCCAATTAAAAAGGCTTTGTGAAAAAGAAATTTGGGTTAGATGGGGTTTTCTTATGTTTTTTTAGAATTTTGTTGTTAATATTGTAAAAGAGGAGGACATGATATGAAATGAGAACAAGAGAAAGGAATTTATCTCATTACAATGTCGTCTGTCTATAATACTTGTTCAGTATTTCTTTTTAATAATAAACTAGTACTTCACCCCGTACGATGCACGGTGTTTAGGCGGGATTTTACTCTAAAATTGGCGCCTAAACGTATATTTTGTCTTAATATATTAAGGATAGTGTCATGTGTCGCAATGTGAATAGTGGACTTCAAAAGCCTTTGTAGAAAGTCAAAAAATATTAAAATAGGTCATTTTATTATAATTAGACTTATTTGTAAATAACTAATTTGATCATGTAGTAATTTTTTCTTTTAAATTGGATTAATTATATTAGACTATTAATTCACGTTTTTTTATTATTTCAATTATTTTAATTTGATTTAGAGGTGGTCGTTCGTCCATACGACTATACCTCACATTTTTATTCAATTATTTTTTTTCATTTACTTTCATTTTTCATATGTATAATTATGCAAATTAATTAGATTTTGTTTTATTAGTGTCACACCCTAAATTTCGCCCTTAATTTTTTATCTAATTCATTTGCACCGCTTTACATTGTTTCATTCGCATCCTGCATTAGTAGTCAATTTTTACATTTTTTGTCACACATCTTTAGTTAATGATTAAGTTAATTTCATGCATTTTTACTAGCATTTGTATTTTTTATAATATTTTTGAATTTCTAGTTAGCATTTAACTTTATATTATAGGTTTGTAGTTAAAAACATTTTACATCGAAGTCGTCTTAATCGTATTTGCATTCGCATCCTTTCTCACTTTAATTTTTATTCTAATATTTAACTAATTCTAATTATTTGGTGAGGTTTTACTAAATAATTTCTATTAGTTAAATAATAAAATAAGAATTAAAAGGAATTTTGTTCTTTTTTTAAAAAAAATAATAATATTTTGTTTTTAATAATAATTATGTTGTATCATGCTTGATTTTTGCATTTTTTATTTTAATAAAATCTTTCCTCATTGAAGATATTTTCTATTTTTATTTCATTAACAATTAATTTAGATTTTTTTATTTTTTATTTTTTTTAATCTTTCATTTAAGACAATTATAGTATTTTCGTTCACATTAGCATTAATTTCCTTTTTAGATAAATCATAGTTTAGTATCAGAAGATTGCTAAGTGCAAAGCTATCAGAAGCTTGCTAAGTGCTAAACCATCAGAAGTTTGCTAAGTGCTAAGCCATCAGAAGTTTGCTAAGTGCTAAGCTGTCAGAAGCTTGCTAAGTGCTAAATCGTCAGAAGCTTGCTAAGTTCTAAGTTATCAGCAGCTTGCTAAGTGCTAAGCTATCAGAAGCTTGCTAAGTGTTGTTGCTTCTGATGGTCAGAACTTTCGATGGCCAGAACTTCTGAAGACCATAACTCTGACGGTGTAATGTCAAAATTTTGTTTTTATAACTTTCAATTATTTTTTTATTATATATATTTTTGTTAATATTTTTGTCCAATTTAATGGTCCAAGATTTCAGTACAATGTTAGCATAGCCTCTTTCTCTCCTTCTGTTTCTTCCACTACCACCTCCACCACCTCTTGTACATTTTGTACAAACCTGCAAATCCCAATTTAAAAAAATAGTACAAACAACTCAATTTGTACAATCTTCACGACATCATTCCACTACTCTGCAAATTGCCACTCCACTCTTCATTCCACCAATTTTCCAACTAATTATTGTACCATCTTGTCCCCTTGTTCTTATCTTTATCCGAATGCAATTTTATATTATTCCCTTCATCTTCTATAAAACTGACCCTTCAACTTTTCATAGAACTAACAATTTTCCATATCAAACTTCTGCCAAAAAACTTCCCTTACTCCAAAACTTCAACTTCACATAAACTTCAACGAATCCCCAGAATCACCAAACTCCACTCACACTCTCCATCTCCCACGCCTCTCTCAATCTCAGAACTCCCTCTCACTCACAAACAACACCACCTCACCATCATCATCAATAACTCACCTTTTCATCCACCGCCGGCCACCATCCGTCATTCTTCTCGTCACCCTCACTCTGTTGTAAACACTGTTGTACCCCAAAATTTGCCCTCCTATCTCGATTTTATTTGGCTTAGGCTTCACATTCATCTGCATACGCGTCCATTAGGTCATTGACATTAAACAATCATTCATTCACTGCGTATGCATCATTTCGTCATATTTAAATTGACTAAAAGTTAGTTTAAATCGATGTCTAAATCATTTTATAGTTATAAAATACCCGATATTCCACTTCATTCATTTTTATCTCCTTACCTGTCTATTGTATCGTTTTAAGTTGATTATATGTCGATGATATTGATATTTCGGTTTTATAGACAGACCGTTAAAAGCGATTCGACACTGTGTAGAAAATTAGTGGGAAAATATTTCAAACTTTCGCCTTTTACTCACTGCTTTATGAATCTACGTGTCGCGTAGGTCGTGAAAATATGCTCTCTCTAATTTTTCGATATAGTTTGAAGACTCATTTTTAACTGTAAGTGTTTTAAAATCAGGTACTCTTTATTATGGTTTTATTTCGATTTTAACAATTTTAATAATTTTTCTTTAATCTATGAGATCCGTAGTTTATTTTAATATGTTCATTTTATTTTTTCGGATAATTTATTGTCCGAATTTATATCATTTTTAACAATTTTAAGTGTTCAATTTTTATTTCTAAAAATCAAAACAAAAACATTTTTGAATAGATTAATTTTTAGTCTATTGGACTTTATAGCCCATTTTATCAATAGAGTTATTTTGGGGATTATAATAATTTGGTTAACCCTAATTTTGCTTGCTATAAATTTACTGTTCACGGATAAGCAAAGGGGGATCAAAATTGGAAGCGGCTGAGGCAGAAAGCAAAACAAGTTTATAATTAATCCTCGCATACCCCTTCATCTCTCCATCCTGTCAACACCGTAATCCTCCCTTCAACACTCCTCCGTCCCCGCGGCCACCTCCATACAAACAGCCACCGCACTCTGCTACTCCAAACTCCCCGCGGCTTCTATCTCGTCTCTGTTTCCTCTCACCGTAACATAAACCTCCAACAACCTTCCATTCTCCATCATCATCTTCACTCCCAGCCAGAATAAACCCTCTACCTCCGTTCCATCTAAATCCTCGCTACCCATTCCTCTCTTCAATCCAACACCCTCCACAGGAACCTCACTTCGCTGTCACTCTGTTCCTTCACACCTCCGCCGGAACCTCACACCATAACACCCTGTACTTCCGTTTCCTCCCTGCCGTAACCCCCATCCTATTTCCTCCTTCACACCCTTCGTTACTTCCAGAACATCATCCACCTCTGTCTTCCTCCGTCTTCGCCCTTCATCACAGCCAGCACCACCTCCATCATTGTTGTTATCCCACCGTTCCCTCCGTCTGTCCTCCAACCTTCACTGTAGCTTACAAAATTTCGCCTTCTTCACCTCTCTACCCTCACCGCATACCACTGCCATCACAACCTACCTTCTGTTCTTCTCCCTCAAGCCATCGCGTCTCACCCCCCTCACCACTTCCAACTCCAAAACCCCAACCCGGATCCTCTTCTTCCTCTCACACACCATGGCTTCTGATACTGATATGGAGGACTATGAATTTGAGTATTCTGTCGAGGAACAAGAGGAATAAGATGTTGATATGGAGAATCAATATTACAATTCAAAAGGTTCGGTTGAAACTGCTCTAGAAGGTGTACTTTCTGGTTTTGCCGAGGTGGTGGACGTGGAACAAGACCAAGCAGAATGGGGATTTAAGGCGCTGAAGCAAACTGCCAGTCTTTGTTATAGGCTTGGAAGAAGCTGCTGGTGCTCTCTCGATGTTCAAGCAACAACAACGACTCTCTGCCGATTTCGTGTTTGAACCTTGTGGTTATTCAACGAATTCTGTTGAGGGGCCTGCTGGAATCTACCATTCGTATTACTCTTGAAGGTGGCTTCAGCTATCCGTTCATGTGGACAATGCAGCAAGCCCTCCTTCGACCTACTCAAAACAAGCCGTAATTCTAACTCGTCTTTACCGTTCAAAGTCAGCAGCAGCATAACAAGACGCTTCAGCACAACCATCTCAACCGTAACTCCCGCATCAGCTTATCCGTCAACTCGTCCTTTCCATGGCCTCAACTTGGGTAATGTTTCAAACTGAACCTTCTTTTTATACCTGCTGTGGAGATGTTTGCCTGAATGTTCGGATTTGATTTTAGTACCATTGTCTTGTGTCAAAAACTTAAGTTAAGTTGAGTTAATATGTTTAATGGAGTTTCGAATTGGTGACATTGTTTGCTGCAGTTTTGATAGTTGTTGTTTTAAGTAGAAGTTGATGGTGTTAGCGTCTGTGTTTAAGATTGACTAAGGTTTTGTTGTGAAGCATGATTTTCTGCTAGTGAACTAGTGTTTTTCTAACGTGGAGTTGGTTGAGTTTGCCTTTATGAAATTGATGCTTGATTTTGGTTTGTAAGTTGAAATGATCAAATTGAAGGTTGAAACTTTGAGTTAGTTGTTGAATTGATTATTGGTTTACGGTTGTGTTTGTGATCGAATTGGTAATGCTATTGCGTTTTATCTTTGGAGTTGGGTAATGTTAGGAGCCAATTGTTGGGATGTGGATACCATGCTTGTTTGAGTCAATTTAAGGATTTCATTTGACATTTTGAGTTGTTTGAGTTAATTTTGGATAGGTAAGTTTGGTTATGACATTGTTTTGAAATTCCCATCGATGTTTAACATGTTTTCCCAGAATTAGTTTTTGTTGTTTTAAGCTTGCGTTGAGCTTGAGTTTTCATGTCTTAAACTTGAATCGAGTAATAACATGAACCATTGTCATTTGTTTTCATTTTTGAATTGATAATCATGAATAATTGTTGTGTTTACTCGATATTGAATGAAGTTAGAACGAAATGCCATGTGGAATTGAATATTGATTTAAGCTTTTGATTATTTAAATGTATTCATGTTAGATTCATGTTAACTTCATTCAATTTTATAACCTTGTTTACTAACACATGTTCTAATTATTGCAATTCTATCTCATTTATTTTTATCTCACTTATGATGCTAACATGTTTGCTATTTGTGAAGACATCCAATGATCGATCAAGGCATTCAATTTCTTTTAGCATATCCACACTTATTCATAGCATTTTAATTTTGAATTACTACTTCTGTTTAATATTTAGTATGTATATATAAAATATTTGGCATCTTTACTCTTATATTTAGTATTGTAAATATATGATTATGTACATATTACTTTTTTCTTATATTTTATTTAATGCATTTGTAAATAAATTCAAATTACATCGTAATGACTCTTATTATGTTGTGAGTTCGAACTTTGAATCCGATTTAATTTTCGAACGTGTATGAGCACAAATATATCGGTTGCCTTCTTAGAGTTGGTTCCTATATAAATCTATTCTAAATTTAATTCAATGAATTTGCAATGTTTAATGATCGATACTCGAGCATTGTAGTTTCTCTCCGTTGTGCGTTGTTTGTATCTTATGTAATGTAGGGACTTCTACTCCGACTTTCATCCAACATGTTGAGCTTAGCCGAGTCTCTACGCCTTTTCCAAGCATCCCAAGCCTACGCGATGCGATTTTTCTTCTAATTCACACCTCCAAATCAAGCTTCAAAACAGGCCATCTCTAAACCTTGCATCTTTTCAATCATTCTTAATTATTTTTACGCAAATAAACTTTGTTGTGTATTAAATAATTATTAGTCTAAAATAATTTTATCCGATATTATTAATTAAACTATTAGTTAATTTTATCGAAATAAAATTATTATTCTAATAATTATTTAAAGGGTTTGGACATGTATTGTGTGCTAAATTATTATACTTGTCTTTCTTATCCGCTTGTATTGTTTTATTACACAATCGTACACTCCACTCACAAATTAATATAAAAGAAACAACGTCTCCGATCTCTCATTTTTTGTTATCCATACCAAATTCTCTAAAGGTCTCATGGTTGGGGATGGGCATGGCCATCCTCACGAGGTTAATCAAAGCCCTCGTTGCTTTGATTAATCATAACCCAAAATAAATATTGGTCCACATACCAATCATCCATGCACGAGGGTCTCATGGTTGGGGATAGGAGCGGTTAATCAAGTCCACATACTTGGTTAATCATAACCCGAAACATTACTTCTCTTCGTCCAATATCGAAACTCTTAAAACACTTTCAAAATTAAAATAATTAATTGAATTTGTTTTCCTTAAATCAATTTTCTATAAAAAGAACACTTGGATGAGATTTGTTTCAATTGTTAGATGTTAGCATAACAATTTAAGCAAATCGAAGTTTTTAGGTTGTTAGATGGTAGCCTAATAAACTAAAAACTTCTATCCATGTTCTAAAACAAAAAATATAGTGTTATGACATTTAATTAAACTGATGGATGAGAGCCCGACGATTTAATTAAATCTAAAGTATTTGGACCATTAGATGATAGCCTAATGACTTAAATACTTTTATTTCATACACTTAATAAATGTGAACTTTGTTTCACCTCATCTTTTTCATAATAAAGATTTTGGATGAGAGATGATTGGTCGACCTCACTCACCAATTTCGAGTATTCGAATCGTTAGATGATAGCCTAACGTTTTGGTACTTGTCATCCACAATTAAAATCAATACAACCCATTCAAATTCTTTTTCCGCTCATATGTGACCATCAAAAACATTTATACTAAAATCAACACAACCAATTCAAACCTTTTCAACGAGAACTATGGAGTTTTGACTTTCCATTGCACGAGGGAATACGTAGGCACGCGGTTTCGAAACCGTGTCAAACTCAATATAATAATAAAGAAATCTAGTTTCCTTCTTTCTTATTTCTCGGTCATTAATTAGAAGATAGCATTTTTTACTTTAAACACACGAACATGCACAAACTAAACGGGTCTCATCGAGTACGATGGACGTAAGAGGTGCTAATACCTTCCGCTTGCGTAACCGACTCCTGAATCCATCTTTTTTGGTCTTGTAGACCGCCTTATACGATGTCATGGGTTTTATCTATATTTTCCCGTTCTTTTTAGAACAAATAAAATTAGGTGGCGATTTCATTGTTTTTGAAAATTAAATGATTTTTGAAAAACGAGTTGATTCAAACACCTCTGACCCATTTTTCTTAATATTTTTATTTAATTAATTTTGTTTAAGTCTACTTCTATTCTTTATGTTTATCAAATATTTTTAGAAAATACAAAAAAATAGTTTTTATATTAAGTTTCATTTTAACAAAAAATTTATTTTTCTAAGTAAATAAAAAAAACATTCAAAAAAAATTCGTTTATCTTGTTTCTATCTTTTAAGGTTTTCTTTTTATCTAGTTTGTTTATTTCTTAAATATTTTTTTTAAAATACCAAAACACTTATTTAGATATGTTTAGGCTTTTTACCCAATATTTAAAAATGCAAAAAAATATATATATAGATTTAGTTTTATTTATTCAACTTTATTTTAAAAGAACAAAAAGATTTTATTTATCTTTAATTGTTAAGTTTTTGCTAGAAATAGTATTGCTTTTGTTGATTGATACCGGAAGTAATATATTTTAGATCTTCAAAATAATTTTCAAAAATAAAAAAAAATATAATAATAAGTTAGATTTAAATTTCTTTTCTATTTAGAAATATTTTAAAATAACTAAGAATATTTTCTATTGCTAAGTAGTTTTAGTATTAATCTTACATTTTTTATTTATTGTTGAATTGTGGTTCATCACACTTGTACATTTATGTTTGAACTTGTAATTATTCCATACATCCTCATTTGTAATTATGTATCCCCATTCCCCACATGATGTAGTAATTAGTAAATATTATACTGTCTATTTTAATTATTCATTCACAAAGCACAAAAACATTTTCAAACTAATACTCGATTGCGAGCCATTTTCACTACATTGAGTCAAACAAAGCTTAGAAGCGTCGCAACGGCCACACATTTGTGCACACACCACACTTACTCTTGGGCTTACAAAGAGACTTTGATTGAATAGTTAAACATTATTTAATTATCTAATTAGGTTATTTAAAATTGATTAGTCCATCTAATTAATTTTACTAAACTAATTACTTGATTAAATTTCGTTTAATTAGTCGATTAAATTTATTTCGTGCATGCACCTACACAATATCAATTGTCTTATAATTTGTGCAAGCAACCTTGTATGGGCTTTTATGATTTATTTCATTCACTCGCTTTATTTCATGCTTGTATATAATTATTCGCAATCACTTCATTCCATTATCGCGCCTTGGTCCATATATGATAAGTGCCAAAATTAAGTTATTTTGTATATATGTTTAGTGGCACTTATCGGTTCTTTTGTTGATATTCTTCGAATAAATCCCCCGCTTTTTGTATAAATGTGTACATAATAGAATAATTGATTTTTTGTGTAAATATTGTATCATTTGATAGTTTTTCATCTCTTTTATAGGTATTCATTCATTATTGGAGCATTGAGTAATAAAGTATCGAAGACACGACTTCAAACGCGCGATTTGAGCAACTCATCAACGAATAAAGCTCAAAATCAAAGAATAAAAATCGTCAATTTGATTGATATTTTGTCATGGTTAGATAAGAAATTTAATAAGCTTTCCAACGCTTCAAACCGGGCGCAATTCCGAGTTACGGTTCTCAAGATATGACAAAAATAAGATGCTGAACATCACAGACCGGGCTTAGCGCGCCCTGTGACTTCAGAATTCTTTAAAAGGTGCTAAAAACACATTTTTAGGTTATAGGTTGGGTATTTTTGAGTCCCAACACCATCAACATCATTTTTTTGATAGATTAGCTTAGAAAATAATATTGGAGCTTGCATTTGGATGATCCGGAGTCGAATCCCTCGTCGATTGATGTTGACAAACCAAGAAATGTTTGGTTCCTCTTCTTATCTTCTCTTTTGTTGGGTTTTGTATGTATATCTACTCATAACTCATGTATATTTGTCGCCTTTGACGTTGTATAAAGCTTGCTTTATGAATCTGTGTTGGTGATTGTCTTAGGTTTTTACTCTATGTTAGGGGTTTGAGCTTTACTAGAGATAGATTGCTTAGATTCTTTCCTAGGATGATTATTTGTTAGTTTCTGAATACTAGAGATGAGTTTAGATCTAACATTCACTATAGAGTATCTGAACTTAATGCCTCTGCGTTGGTGAAGTAAGCTAGAAATGGGTATGGAGGTGACGCAGTTGACTTCCGTGTTGTTGAGATAGGCCAGAAATGACTATTGAGATGATTCGGGAGGATTCTCAATTTGGGTTAGAAATAACCAAGGTTGTGAGAGGTATGTGATGACACAGACGCATATGTAGGCTGAGTATGACATGGGTGGTAGATTTAAGTCTGTTACGGGTAGTTTACATTCGTTCCGGACAAGCTGTCTATCCTTTATACTTTTTAGTTCATTTATTTTTTGTCTTTTATTTTCATTTCTTTTAATCTCAAACTCATTAACGGTAGAATTGTCGAACGACGAATCAATAACCAATCTTTGTGGACACGATACGATATAACCTAACCGATATATATCACCCGGTAAAAATAATACCAAACTCTTTGCTTGTCGCTTTACCGCAGCAACAAAATGGCGTCGTTGCCGGGGATTGGTTTTATTGTTTCTGTATTGCGATAATTCCGTTGTTTTTGAGTTTTGTAATTAATGTATATGTTGTATAGACTTTGAATATGAACTTGTATATTATTACATGTATATGTTGTGTATTTACTTTCCATACTTGTACATATGTGTGTTTTTCCTTGTTTTCAAGTATTGTTGTAAGTTGTCTCGTATTCGTAACGTTTATTGTGTGGTTTTTAGGACACTTTCTTTAGGTTTGCACGGTGTGGTAATACCATGGCATGACGAGAGGAGGTTACTAGTGCTCGCACAATAAAGGCGTTGAGCTTACGACGTAAAACAAGCATGTTTGTTTATGTGTGTGCTGACTTGTGTTTTAACAAGTTAAAATAGGACTTGTTCTTAATTTTAAATCTTCACTTTTCAACTTAATTCGTTTTCACCACGTTTTCGTATCGTAATTTTCATTGTTTTGTTACGTAAATGTTGTATTTCCGCAAGCTTGTCGTGTTTAGCTTGAGGAGTTTTGTTGGTTGTAAATATTGTAAATTTTGTTTTTCTAATTCTTTTGTTGTTGTTTGGACTCAAATTTTGGTCCGGTAACTTGAAGACTTTTGAGGTGGTTTTCCGAGTTTGATCGTTTCAACTCGCGGATGTATGATAATGATAGTTTTCAAAGTTGGTACACGTCAGGTACTCGTTTATCGCTTTCTATAGCATAGCATGTTTAGGAAATTTATCATTTGTATAATTACCATGCTATTCATTCTTTTTGCATTACTTGCTCATAAATTGAATCACTTTAGTACCATTTTTAACCATAAATGTGAGGAAGCTTTCCATTGTTTACATATGTTGAGAGTCCACATTCTTGTTTTAACTAGATTTTATTATGCTTAATATTTAGTTTTGTATTGATTGTATGATTGCAAGAAAATGATCAAGGCATTTTGTTGATTTTGAGCATAACTACCTTGGTCAAATATTCAATTCACCTTGTGAGTGCGTGATCCTTTGTTAGCCCCTTTGAACTTTTATCAACATCCATTTTTATTTGAACTTGATGCTTGTCTATGAGTGTCAATTCACTTTTTTTTTGTATGGATGTTGATTTCTTTGTTTCTTGAACCCTCAACTATATGTTGTTGTATGGATTTTTACCTTGCCTTAGAAACTAGGGAGTATTCACATAATGATGTTGGTTGAATTCAAGTTGGGGAGAGGAATGTTTATATACTTATATTGTGGTTGATATGAGGTTAAAAGAAAAGAAAGAAAAAAGATTAGAAAAACAAAGAAAAAAAGAGAAAAGAAAAAGAAAAGAAAAGAAAAAGTGAAAAAGAAAGATTAGAAAAAGAAAGATTAAAAGAGAAAAGTTTTGAAAATGAAAAACAAAAAGAGTAGGAATAATGTTATGTTAATAAGTGAGGTGTGTTTGGTGTGAAATTTGTGATGAAGAATAAGTTTGATTGAAATTATATTGTTTGAAACTTTGTGAGTTGATCACTCCCTTAGGTTTAGGCAAGTTTTTGTTTCGATTAGCTTTAGGACTTATCACTTGTTTGTTAACCAAGCCACATTATAACCTTGAAAAGCCCTTGTGATTCTTGCTTTTGTATTTTCAATACGTTTTTGGATGAATGCATAATTTAGTCTATTGTTTGCAAGATTGTGGAGGAGTGTTTTTTATCCCTCACCTTTGTGTGTTCTTCATCTACCGATGAATTTTTGCTAGGTGTGATTCATCATTGAGCTTGTTTTGTTTTAGAATGTTTTGCATGATTTTTGTACTTAGGATTTGTTTCGTTTATATGTTATTGTTGTAGTATAGTGGTAAGTTTGTATTTGTCGTGTACATTTTTCGTTTGAACCATACATTTGTTTTCCGTTTTCAAAAACTTGTTGATTTGTGATTCTTTGATTATCATCTTTTGTTTCTTTAGGTTTACTTGAATTTTTTTTAAGAAAAACAATGTGTCAAGTTGGGGAGAGTTGATAAGTGCCAAAATTAAGTTATTTTGTATATATGTTTAGTGACACTTATCGGTTCTTTTGTTGATATTCTTCGAATAAATCCCCCGCTTTTTGTATAAATGTGTACATAATAGAATAATTGATTTTTTGTGTAAATATTGTATCATTTGATAGTTTTTCATCTCTTTTATAGGTATTCATTCATTATTGGAGCATTGAGTAATAAAGTATCGAAGACACGACTTCAAACGCGCGATTTGAGCAACTCATCAACGAATAAAGCTCAAAATCAAAGAATAAAAATCATCAATTTGATTGATATTTTGTCATGGTTAGATAGGAAATTTAATAAGCTTTCCAACGCTTCAAACCTTCAAACCGGGCGTAATTCCGAGTTACGGTTCTCAAGATATGGCAAAAATAAGATGCTGAACATCACAGACCGCGCTTAGCGCGAATACCGCGCTTAGCGCGCCCTGCGACTTCAAAATTCTTTAAAAGGGGCTAAAAACATATTTTTAGGTTATGGGTTGGGTATTTTTTAGTCCCAACACCATCAACATCATCTTTTTGATAGATTAGCTTAGAAAACAACATTGGAATTTGCATTTGGATGATCCGGAGTCGAATCCCTCGTTGATTGGTGTTGACAAACCAAGAAATGTTTGGTTCCTCTTCTTATTTTCTCTTTGTAATATTTTTTGTTGGGTTTTGTATTTATATCTACTCATAACTCATGTATATTTGTCGCCTTTGACGTTGTATAAAGCTTGCTTTATGAATCTGTGTTGGTGATTGTCTTAGGTTTTTACTCTATGTTAGGGGTTTGAGCTTTACTAGAGATAGATTGCTTAGATTCTTTCCTAGGATGATTATTTGTTAGTTTCTGAATACTAGAGATGAGTTTAGATCTAACATTCACTATAGAGTATCTGAACTTAATGCCTCTGCGTTGGTGAAGTAAGCTAGAAATGGGTATGGAGGTGACGCAGTTGACTTCCGTGTTGTTGAGATAGGCCAGAAATGACTATTGAGATGATTCGGGAGGATTCTCAATTTGGGTTAGAAATAACCAAGGTTGTGAGAGGTATGTGATGACACAGACGCATATGTAGGCTGAGTATGACATGGGTGGTAGATTTAAGTCTGTTACGGGTAGTTTACATTCGTTCCGGACAAGCTGTCTATCCTTTATACTTTTTAGTTCATTTACTTTTTGTCTTTTATTTTCATTTCTTTTAATCTCAAACTCATTAACGGTAGAATTGTCGAACGACGAATCAATAACCAATCTCTGTGGACACGATACGATATAACCTAACCGGTATATATCACCCGGTAAAAATAATACCAAACTCTTTGCTTGTCGCTTTACCGCAGCAACAAAAGCTTGATTAATCTCGAGAGAATAGACAAATGTCTACTCCCTACTATGAGGCCCGTATTGAATGAAAACTTGGTATGTGGACCAAGGCGCGATAATGGAATGAAGTGATTGCGAATAATTATATACAAGCATGAAATAAAGCGAGTGAATGAAATAAATCGATAAAAGCCCATACAAGGTGGCTTGCACAAATTATAAGACAATTGATATTGTGTAGGTGCATGCACGAAATAAATTTAATCGACTAATTAAACGAAATTTAATCAAGTAATTAGTTTAGTAAAATTAATTAGATGGACTAATCAATTTTAAATAACCTAATTAGATAATTAAATAATGTTTAACTATTCAATCAAAGTCTCTTTGTAAGCCCAAGAGTAAGTGTGGTGTGTGCACAAATGTGTGGCCGTTGCGACGCTTCTAAGCTTTGTTTGACTCAATGTAGTGAAAATGACTCGCAATCGAGTATTAGTTTGAAAATGTTTTTGTGCTTTGTGAATGAATAATTAAAATAGACAGTATAATATTTACTAATTACTACATCATGTGGGAAATGGGGATACATAATTACAAATGAGGATGTATGGAATAATTACAAGTTCAAACATAAATGTACAAGTGTGATGAACCACAATTCAACAATAAATAAAAAATGTAAGATTAATACTAAAACTACTTAGCAATAGAAAATATTCTTAGTTATTTTAAAATATTTCTAAATAGAAAAGCAAATATATAGCATATATAGCATATATTACTAAAACTACTTAGCGCATGTTGTTTGTTGGTTGAATTTTCTTAATTTGATTTCAAATATACCATATTGACAAACGAAGGTTTACTGTTGCAGTTTGGACTTTCCTCAGCCTTTTGGAGGATAACTATTTTTGTATCCTTGGATTGCGCACTTCTGAACGCTCGACCAGATTAACTGAACCCTACCCTGCCTCAGGTTAATAAAAATGAGGGTTTTTCTAAATAGAAAATAAACCTCTACTTCAAGGCTCAAATGGGTTGACGAGGGTCTATCTCCCTTATATATCCGGTGTTTGGGGATTTGAAACAAGGGATGTGTATCGTCAGCATGGTTTTACTCGAAAGCATACAAACCAAAGATTTTAGCATTTTAGTATCGTCATCCTCCCCCAATCTTTGACTAAGCAAAAGACTTGGTGAAGTTTGTATCGATATGCAAGCAAATCATTTTATGAGTGATAACGAATGGATGAGCGTAAGCGGATAGATTTCTTCAAGACAAACATACTTAATGCATTAAAATTTTATTCACAAATAAACAATTTTCTACATGCTAGCAATGTTTAAACAAACAACAAAAATGCAAATGAAAATGCAGTAAAGAAAACCCAAGCTTGTCATTGTTTAGGAGACTTGACTCCGTTTGGACTTCTTGATTCTGACTACTTTCTGCAGTCTTGATACCCTCTTGGACAAGAGATTCCCCTTCCGATATGCTACTGACACAATAGTATTTGAATTGATCCAAACTCAGAATCTATCTCTGGATGAAAAACCGTCTTCAATCAAATGGCCGAGTGCACCATGGCGACATTCACAAGGGATTTTCTTCAAAAGAAAGGATGAAAAAATATGCAACGCGAAATTGCACCGACTGGATCAACGAGTGTCTTCTACTTCATGGAAGATACATTCAAAACTTGCGACTAAACATAACTTCTACTACACAGAAGAAATAATCAGACACTACAATCAAGAACTCATTTAATCTTATCTTCTACCACATAGGAATGAAACTTTACTAGATGAAGACTTTGAAATGGCTTGCCAAATGGAATTGGATTATGAAAAAAAGATATCAGACAAATGATGAACTTTGTACTTCAACCCATGTGGTCTTCAAAATCATGACCAAATGCCCCAAAATGATACTCTCATCTTGCATCAACAAAAGTAGAAGGAAGATGGAGAACCTAAAGCAAGAAGCTTAACCAACTAAAATCCAAGAAACCGAGGAAAAGGCTGGGCATAAGAAATGGACAACTACTGGTTGCTGACGATAAGAACTAGAAGCCCAAGGTTGTGGAATAAATCCACAAAATACTTTAGGACTCGAAGGCGCCCCACATGACAGGGAGAAATAACAAATTCTGTTGCAGCAACAAGTGTATAATTGCTTTCTTTTAACACTGTATTTAGGATTTTCACGACCAAACTCAACCGATTCTTCAACTGATTGTTTTCCTCTTTCAAGAGTTTCTGACCACAAGCCATGGCTGGCATAAACAAACATATTTGAACTTCCATCTCATTTAAATCCCCACAAAATTGTTCCAGAACTGATCTTTGAACATGAAGCAAAAGAAGACGTCAAATTTTCAATTCTAAAGAAAATACCAGGTCTGTATAAGAATCTCCGCCTCTGAGTACCTGTTATGAATGCATGAAGATGCATGAGGTGCATGAGTGGGTGAAATGCTATGCCTAATCATGTCCAAGGAACCCACATGCTCTTAATTTTGATTTCAAACCAGTAAGAGGTGAAAAGTGAAACACAAAGCTCACACGCATGGTTAGTTGGAAATAGAAAGAACATGTGTATTAAACAGGTGTCTACAAAATATGTATACAAGCACATGTGATCAAGGTTTCCATCACAACAAATAACGGCTGCACTACTTTGAAGCCATCTGAAAAACATAGAATCAAAATTTTGACACAAGTTCAGAACACACAAGAACCAGGTACCATGTAGATCAACAACTGGTACAGGATCAGGGCTTCCAAAATGTTGGATAACTATTGAATTTAAAAAATAAATGGCCATCACAAAATGGGAAATCCGAAACAAAACCAGGAGATTAAAGTCACCAACAGGAACAACATCACCATCGGACCCAAAGTCACCAACAGAACCAAGTAACAATAGTCAACATCTGTACCTGTCCCAACCCAACCTCACGGGTAATTCTAGACACAACTGGGTACCTAATGATAAACAGATTCGACAGTCCTTTATCAAGTATTGTGCCATCTACACAAAGGATGTAGGGCGGAAGAACCATCAATCGAACCTCGTCTGAGTATGGTATCTCATGCCTCCTTGCACATGTCAACGGAACACGGGATTTAATATGAGTATCTGTCTAGCCTATAGTGCACTGGCCGAGGTATTGGGCCTTTTACCTCTTGTAACTCCCACCCACCAAGAAAACAATAGCATAGCAGCAAACAAAATAATATAGCTAGATCCAAATGCAAATGCATGCAAACATATACAAACATATATATACAAGTAAGAATAAAACTATAAAGCAATAAATAGACACCCAAAAGAAAAGGAAAAAAAGAAGCTAAGATCGACTTCGAGATGGACCAGTAAGAGGTCAACCTGTCCCCAGTGAAGTCGCCAGCTGAAACAACCGGCCGAAAAATCATCCGAAATAGGATATATCAATGAAATCTCCATCAAACATTTTTTATCCCACCGAGAGGGAAAGGCAAACATCGTGTAAACATGAGAGGGAGAAATTATGGTCTTGCGACCGAGAGATCGGGTAAGGAATTCTGTTACGCGAGGGGAAGGTATTAGCACCCCACACGCCTGTAGTACTCTACGGTATCCACTTTTACTTTCTATCTAATGGGTGTAAAGGTCTAAATATATATGTATATGAGGTATAATGCATGCAAGAAGAAATGAATGATAAAGAAGTAAAGAAAGGAGTAAAAGAAAGAAAACACGAGGAAAAGAAGAAAATAATTATAAAGGTTGCTCGATCAAGCCCCGCGACAGGATGCCTACGTATTCCCTCGTGTAATGGGAAAGTCAGAGCGCCGTAGTTCGGCTCACATATTTTGGTTAGTTTGTGTTTTTTAGTTTAGAAGAGGAGATAGAAAACAACAATGACGAAACATCCTCCATGATGACGAAACATCAGCAATAGACGAGATGTCGAAACATCAACAACAGATGGGATGACGAAACATCAGCAATATACGGGATAGCGAAACATCGACAACAAACAGGATGATGAAACATCAGCAACAAACGGGATGATGAAACATCAACAACAAACGGGATAACAAAACATCCTAAGACTAAGAATATTGGTTTATATCTTTTACTTTGGAAAAAAATTCATATTATTAGACTCTTTTGATGCACTTGTCAAAACAAGGTGTTATTTTAAGGATGCAAAAGGGTAAAGGTAAAAATGGCTAGGGGAGACTAACCTATTTCTACTCCTAATGTTATCATGCAAAATTATTCCTATGTTGTGGATATGTACAAGGGGAACTAACTAACATTATCATGCATGGATAGCAAATCTAAGGTCTATTTAGTTCAAACTTTGAGGATAGTGAACTAGAGATCCTATGGGGAGCATGGCAATATCGTAAAAGAGATAAACACACAAGCAATCACACTTAGAATATATTATAAAACATGTATGGATGACGAAACATCTAACATGGATGGCAAAACATCATGTAAGAAAGATAAAATATGCATGGATGACGAAACATCAGGAATGGATGACAAATCAACAAGATAATAGACATGGATCGCAAAACATCATGTAAAGAATAATAAAACATGCATGCGAATGATGGTGAAACATCATGTATAAAGAAGGCGACGATGATACCTAACGGAGAAAGGACGTTGCCTCTTCAACGCGCACGAGATAAGCAAACTCCGCTGAAAACGTCTTTAATCTCCCACGATAAGGATTGCGCTCTTCATCTGCTTTAAAGCTTCATTCTCAAAAGCTTATGAATATCACCATCGACCATCCAAGTGTGCCCAAGTTGATCCAACAAACGATCACGAACTCCTGGCAACAATATCAAAAAAATGATTAGTATCGAAAAAAGAAATCCTGGAATGCTTGGTGTATGGATTGAGGATTTAATTGGGTTATGATTAACCAAGGGCAATACTTGATTAACCTTGTAAGAGTAGGTGCTCCTACCCCCAACCATGAGACCCTTTTGCATGGAACACTTGGTATATGGACCAAGGTGATCGGTTTGGGTTATGATTAACCAAAGTCGAGACTTGATTAACTTTGTGATAATGGCCATGCCCAAACTCAACTATGAAACCCTTTAAAGGAACTTGGTATAAGAACCAAGATATCAAAATATGGAAATCAAGCGAGCCTATACAAGATGTCCATATGTATGCTCCTAAAAAGTGGGACTAATGTGGAACTAGTATTCTAAACGACCAATTGGAACAATTGATTGAATAGTTGTCACTGTAGAAAAGCCCAGGATCAAACTATGAATGTGTACGAGTGCGCATTGTGTAAGTATACATGTTCATTGATGAGGAGCTCAAGAAGAGGCTATGTGTTCTAATTGAATAAAAACCGTGTAAGTAAGAAATGATTAAAACACACAAGGAAATAAAATCCTAAACTATTACAAACCATACGGGAATGTGGTACAAGTTTATGAATGGGGATGTATCAAATCAAAAATCCGAATAAAAAGTCTAAATAATACAACCCAATCGAACTAAATCAATAACTAACTAAAAGTAAAGAACTCCATCGCGTGGTGCGAGAAATCGCCTCAGGTGAACTTTAAGATGTCAGGTAGAGCTTTGCACTTTGGATGTGAAGATAAATCACAGGTGACGTGTAGCGGATACAATCACATCATCATCCTTCAAGAAAATACTTGACAGGGAAGGGAACACGATAGTGCTAATATAATAGTTGTGTCCCACAAATAAAGTGGAACAGGAAATAAACTAGTCAAGATTGACTGCTTCTCAAAGTACCTTGCACACTCAACAGACAATTAACAATAACAAGACAGAGTGATGAAACACTAAACTACAGATGACAATACATCAAGATGATAATGTATGATGGCAACACATCACAAAATATAGCACAATAGCTAATCACTGATAAAGACACATCATATAGCACATAAATCTCACAGTGAAGCTTAAATCACTATGCCAAAATTAAATTTAGACAGCGCTTATGCCAAAAGCGCTGCTATATATTCTCAGAAAATATTAAAAATTTAAATAGAAGCGCTGCTAAAGGTATACTTTAGACAACACTTCATATAAGCGCTGCTATAGGCCTTATTCATAGGCAGCGCTTTTTTTCCCTAAGCGCTGCTATTAGTTTAAAAGTAATTTTTTTTTTAGAATAATCGCTGCTAAAGGCTTACTTTAGACGACGCTTTAGAAAAGCCCTACTAAAGGCATTATTCTAGAAAGCGCTGCTAAAGACATTATTCTAAAAGCGCTGCTAAAGACCATAACACTACTAAAGACCAAAGCGCTGCTAAAGGTAATACATATGTCAGCGCTTTTAATAAGTGTTGCCTTAGGTGATTAAATTTTTTCTAAAATTCCTAAATTAATCAGAAAACTCTCGCGCTGCATAATTTTATTCTTCGATTTCTCAAATAGAAACCCTCGGTGATGACGGCTAACCACCAAAAAGTGAAGAAGGAGAACTCAGCATCTTCAGCATAAACATTCCACTGTCACCACCGCCGTCGTAGATAACTCACGTTGTCCCTTCATCTTCTTCTGCCGTATTTTCGAACTCCATTAATGAACTGGTTTGTTCCTCCAGGTTTTGCTTTTGTGGCTCGGTTTTTCATCTATTTCTGCCATTGAATCACAATTTTGAGTTCTTGTTTTAGTTCTGCCATTGTTGCTTGAGTTCTTGTTTCTGCCATTGTATTGTTGTTTGAGTTCTTGTTTCTTCCATGAATGTTTCTGCCATTGTTTGTGAAGTGTAAAGTTTAATTCTTGTTTCTGCCATTATTATTTCTGCCACTATTTCTACCATAGCTTATTCTCAATATTTGTAGTACTTGATTGTTAGGAACTAGCATATCTGTGCATACATTAATCATAGCTTATTCTCAATATTTTTTCCCTAAGCGCTGCTATTAGTTTAAAAATAAAAAATAAAAAAATTTAGTATAAGCGCTGCTAAAGGCTTACTTTAGACGACGCTTTAGAAAAGTCCTACTAAAGGCATTATTCTAGAAAGCGTTGCTAAAGGCATTATTCTAAAAGCGCTGCTAAAGAGCATAACACTACTAAAGACCAAAGCGCTGCTAAAGAGCATAACACTACTAAAGACCAAAGCGCTGCTAAAGGTAATACATATGTCAGCGCTTTTAGAAAGTGTTGCCTTAGGTGATTAAATTTTTTCTAAAATTCCTAAATTAATCAGAAAACTCTCGCACTGCATAATTTTATTCTTCGATTTCTCAAATAGAAACCCTCGGTGATGATGGCTAACCACAAAAAGTGAAGAAGGAGAACTCAGCATCTTCAACAGAAACATTCCACCGTCACCCCCGCCATCGTAGGTAACTCACGTTGTCCCTTCATCTTCTTCTGCCGTATTTTCGAACTCCATTAATGAACTGGTTTGTTCCTCCAGGTTTTGCTTTTGTGGCTCGGTTTTTCATCTATTTCTGCCATTGAATCACAAGTTTGAGTTCTTATTTTACTTCTGCCATTGTTGCTCGAGTTCTTGTTTCTGCCATTCTTGTTTCTGCCATGAATGTTTCTACAATTCTTGTTTTTGCCATTGTATTGTTTTTGAGTTCTTGTTTCTTCCATGAATGTTTCTGCCATTGTTTGTGAAGTGTAAAGTTTAATTCTTGTTTCTGCCATTATTATTTCTGCCACTATTTCTGCCATAGCTTATTCTCAATATTTGTAGTACTTGATTGTTAGGAACTAGCATATCTGTGCATACATTAATCATATTTATGCTTAGATAATGTTACTTTGTCATCCTATACTTGACCACTCTGATTTTATGATAGTTAGATTATTCCTGATAAAGAGATTGAAGCTGTTAGTAGGGGTAAGAAGCCTATAATTAGCAACACTCCCACAAAAATAAAGAGTGTTGCTAAGAGGACCGGGGTTAGAAAGAAAACTACTTCACAGTATAGGTCGTGCCTTCAGACATATATAAGCTTCAAAACTATTTCGCAAGGTGGTACTAGTTTTATACCCTTGGATGAAGGGATTTATGGTTCTGAAGGCATGACAGGAATTGGTAAGGAGGATTTGGAACAAGTTTTTGGAAACTTGACATTAGGCGTCGCTGTTATCAATACATACATCAGGTATACTCCAATCAACTTTGTTTAATTAATTGAAGAATTTATTTACTCATTTCAATGAATAATTAATGTTAATGATGTTTTTATTTAAGGTTTCTATATGACAAGTTGATTCGCCCGGGTGGATTGGAATCCATATTCACTTTCATAAATCCCAACTTTGTCCACGCAGGGTCAATCATCTCAAAACCAGATGAAGTAATAGCGTTTGTACTCCATTTATTTATGCCAGCAAAGATACAGAAAATTGTTCTTTTTACCATATAATACTGGCCACAAGTAAGATTTTCATTCTAAATTTCCTCTATTATAATTTTGTTTTTGTTTTTTGACGTTATGTAGAAAGTTTCCATCTAACCTTTGTTTAATATTACAGTGGACACTAGTTATTGGTTGCGATTAATCCTGTGAGATAAATTATATATTATCTGGATTCATTGGACAATGATTGGACAAAATACCCAGATATGAAGAAGACGATTGACACGTAAGTGAAATTGTTCTAAAATATTCATGTGTATATTTAATTATTTATGTGCCATAGTTCTAAATATTCATTATTATTTTATTATAGCATTCTACAAAGTTTTCAAGCACAAAGAGATATACAAGTACCAAGGAGTAGAGTCAGCAATATTTCTTGGATCAAAGTGGAGGTATATATTTTCACAAATTTGATTATATAGCGATGATACTTGATAAAACAAGTTAAGGTGTATATCTTGATGTATATTCGTATTTTCTTTCCATGTGTAGTGTCCTCGTCAACGCAATTGTGTAGATTGCGGTTATTTTATGTTAAGGTTTATGAAAGAAACTCTTCTTTTGGACCGATTAGAGATTCCATCCACGGTATAAATTTCTAACTTAGAAATTATTTTAATATTTCTCATAAAATGACTTAGTGTTTTAAGTAAATCATACTATGTTATATTATTATGTAGTACTTTGATGAATTCAAGTGTGCTTATTACTCAAAAGATCAATTGGATGAACTTATAGAGGATTGGTGCCAATTTGTTATGGAGTTGAGAATTTTATTATAAATAACTTTGAGTTTTAAGAATATAATATATGTAGTTATAGTTGTGTTACAATATTATTGTTTTTGTCGTTGTTATTTGGTAACTTGTATGAACTTCGATTTTTTGATTTTGTTTGGGGTTATATAGGTGCAGATCAATGTAGAAGATATAGTTATTTTGTAATTCATTGTTGATTTTGTTTCATTGTTGTATATATTAATGTTGTTGTTGTTTCATTGTTGTATATATTGTGCAAAAAAGGATTGAAGATGTATATTGATGTATATTGACGTTGTTGTAATATTGTTTCATTGTTGTATATTGATGTTGTTGTTGATTAAAATGTTATATTGAAGCTACAAATTCTGATAAAAATATGGTGCAAAAATGGTGAAATTAAATCTGATAGGAAGCATTTTGTTTTAAATGAAAAAAAAAATTCAAAAATTAATTAGGGAAAGCGCTGCTAAAGGGGGGGGGGGAATAGACAACGCTTTTAATGAGAAGCGCTGTCTAAAATGGAAGAAAAAGCGCTGCTAAAGGGTAAATAAAAAAGCGTTGTACAAAGTAAAGCGCTGCTAAAGAGGCTATCTATAGCAGTGCTTTTCAGGAAAAAGCGTTGCCTAAAGGGTATCTATAGCAGCGCTTTTACCAAGAGCTGTCTAAAGCACCACATTAAGTTCTTTCGAAAGCGTTGTCTAAAGTGAAAGTGTTGCTAAAGCGGGTACCTATAGCAGCGCTTTTCAGGAAAAAGTGTTGCATAAAGGGTATCTATAGCAGTGCTTTTACGGTAACATAAGTGTTGTCTATACCTTTAGCAGCGGTGGTTTTAGCAGCGCTTTTAAGCGTTGTTAAAGGCCTAAAAAAGTGTTGTCTAATCCCTGGTTTGACATAGTGAATAAGCGATAAGAAGATCAAAAAGTTAATTCAAAGTATCAGAGGAGCATGGAAAGAGAATGCAACTTGAAATAAATATGATCCTGACCTATAAATGTTATAGACATAACAAATATCCAAAAATTAAGGCAAGACTAAATGTCAAACAAGAAACATGGTAAATGGTGTAGTGAAGTGGATTCAAGTGGGTGATCAAGCATGAATGGTTTAATGGTTTCATGTGAAGTGAGGTGAGAAGAAACATCATATAATATGAATTACAATCAACACAAGAAAACATAACCAAGAAAGTATACACACAAAGTTAGTACATTCACTAGACAAAAACTAGTCCTAAAAGCATGTGGAAGACAAATTGTGTGAAATTTTAAGCATAGATGAGATGGAGAAGAGGTTAGAAGGTAACATGACATAAAAGTCAGTAGCTAACATGTTAGTATCTTACTTGCATCATGCAAACAAAAGCATAAAAAATTCACGAACAAACCTCCACAAGAATGCACAAAAATACAACAATTGTGTGTGGTGAAGTGAATGAAAGTGTACATGGATAAAGTACTCACACAAATTAAAATCAATCAATAAACATCAACAACTTAGTTACAAGTCAACAAAAGAGGGAGAGAAGTCAAAATTCTACCCTAATTCTACCCCTAAGAGGTAAATAGAACAACATCATAAGAGACGGAAAAAAACACTTGTCTAAAATCAATGAAGAGTGACATAGATCAAGTAAAAAGATTAGAGGTGATGCTTATAAATCATAGTACAGTAGCACATCCATACTAAAGCATCTATCATGAACTTTGAAGGAACTTTAAACAATGTTATCAAATTAACAAGTTAAAGTGTCATGACAACATATAAAAGTATAGTCTTTAACGCATAAAAGAAAAAGTAATCATGAAAGATCAAAATTAGGGTTCTCAAATGTTATGTTCAGTAGACAACATCAAGTAACCTTAAAGAGACATAGCACAAAATCTCATGAGCAAACATTAAAGAATTAAACTCAAAGACACCAACAAAGTGGCCAATCTAGCTTCTCAAATGATATCAAAAATAGATGACAATGAAGTGTCACTATAGGGTTCAAAGAATAATGAGAAACAAGATGAAGGAGAGTTATAAAATCAAGATTCAAACATCAAAAGAAGTGGACATGAAAGTCCCCAAGCAATCACAAACATACAATTAGGTCAAAACTAAAAGATGTAGCTCTAACTTGTCACCATGTTGAATAGACAATGAAATGCCAATCAAGGATCCAAGGAGAATCGTTTGAAAACAAATAAAACCTTGCAAGGTCAGAATCATGAAGGATTAATAACATAGAGGACCAAATGGTATAAGATAGGTGATGCACAAAAGCAATCTTCTAAACCATGACCTCTAAAGTTCATCAAGCAAAATTGAAAAAGAAAGTATGTTTAGGGGAAGTGAATTGTTCATTGATGAACTCAAATCCCTAAATCATAAATGGTGATGAAAATAAAAGAGAAAATTGATTCTCCAAGGGTTGTACAAGTGCATTTCAATATACCTCTAATCACAAAATGAGTACCAATGCATCTATGGATGAAATGCTTGGTCCAAAAATAGTAAAAAATTTTGAAAAATCAAAAAAAAAAAAGTCACAACATTCTCAAGACAATCAAAAGTCAGAAACAATAAGCATAAATCAAAATTGGCAAGATTCAAGTGGAGGACGAAAATGCACAAGCAAGCAATATTCAAAGGATCAACAATCTAGCAACCCTAACTTAGCAATATTGGGAAAAATGTCAAACTAAGTCCTAAAATATAAATAAAATTAGTTCTAGAATCCTAAGGGAGCATACAATCCTAATGTAATCAAAAGTTGACTTGAAAGTCAAGGGAGGTTAGCATATAAACCCTAACTTGAGGCATAAGCAACTAAAACCACACAATTAATCAAATTAAATCAAAAATTCCAAACAAATATGATTCATTCAAGACAAATTCAAATCAAAATTCTTATATCAAGATATGAATCTCAAAAGGTCAAAGAAGTCAACGGTTGGCATTTTTTATTAATGAAATTATTGAAAATTTAATCTAAAAAGATTAATATATGAAATAAACCATAAAAATTGTTCACAAAAGAAAAAATGCTAAAAATATTAATTCAAGGTCAGAGACCAATTACATATCATGAAAAAGGACCAAAATAAAATTGGTGAATTTTTTATACTTGAAAAAATATTTTTAAAATCAATTAAATTGTAAAAATAAGAAATTATTAACATATTTTCTAAAATCATTCAAAAATTAGAAAAATTATGAAATAAAAATCGGAGATCAAAAATATACTAATCAAATAGCCTAAAATAATTTTTTTTTATAATTTTTGTATGGAGAAAAGTAATTTTAATGATGATGAAAATGCATGAAATGCAATATAATGTGGAAATTTATTTAATTAAGCAAAAAATGCAAAATTATGAAATAAAATTCAGAGATACAATATACATGAATAAAATGATTCAAAATATTTTTATGAAATTTTTGTATGGAGAAAAATATTTTTAATAATGATGGAAATGCATGAAATGCAATATAATGTGGAAATTTATTTAATCATGCAAAAATTAGAAAATAATTAAATAAAAATCATAGGCTCATCATAAACCAATCAAAGGGCTCAGAATAATTTTTATGGAATTGTTTATCATGGAAAAATATTGTTACAAGAATTTACAAGACAAATAGATAAAAATTAATGAAGCCAAAAATAATTAATCTCAGAATTTATTTGATCAATCAAAACATTTTTAAAAATTCCACCAAATATTACAGGTTGATAAGAGCTCATGGTATTTTGTTCATGATTTTGGAAAATATTTTGAGCACAAAATAAAATCAGATGAAATAAATAAATAAATAAATGCATGAAAATTCAAATTGATGAATCAGGAAGTGACACCTCACTTCATCCCTAACTTCCAGCAGCCCTAACATGTGCATTTCGCCCAGATCACACCTCAAACTTCCAGACCTCATATCTTACTCAATTCTCAACCAAAAAATCGTGATTCAAAGCTCAATTTAGACATCTCATGGCAAGGAACATCATGCAATTCGTGAATTTCGAAATAAGTAACTATACATCAAGAAATCACACCACGAAAAGTGAAAAAAACATCCATATCCAAATTTTCAAAAACTTTAATCATGCATATTTCATCAAATAGGAAGTTGTAAAGCTCTAGAATCATTCAAACAACATCAATGAACATGAATCTAAGCTCAAACACACAAATGAACAACTACATTTCAAGAATCAAAGTTCAAGTTTCTTACCTCAAAAGCAAATTGTGATCTACTGTCTCTTTCACTCCAGATGAGTTCCAATTCTTGCTTTGCCTTCCTTGAGTCTAGAGGATGAGGAATTAAGAAGAAAATATCCAAATGCACGGTTGAAACTTGAGATTTGAAGAAAAATGCAGTTATGGAGTTTTGTGTTCAGATCTGAAATTTAGGGCTTGTGACTGTGGAGGGAGTGAAATGAGACTTGCCTCACCTTATATAGAGTATGGAGAAGATATTATAAAAATAAATGGGCCTTGAGAAAGAGTCCTAAGTCCAATCCGAAAATTTACTCTTATGAGGGTGCCACTTGCAAGCATGGAAATGGCTCGTGCTTTTCTCGTCGTTCCACTTGATTTTGAAGCCTTTTATTCTCATATTTTGATCCTATGCATCTCAGCCCTTGATTTCTTTTAATTCAAAAGTGTTGGTGTTTTGGCCAAAATGAGCAAGTTTTGAGAGTTTTGTGTACAACCAAGTACAAGAGCACATGGGATCGAATTTGTTGGCATTATGGGCTTAAGTACACTTCAAATGAATAATGGGATTGACTTGGGACAAAAGGAATGGATGGAAACATAGTTTTGTAAGAAATTGCATGTTGAAAGTTATAGCCCAATGACCTTACTTGTGACTCAAATTTCTCACAATTGGCTTGTGCATTTCTTGGCCTTTTGGAGCCTATCAAAAGATCTATCAATGAAGTTCACAATAGGATTTGGTTCATGCAAAATGGTGGAATATTGAATGAGATATGACCAAGACAAGTTGCGAAAAAACAAGCATGGCATAAGGTCTGCCGTGTGCATGGCACATGGCATGCATCATAGACAACAACTTAAAGGATCCATATCTTGATGGATACTTGGCCAAAATGGATGATTCAAAGCTTGATGAAGAGCTCTCATGGGCAACTACAGGATGCACACTTTAATTTTCCAAATTGATGCTTGAATCAGAAGAAATAAGCTTGAACATTTGGCACGTCAAGTGTTTGTTGAAATGCCTCTCGTGCTTGGCAAGGAGAAGGCAAGCATGGCCAGCATTTTGCATATCTTGTGCACAAAACTTCAAACTCAAATATATCTTAAATGTTGAACTTTTCCCAAGCTTTCCAAAAATGTATAATATGCAACCATTGGGCAAAAATTGAGAAAGTTATGACATGTCAAAGATCGTTAGGGTGAACACTTGGAAATTTTTCAAACTTCAAATAACTTCAAGAACAAGTTAACCCTAATTTCTTCAATTCTCTTGATTCAATGGTGAATTTAGTAATGAAATATGAAAAGAGGATATTTGAATTGATGGTTGACCAAAAGTCCACTTGGTCAACTCCTGACTTTGACTGATTTTGACCAAAATGACCATTTTGCCCCTTGTGATCAATTGACTTTCTTCCAATCAAAATTGAACCTCAATATTTCAACCATGGATGCTCAAAAACATATAGAAACAAATGAAATCAATTTTGAGTTAAAAATGTGAAAAAATCTTGATTAGATCCAAAACCCTAATTTTGCACCTTGTGTTTTGAGATGGCCAATCAAGCTTCAAAACCTCAAATCTTCTGAATGCATTGAGCAATGATATGTCAATAAATTGACTTAACCAAGCTTCAAACTTCAAATGGCCAAAACCCTAATTTCATCAGATGAATGACACAGATGAATTCCTCTTCAATTCTTTGCAAATCTTCAACTCTCGAGGAATCAATGAGACAAATGAGATGTTTTGAGCCACAATAAATCATTGTGACTCGAAATATCCAAAGACACGAGAGCCTGAGACTCTCCTAGAACCAATTGTTAACATAGTCAACCTCCATAGCTTGTAGAGGGCTTGAGAACCAAAGAACTTTGATCCTATCACAATGTATGAATGCAATGCAATATGTTGTTTATGATGAAACATAATCCTAGATCAAGAGGGTAAATTTTGGGGTGCAACACCAACTCCGGTAGAATTTCTGGAGGCAGACGAATTGTCGGTCGTCAACGACACCGTGGATTTCGGCAAACGCCCTCAGACGCCCTCAATTCTTTTTCTTCATCGCTAATGAAAGCAATAGTGATATGAAAAATAACATTGGTGAAAGAAAAGTAGCAATATTAGTAGCTTTAACGAGTTAAAAATGAAAAGACAATAATATTTACGACACATGCATTTTAATAGTCAACAATTTGCAATGTTCCAATTTTATTCTGTTTTAATGATCACTTTTAACAACTTATGTTTTCTTAAAAATATTAATGAATTTGTAATGTAGTTAATGATTCTTAACCAGTGTTTTAAAAATCGAATCGGGCATCAACCGATGAGGATATTGGGTCACTGGTTTATTGGTCGAACCACTGAGTCACTGGTCGAACCGCATGACAAAATTGAGTTGAATAGACCGGTCATTATAACAAAATTATATAGGTATAAAACTTGTCAAACTGGATGATTCCGTCTCTACAAAATATAATTAGCAATTAAATTTTTTACAAATATCATATCATAAATAAATTCACAAGTTCATAATTTAAATTTAAATTGTAAGCATAGATATCACATATAATAAAATAGTACAAAATTACAAAGTCTAATTGTAAATAAAGTCTAATTGCAACATAATCTAATTGAATAGTTTATAACAAAATAACTTCATTGTCTACTATATTTAGTTTAAGAAGGACAAATTATTTCAATGTTGAGATCTCCTTCTTCAATATCAAAACTATCTCCAACAAAATCAATTACATCTGCAACATATTCATCGTCAATAATATTATTATTTTATTTTATTTTTTATTTAAAATTTTTTTTAAAAAAATTAAAAGACTAGTCATTTTGATTTTTAAAATTAAAAAAAAAATTATAAAAATTATAAATTTTTTAAATAAAATTAAAAAAATTAAAAAAGAAAGTAAAAATACAATTGAACAATCGGTTTTGAAAAACCGTTGATTTTTCCGGTTTTATCGGTTTACACCGATTTTAACCGGTTTGAAGACAAATTCGATCTAACAATTAAATCAGATTGATTATCTGACATGTTCCTGGTTCGACCGATCCAACCGATCTGTCTAATTTTTAATTTTAAAATATTGGTTCGTGGTACATTGCAGTGGATAGCATTTTTCTCCACAAAAAATTCATCACTAAAGAACCACATTAAGTGTTAACAATAAAAAATTCAATTCAATAAATATAAAATAAAGTTAATAATTTTGAACAAAGGGTTCTTTAAAAACAAGATGTATATTAAAATCCATTTTCATTAGAATGAAAGATACCTGTTCAATTATTTTTTTTTGCTCTTCCTCAAACACTTGCTTCCCCACGTTTGTCATAAACCAACCGACGATTTTGATATCTTATCTTTTTCTTTTCAATAATTGAACTGCTAGAATATCTAGATTTTGCTATATTTGATTAAATGGATACGATGTTTTAAAAATCATAAATTCGGATCGAATTGCTTGATTAAATCAGAAATTAGGAGAATTATTGACCTGATGTGATTACTAAATCAGGTAAATTATTAAAACATTGAAAATGGACTAAAATTGGAAAAGTGGTGGTTTTGAAAAACCGACAATGCGATGGTTTTAGAAAATAGACGGATTAAATTTATTTTTTTAAAATAAAAATGACTTTGTTTTGATAATTTTTTATAGAATAAAATAAAATTAAACATAAATAAATTTTGTTCAACATTTATTTAAATTTATTTTCTTTTTTTAAAATTAAACTTATTAGAAACTGCAGTAATGTTTTTATTAAATTTATGTTCTATTTGTATTTTATTCAAAATTTATTTAAAATTTTATTTTATATTATTTTATATTATTTTGCAATTATCTTTTATTCAATTTATATTTCAATTATATTTTATCCAAAATTTATTTAAATTTATAATTTTTGTGTACACTAAATTTAGAATTTGCATTTATAAAATGAAGTTATAAATTTTAATATTTTGAAATTTTTTAAATGTCATGATTTATTTTAGAGACAAAATTGTTTTGTTTTAATAATTATATAATTTTATTATAAAAACAGTTTATTAACCAAATTATTCAATTTAGTTATACTATATGACCAGTAACTCAGTAGTACAATACATGAAGTAGTGACCAATTATATTAACAATTTAATCATGGGTTTGATTTTTAAAACATTATTGAATGGATACCAAGTTGCTATCTCTTGGGTGTAGAATCACGTGGTGTATATGCCTTTATTAGCCCCCACTCGACTTCCAGGTTAAATGCTATAGTAAATTTTTGCTGGAAGTGGACCTTGCATGTCCTCTTCCGTCTTGTCTCATTTTACTCAGTTGGTAGGATTGTGCTCTTGATGTGCTTTAAATGCTTTAAAGCTTCATTCTCAAAAGTTTATGAATCTCACCATCGACCATCTAAGTGTGTCCAAGTTGATCCAACAAACGATCACGAACTCCTGACAACAATATCAACAAAATGATTAGTATTGAAAAAAGAAATTTTGGAATGTTTGGTGTATGGATTGAGGATTTAATCGGGTTATGATTAACCAAGGGCAATACTTGATTAACCTTGTGAGAGTAGGTGCTCCTACCCCCAACCATGAGACCCTATTGCATGGAACACTTGGTATATGGACCAAGGTGATCGGTTCGGGTTATGCTTAACCAAAGTCGAGACTTGATTAACTTTGTGATAATGGCCATGCCCAAACTCAACTATGAAAACCTTTAAAGGAACTTGGTATAAGAACCAAGAGGTCAAAATATGGAAATCAAGCGAGCCTATACAAGATGTCCATATGTATGCTCCTAAAAAGTGGTACTAATGTGGAACTAGTATTCTAAACGACCAATTGGAACAATTGATTGAATAATTGTCGCTGTAGAAACGCCCAGGACCAAACTATGAATGTGTACGAGTGCGCATTGTGTAAGTATACATGTTCATTGATGAGGAGCCCAAGTGGAGGCTATGTGTTCTAATTGAATAAAAACCGCGTAAGTAAGCAATGATTAAAACACACAAGGAAATAAAATCCTAAACTATTACAAACCATACGGGAATGTGGGTACAACTTTATGAATGAGGATATATCAAATCAAAAATCCGAATAAAAAGTCTAAATAATACAACCCAATCAAACTAAATCAATAACTAACTAAAAATAAAGAACTCCATCGCGTGGTGCGAGAAATCACTTTAAGACGTCAGATAAAGCATTGCGCTTCAGATGTGAAGATAAATCACAGGTGACGTGTAGCGGATACAATCACATCATCATCCTTCAAGAAAATACTTGACAGGGAAGGGAACACGATAATGCTAATATAATAGTTGTGTCCCACAAATAAAGTGGAACAGGAAATAAACTAATCAAGATTGACTGCTTCTCAAAGTACCTTGCACACTCAACAGACGGTTAGCAATAACAAGACAGAGTGATGAAACACTAAACTACAGATGACAATACATCAAGATGATAATGTAAGATGGCAACACATCAAAAAATATAGCACAATAGCTAATCACTGATAAAGACACATCATAGAGCACATAAATCTCACAGTGAAGCTTAAATCACTATGCCAAAATTGAATTTAGACAGCGCCACATAGACAACGCTTATGCCAAAAGCGCTGCTATATGTTCTCAGAAAAAAATTAAAAATTTAAACAGAAGCGCTGCTAAAGGTATACTTTAGACAACGCTTCATATAAGCGCTACTATAGGCCTTATTCATAGGCAACACTTTTTTTTCCCTAAGCGCTGGTATTAGTTTAAAAATAAAAAAATAAAAAAATTTAGAGTAAGCGCTGTTAAAGGCTTACTTTAGACAGCGCTTTAGAAAAGCGCTGCTAAAGACATTATTCTAGAAAGCGCTGCTAAAGGGTATATCTTAGACAACTCTTTCCAAAAGCACTGCTAAAGGCATTATTCTAAAAGCGCTGCTAAAGACCAAAACACTGCTAAAGGTAATACATATGCCAGCGCTTTTAGAAAGTGTTGCCTTAGGTGATTAAAGTTTTTGTAAAATTCCTAAATTAATCAGAAAACTCTCGCGTTGCTAAATTTTGTTCTTTGACTTCTCAAATAGAAACCCTCGGTGATGACGGCTAACCACCAAAAAGTGAAGAAGGAGAACTCAGCATCTACAGTAGAAACATTCCACCTTCACCACCGCCGTCGTAGGTAACTCACGTTGTCCCTTCATCTTCTTCTGCCGTATTTTCAGACTCCATTAATGAACTGGTTTGTTCCTCTAGGTTTTGCTTTTGTGGCTCAGTTTTTCATCTATTTCTGCCATTGAATCACAAGTTTGAGTTCTTGTTTTACTTCTGCCATTGTTGCTTGAGTTCTTGTTTCTGCCATGAATGTTTCTGCCATTCTTGTTTCTGCCATTGTATTGTTGTTTGAGTTCTTGTTTCTTCCATGAATGTTTCTGCCATTGTTTGTGAAGTGTAAGGTTTAATTCTTGTTGTTGCCATTATTATTTCTGCCACTGTTTTTGCCATAGCTTATTCTCAATATCTGTAGTACTTGATTGTTAGGAACTAGCATATCTGTGCATACATTAATGATATGTATGCTTAGATAATGTTAACTTGTCATCCTATACTTGACCACTCTAATTTTATGATATTTAGATTATTCCTACTAAAGAGATTGAAGTTGTCAGTAGGGGTAATGAGCCTGTAATTAGCAACATTCCCACAGATATAAAGAGTGTTGCTAAGAGGATCGGGGTTAGAAAGAAAACTACTTCACAGTATAGGTCGTTCCTTCAGACATATATAAGCTTCAAAACTACTTCGCAAGGTGGTACTAGTCTTATACCCCTGGATGAAGGGATTTATGGTTCTGAAGGCATGACAACAATTGGTAAGGAGGATTTGGAACAAGTTTTTGGACACTTGACATTAGGCGTCGCTGTTATCAATACATACATCAGGTATACTCCAATCAACTTTGTTTAATTAATTGAAGAATTTATTTACTCATTTCAATGAATAATTAATGTTAATGATGTTTTTATTTAAGGTTTCTATATGACAAGTTGATTCGCCCGCATGGATTGGAATCCAGATTCGCTTTCATAAATCCCAACTTTGTCCACGCAGGGTCAATAATCTCAAAACTAGATGAAGTAATAGCGTTTGTACTCCATTTATTTATGGCCAGCAAAGATACAGAAAATTGTTCTTTTTACCATATAATACTGGCCACAAGTAAGATTTTCATTCTAAATTTCCTCTATTATAATTTTTTTTTGTTTTTTAACATTATGTAGAAAGTTTCCATCTAACCTTTGTTTAATATTACAGTGGACACTAGTTATTGGGTGCGATTAATCTTGTGAGAGAAATTATATATTATTTGGATTCATTGGGCAATGATTGGACAACATACCCAGATATGAAGAAGACGATTGACACGTAAGTGAAATTGTTCTAAAATATTCATGTGTATATTTAATTATTTATGTGCGATAGTTCTAAATATTCATTATTACTTTATTATAGCATTCTACAAAGTTTTCAAGCACAAAGAGATATTCAAGTACCAAGGAGTAGAGTCAGCAATATTTCTTGGATCAAAGTGGAGGTATATATTTTCACAACTTTGATTATATAGCGATGATACTTGATAAAACAAGTTAAGGTGTATATCTTGATGTATATCCGTATTTTCTTTACATGTGTAGTGTCCTCGTCAACGTAATTGTGTAGATTGTGGTTATTTTATGTTGAGGTTTATGAAAGAAACTCTTCTTTTGGACAGATTAGAGATTCCATTTGTAACACCCCTTCTAAAATACCCCGTGAATATATTAATTAAATCAGAGTTAACCCGTAATCAAGGGATATCACAATTAAAATAAATACAAAATCCTCAAACTTCAACAGTAATCATGCTTAACTAAAGGAAATTATTAGAATAAAATATTCAAATCAATATCATGTCTTACACAGCGGAAAATCTCACAAAACCTGAATAACTTCAATTCATAAGTATTCCCAACATAAATTACAACAATGGATTATAAAACAAAACTCAATCATCCAAATGTTTCCCCCAGTGTTACAACTATCAGAGCATGACACTGACACACGCGGATAAATACGACACAACTCTACTAGCCATCCTCACCGACTCCTGAGCTGCTAACTTTAATCTGAAATCATTAAAGTAAGGGTGAGATCTCTATTCAATATATAATGCATTATACATTGTTTAAAACACAACGGAACAATTCAATGTATTACTTCACTATCATTAGCATAATCATAATCCAGTTCACTATCATTAGCATAATCATAATCCAGTTCACAAATGCATTTCACACAAATCATTATGCAAATATAACAATCAATGAAAATTGTAACACTGGAAACCATCCTAGCATGTTACAATTCCATATGCAATGTGGACTCTATGCATGTGGTACCAAACGTGAACCAAGTTCACACCCTGTTACGTTACACCTCGAAAAACAGCGTTAATCCATGATTCGCCCATATCCACTGGGCCAAGAATCTAGCCTCACCACCACTATCCATTGGGTACGGTATTGGCTCTGCAAGTTCAATTCCACACAATGGGAATGAACCATCACCAGAATGCTTATGCATGCACAACAAAAGCATGCAACATCAAATCAACGGAATATGATCACAACACATTCCCATACAATGCCAACACCAATATATCACATGATAACAACTCAATCATAATGGATAGCAGGCACAACGTATAAGTATTAGTTCTCATTCACTAAATCAGAACAATTTACAACCAATTATCCACCGTCCATAAACTGCCGAAGTTTTCCAAAAATCGGGGATTCGACTCTTTGTAAAATAGTTTCCATAAAATAGTATTTTTATTATTTTATAAGATATTGTTTTTAATTTAAGAAATACTGCCGAAAACGACACTCGAATCGGAGTTACGGTTTGAAAAATATGAATTTTTAAAGTTTTAAGTATTTTGAAGTTCAACACAGTGGTAACCGGTTCCTCCCAGGGAGAACCCGGTTTCCACATTTCTCAAAAACACGCCCCTGGAATTTTGTATGGGGAACCCGGTTCCTCCATACTGGGAACCGGTTCCCACGAAAAAAGTTGTTTTCTTTGTAAATTTTGAACTCGGAACCCGGTTCCTCCCCAGGAGCAACCGGTTGCCAGAAACCCAGATTTCTACTTCCCTGGTTTTTATACGAGGAACCCGGTTCCTCCCACATGGGAACCGGTTCCTGCAACCTGCAGAACCAAAAACTGCAGTTTTTGACAGCAACTTGTTCCAAACTCAATTTCCTCTATTCAATTACGAACCCATGCATGAAAATACTCAAAATCATCCCAAATACACCAAAATTATGCCACACAACATGAAACTATTAATTCCACATTTTCCATAACATTACTACGGTTCCAATTCGTATAATTCGACGCATTTTGGGATCAATTCCATAAACCTAAATTATCAATTTTCAATATTCCTAATACACTAATGATTCAATTGGATTCTAAAACCCATAAGGCATAATAATTGAATGAAATCACCCCTTACCTTGCGATGATTCTTCAAATTCCCGGCGTTTGGCTTTTCCTCTTTTCTCTTCTCTTCTCCAACTTCACGTATGATGAATTTTCCCAATTAACTCTTTTTTCCTTCTTTTCCTTTTAATATTCCTTTTAATATTGCAATAAAATAAATAAAATAGTAATTAGTAAGAGAAGAGTATTTTACTCCTCACACCCTCTAATGACTCCTCACACCACCAACTCTTCTTTCCTTTATTTCATTAATTAGTTCCAATAATTTCAAATATTAATAATTAAACTCTTAATTAAATTAATAATTAAAAATTCTAATTATTTTAAATATTGAATTATTTGGGGTGTCACACCATCCACGGTATGAATTTCTAACTTAGAAATTATTTTAATATTTCTCATAAAATGACTTAGTGTTTTAAGTAAATCATACTATGTTATATTATTATGTAGTACTTTGATGAATTCAAGTGTGCTTATTACTCAAAAGATCAATCGGATGAACTTATGGAGGATTGGTGTCAATTTGTTATGGAGTTGAGAATTTTATTATAAGGTATAACTTTGAGTTTTGAGAATATAATATATGTCGTTATAGTTGTGTTACAATATTATTGTTTTTGTTGTTGTTATTTGGTAACTTGTATGAATTTCGATTTTTTGATTTTGTTTCAGGTTATATAGATGCAGATTGTAACGCCCGTTTTTAATTAATATTATATTATATTAATATTTTCGAATTACCGATCGATATTTGTCTTGCGACAGAATAATTATATTAATGAATATATCTATTAATTCATCTGGCGACGTTCCGTTCGGTCCGGTAAAATATTATTCGGATCCAATATTTTAATTCTCCGGAATTATTTTAATTAATTGAATTAATTATATTAATGATATAATTGGTTAGGAGTGTGAGGATTAATTGATGAGATTTAGGTTTTCACCCTTGGCTTACTAAATAAGGAAAATACCATTACTAGAACCATTTCTCCTCATTTTCCTTCCATTCAATTATACCAAAATCAAACATGGAGACTTGGCTTACTAGTAGGAAGCAAGTTATAAAAACCAATTTCTTTTCCTTTTCCTTCCATTGTAAACACAAAAACCAAAATAGAAACTTAGAGAGAAAAGAGAGGGTTTTGGAAAGAAGAAGAAGAGGAGAAGATGAGGAAGATCTTGAACAAGGGAGCATGAGAGGAAGCTTGAGGTTGGGCTTGGTAGCATCACCATGGATCATCTCCAAACTAGAGGTAAGGGGTTTGATTTTCCAATTCCTATAATTAGGGTTTGATACATATATTGTGGATTTGTGATGAAAAATTGATGTTGTGGTTTGAAGTTGGGTGCTTGATTGTTTGATCCCTATTTCATATAGTTAGGATTTGTTAGTAATAGTTTGGATTTGGGAAAGATTGATAGTTGGTTTATGGGGTTTGGTTGGTTGATTATTGAAAATGTTTAGAGAAGTTGAATTAGGTGTAGAGATTATGGATATGATGTTATTAGTATTGTTATATATTATTTATAAAATGAAACTAAAAATAAAAATGAATGGAAAATAGAAAAAAAAATATAAGCAACATAATGAAAAAAAAAACAAAACCAAAGAAAATGACATACAATGAATATAATACAAAACGCAGGGAAGGAAGATTTGGGAGAGATATGTTATTCTTACAATTTTAGTGACACCTACACCGTAGTATTATACGGTTTTGCTTTTTAAAATCACTTAATAATTATTTTTTTCTTTCTTATGATACAAAGAAACATATAGGAATGCAGGTACTTTTTACGATGTAAGTAAGAGTGTCACTTTTCTAGTGTCAATGTTGCAACCCTCATTCTGGAAGGAAGAAATTAAGTGCTGCCCCACACTTTTTCTGCATAATTTTCTGTTGAAATACATTCTGTTTTTTTATAATATACCAATTCCTCCTAGTAACAATTGATACCTATAAAATATAATTAGGGGATAAGATAGCCGATTAAATTTGGAATCCGATGATGTTCCGATTTTCCGATTTCGGTAAATTCGACGACGGAGCAAGTTGCTCCGAATTCAACAAAAATTGACGTGCTAGCTAAGTTTGATGTGTAGAACGTAGTGGTGAGGTTAGTTTTTAGAAATTACGAGTTCTTTTCGAGGCGACCCGAAATAGGCCAAGTTACGGTAAATTGAACCGGATTGTGTTTTAGTGGACTTAAGGCACGTATGGACAATCCGATTTCGACATCGGCGATTATGATTAATACCGGTTATTAGGAATGACTTTCGCGACGATTTTAGGTGTTTGACTATTTTCCTGTTTTTGGAATTTAGTGAATTAATTGATGATGATACGGTGTGAATAAACGTAAGAATTGCGACGGTGTATTTATTAACGAATACTTGCTGATATGCAATGAGATGATATATGTTTTGTACATGATGATGTGATGATTAAATTGATGTTGTTAATAAATGCTTCCGATTTGTGAATGCATGAATTTTGGTGAATTCATTAGTGATGTTTTCATAATGCAATTATGATGCGATGGTATATTTATCTTGTTTTGGATAAATTATGGCGATGTGGGCTTCATGCCAATTTGGATGAGCGATGGTGATGTTTTTGTGTTGTGTTGTTTTATTGTCGAGTCACATACATATCATAAGCGAAGAGGGCTTCTATGCCAAGCGATGATGGCTTTTATGCCGAGAGAAGATCGGCTTTATGCCAAGTGTCCCTAATTACGGACAAAGCGATGAGTACCACATGCATAACATAGTCGTGTCTCATGGAGTCGGTTATGTTTATGTTTGAGTTGTTTGGCGTTGGGTTTTGTTGATTGATGGATGATATTGAATTGCGATGATATATGATATGATGATGTTCGTGATGATGTTGTGAAGATGGGCTTTATGCCACAAGCGATGATGGGCTTTATGCCAAAAGTGAAGATGGGCTTTATGCCAAAATGCGAAGATGGGCTTTGGCCAATTGGTGATGATTTGTTTGTGTTGCGTATAATATTAACATTATTTAATGTTGTTGGTTGATGTTGTTGCTTAAGACTGCCGTGTTAATTAGTGATGTATTAGCTCGTGACGATTTCGTGGTGATGGAAGTTTATGTGTTGTTGTGACGTTTATGCCAATGAGGTTATGGTGATAAAGTGTAGATTATACACAATAGGATAACAAGTAAAATAAGTGAGTTTTGATTATGTGTTGGAATTACTCACCTTTCGTTACATATATTGGTAAATATTTATAGTTTATCGTTGTTGTTGTTGTTGTTGTTTTGTTGCTTTCCTTTTGTAAATAAGAATCATAAATTATAAAAAACATGATTTTGATGAGGAAGTTTAATAAAGGAGATGTGTTGATTTCTATGAATCAATTTAGGTTTTCCTGCGATGCTATGTATCCGAAATTTATACTTTAAAGTAAACTGTCTTAAAGTGAGTTGTTTTGATGGTGTAACGCCTCAGTGTTTAATTTATGAAATTTTAAAATTACTCTGATTTTTGCATATTATACTTTGGGTAGAATTGGGGTGTTACACAGATCAATGTAGAAGATAGAGTTATTTTGTAATTCATTGTTGATTTTGTTTCATTGTTGTATATATTAATGTTGTTGTTGTTTCATTGTTGTATATATTGTGCAAAAAAGGATTGAAGATGTATATTGACATTGTTGTAATATTGTTTCATTGTTGTATACTGATGTTGTTGTTGATTAAAATGTTATATTGAAGCTACAAATTCTGGTAAAAATATGGTGCAAAAATGGTGAATTAAATCTGATAGGCAACATTTTGTTTTAAATGAAAAAAAAATTCAAAAATTAATTAGGGAAAGCGCTGCTAAAGGGGGGAATAGACAACGCTTTTAATGAGTAGCGTTGTCTAAAATGGAAGAAAAAGCGCTGCTAAAGGGTAAATAAAAAAGCGTTGTATAAAGTAAAGCGCTGCTAAAGAGGGCATCTATAGCAGTGTTTTTCAAGAAAAAGCGCTGCCTAAAGGGTATCTATAGCAGCGCTTTTACCAAGCGCTGTCTAAAGCTCCACATTAAGTTCTTTCAAAAGCGCTTTCTAAAGTGAAAGCGTTGCTAAAGAGGGTACCTATAACAACGCTTTTCAGGAAAAAGTGTTGCCTAAAGGGTATCTATAGCAGTGCTTTTACAATAACCTAAGCGTTGTCTATACCTTTAGCAGCGGTGGTTTTAGCAGCGCTTTTAAGCGTTGTTAAAGGCCTAAAAAAGCGTTGTCTAATCCCTTGTTTGGCATAATGAATAAGCGATAAGAAGATCAAAAAGTTAATTCAAAGTATCAAAGGAGCATGGAAAGAGAATGCAACTTGAAATAAATATGATCCTGACCTATAAATGTTATAGACATAACAAATATCCAAAAATTAAGGCAAGACTAAATGTCAAACAAGAAACATGGTAAATGGTGTAGTGAAGTGGATTCAAGTGAGTGATCAAGCATGCATGGTTTAATGGTTTCATGTGAAGTGAGGTGAGAAGAAACATCATATAATATGAATTACAATCAACACAAGAAAACATAACCAAGAAAGTATACACACAAAGTTAGTACATTCACTAGACAAAAACTAGTCCTAAAAGCATGTGGAAGACAAATTGTGTGAAATTTTAAGCATAGATGAGATGGAGAAGAGGTTAGAAGGTAACATGACATAAAAGTCAGTAGCTAACATGTTAGTATCTTACTTGCATCATGCGAACAAAAGCATAAAAAATTCACGAACAAACCTCCACAAGAATGCACAAAAATACAACAATTGTGTGTGGTGAAGTGAATGAAAGTGTACATGGATAAGGTACTCACACAAATTAAAATCAATCAATAAACATCAACAACTTAGTTACAAGTCAACAAAAGAGGGAGAGAAGTCAAAATTCTACCCTAATTCTAACCCTAAGAGGTAAATAGAACAAATAAAATATAAGATGAGCAAGATGCAAGATTAGAGACCCATGGGACATCCAAAGTCAGTATCTTAACATATAAATAAATCATACTCAATGGTGTCTCCAACACAAGATAAGGATCATTCACCAAAACACACCAAATTAGGGTTTAAAAACAACAAAACTTGTGCACATTCAAGATAATTGATAAAAATCAATTAAATTTCTCTTAATTAGATAATTAATACATGTGTGACTTGTTTAATAAGGTAACTCAATATGGGATTCATGAGCAACAAATTTAGAAGACAAAACTTCAATACACAAAGTAAGTCACCTAATTGATAGCCAACATCATAAGAGACGAAAAAAAACACTTGTCTAAAATCAATGAAGAGTGACATAGATCAAGTAAAAAGATTAGAGGTGATGCTTATAGATCATAGTACAGTAGCACATCCATACTAAAGCATCTATCATGAACTTTGAAGGAACTTTAAACAATGTTATCAAATTAACAAGTTAAAGTGTCATGACAACATATAAAAGTATAGTCTTTAATGCATAAGAGAAAAAGTGATCATGAAAGATCAAAATTAGGGTTCTCAAATGTTATGTTCAGTAGACAACATTAAGTAACCTTAAAGAGACATAGCACAAAAGCTCATGAGCAAACATTAAAGAATTAAACTCAAAGACACCAACAAAGTGGCCAATCTAGCTTCTCAAATGATATCAAAAATAGATGACAATGAAGTGTCACTAAAGGGTTCAAAGAATAATGAGAAACAAGATGAAGAAGAGTTATGAAATCAAGATTCAATCATCAAAAGAAGTGGACATTATAGTCCTCAAGCAATCACAAACATACAATTAGGTTAAAACTAAGAGATGTAGCTCCTAACTTGTCACCATGTTGAATAGACAATGAAATGCCAATCAAGGATCCAAGGAGAATTGTTTAAAAACAAATAAAACCTTGCAAGGTCAGAATCATGAAGGATTAATAACATAGAGGACCAAATGGTATAAGATAGGTGATGCACAAAAGCAATCTCCTAAACCATGACCTCTAAAGTTCATCAAGCAAAATTGAAAAAGAAAGTATGTTTAGGGAAAGTGAATTGTTTATTGATGAACTCAAATCCCTAAATCATAAATGGTGATGAAAATAAAAGAGAAAATTGATTCCCCAAGGGTTGTACAAGTGCATTCCAATATACCTCTAATCACAAAATGAGTACCAATGCATCTATGGAAGAAATGCTTGGTCCAAAAATAGTAAAAAAGTTTGAAAAATCAAAACAAAAATGTCACAACATTCTCAAGACAATCAAAAGTCAGAAACAATAAGCATACATCAAAATTGGCAAGATTCAAGTGGAGGACGAAAATGCACAAGCAAGCAATATTCAAAGGATCAACAATCTAGCAACCCTAACTTAGCAATATTGGGAAAAAAATTAAACAAAAATTTAAAAAGACTAGTCATTTTGATTTTTAAAATTAAAAAAAATTATAAAAATTATAAAATTTTTAAAATAAAATTAAAAAAATTAAAAAAGAAATTAAAAATACAATTGAACAATCGGTTTTGAAAAACCGTCGATTTTTCCGGTTTTATCGGTTTACACCGATTTTGATCGGTTTGAAGACAAATTCAATCTAACAATTAAATTAGATTAGTTATCTGACATGTTCCTGGTTCGACCGATCTTTCCGATTTTTAATTTTAAAATATTGATTCCTGGTACGTCGCAGTGGATAGCATTTTTCTCCACAAAAAATTCATCACTAAAGAACCACATTAAGTGTTAACAATAAAAAATTCAATTCAATAAATATAAAAAAAAGTTAATAATTTTGAACAAAGGGTTCTTTAAATACAAGATGTATATTAAAATCCATTTTCATTAGAATGAAAGATACCTGTTCAATTATTTTTTTTGCTCTTCCTCAAACACTTGCTTCCCCACGTTTGTCATAAACCAACCGACGATTTTGATATCTTATCTTTTTCTTTTCAATAATTGAACTGCTAGAATATCTAGATTTTGCTATCTCTTGGGTATAGAATCACGTGGTGTATATGCCTTTATTAGCCCCCACTCGACTTCCACGTTAAATGCTATAGTAAATTTTTGCTGGAAGTGGACCTTGCATGTCCTCTTCCGTCTTGTCTCATTTTACTCAGTTTTTAATTTTATAACAAACCAAAGATCCAAGTGGCTGCGAATAAAATAGTATTCCTTCAGTTTCAATATAAATGTTGTTTTAAAACGAAAAAAATTATTTTAAAATAATTGTTATTCTCATTTTTCTATAATTATTATTTTACACACTACTTTTAATAAATTAATAAGACTAATTTAATAAAAATATAGTATCTTATAATAATATAGTTGCATTTCGTAATCTGTGTGTAAAAATTTTAAACGATACTTTTGAAATGGAGGGAATAGTTTGCTCATTTAAACTTATCTTACAAAATATGGGTAATTTCACAAATTTTAAAATTTTAAATTTTATTATAATCACTCTAAATATTTCAATTTAATGAAAAAAAAATCATTAAGTAATATTAATAATAATAATAATAATAATAATAATAATAATAATAATAATAATAATAATAAATTAGAAAAAAGTTTATGTATTACAATAATGCAAAAAAGATGTGTGATTCAGTTAATGAGACAAACTATAATGAAGACAATATTTAAGGTCTATATTTTTCTCATTTAAAAAAGTTTAATATTAAAGGTTTTTTTCTTTAATATGAGAATTATTATTCACACTTGACATACCAATATATCTTTCTATACAAAAATTAAATTAAATTTTATTTTTTTATATTACTTTGATTCTTTAAAATTTTAGACACTACTAAAAAACTCGGATTTTTCTGTGAATTTGAGCAAAAAATCCGTAGGAAATGCATTTCCTGCGGATTTTCCAGCGATTAATGATTCGCAGAAAAATCCGAAGAAACATCCGCAGAAATGTCCACAGGAAATAATCGCAGGTAAACCCATAGAAAAATCCGCAAGTAATATATTTCTCATTAAATAATTTTTTATTTTTAAAACATTATAAATTATATTTTAAAATAAGCATAATATAAAAAAAAATAATTTAACATACTTCGAATTTAAATAAGACAAATTCTTATAACAACAATTTACTATAAAAGGTAATATTATAATTGTAACAAATTCTTACAATCTCATTACTAAAAATTCCTCAAACAACCGCTACTAATATTCATTTGTCTACCCAATTTTAAAAAATAAAACTATCCAAATTATAACCAAGTTAACAAAATAGTACAAATCAAAATTCATTATTATGTTAAGATATAAGATTCTTAGCATACAATTATCATCAAACACAACAGAGCACGCTAATATGAAAAGTTTTTCATACTCATCTAATTTTTCATTATCAGTAGATAACATGATAGACAATATAACAACATTGAATACCATAAACACTCTTCCAAGAAAAGTCTCTAGTGTAGAAGGATCAGGGCCTGAAGAATGTCCAATAGAAGATGCATCATCTCTAAAACTCGAGCAGCAGTATCACGCCAATCTCTCTCGAACCCCATTCCTTGTAATCTAAATTGATAACAGTCAGACAATGAAATTTACACCAAAATATCCTATAAAATGATCACATTATTTGTAATGCACATTAAAGATATGAGAGCATAGACTTACTCATATTCAAACTCAGAATAGAGTGTAACAGGCGCAAGCTTAGAAAGATGATCCTCGACCTTGACCAAAGCAGAGTGAAGTTTGAAAATGCTTTGTATTCTATCATTTAACATCAGTGCCTGTAACATTATAATATGAGAGATATTTAGAGTCAAATTGCATTTTTTAAAGTAGTTTTATCAAAGAACTTTCAAATTTCAGGAACAGTTATCTAAACCGGCCCAAAGTATAAGTGAATGTTCTTATTAAATTTATATATAAAAAAACACAATTAACTGAGAACCCTTATGAGGATGCCCTGGCGTGGCATCACCCACACAGAAAATGACAAGGGGTCACTCAGTTTCATGTTCTAATATTTGAAAGCAGAGAGTTGCATCCCAAATTTCAAAGTATGATATGAGTGTATGATAAAAGATGAAAATCAATATATAATACATATGGTCAAGTCAAATTTCCAATTTTTCATATACAATCCAGTCTGTTAGTCTAACCTGAAATTATTGTGGAACAAATCTAAAGTTGAGAAATTGAAAAGGTATCCACAATTGCCAGTTTGCTATAACAGCAGAAACCCACTCCTACAAAACGAAATTTTTGGATGAGTAACTACTTAATTAAACGCGACAACAACGAAATACCATTATGATTATAACATTTTACAAGCAGATACAAGTCAAATAAAGTTGTTAATGCTACTTGTTTAAGCTTAGATACAACTTGTGATGGCCTTCCCTCTAGCGTCACCAATGTAGATAAGAAAACTCCAATGAATATGGGAGAAAATAAGAACTGCAATCATATTCCATCCCTCAAAATTTAGAATATCATACAAGCATATAACTAACGATTGACATAAAGTGGCTACTTGATGGTCCTCAGAACCAAAGACTTAGCCAACGACGTTCAATTTGCGTTCCGCAACCTGATTTTGACTCAATCCTCAACCCATTCGTTGATCAACACTTTAATTTCTACAAGCTCGTTGTCAACAAGCGGACGGTGGAAGTTGAACTCAAACCTGAGACGATCAAGAAGCCACCAAAGAACCAATTTGAGAGGTCTCCTGACCAATGACTTTTTTAAGTGCATCTTGTAGTAAATGAGCAGATATGATGAACCTGCAAAGCACCAATTAAATTACATTTCACTGTTATCTTGAACAACTTGTAAGCTTGGAATTTAAAATATGCATTACTACAATGATGCAATAAAAAATTATAGAAATATATACAGAAGACTTCTTAACGTTTATTATCTCCACTACAGCTTCAGGTTGATTCTCACCCTCTGAAATATATAGAAATATATAAGAAAGATGCTCCTCCAATATATTAACAAGCACGGTACTCGAAATCGGCAAAGTAATCAAATTCAACCACACCTAGCCTCTGCCTATATCAGTAACATGAACTAAATCAACATTCTTCCATAGTGATAATGTTAAACATTTCATTAAATAAAACAAAACATAAATTTCTCAAAAATCTGAAATCTCTCAAATCTAAACCACAAAACATAAAATCAAATTATCACAATCAACATAAGCTTTAGCACCTGACAAATTTTTGCCCTTTGAACTAACTTTTTTTGGTTACTTGGGCACAAATCATTTGGTGTATTTGAAGAGATGATTACACCACCATACTTTTCGGATTTAAGGTCCAAGTCACAGTGGGAATCCACAAGCTTATTATGATATGAGGTGCTTTGTTGAATAATCACATCACCATTTGGAATATTTTTTTGTTTCTTCATATCTCTCCTAAGACCCTCATTTTCAGAGGCAGAACTTTTAGACCTGAACTGAGCCATTCTTTCTTTCAAGTCACTTTTTCCCATGGTTGCACTTTTTAATGATCAATATTCAGATTTCACAACATTGGGTGGCTGAAATAAAAAAATATAAGAGAATAACGTGCCAAACTTGAAAAAAGGACTTGATGTGCTAAATAAATGAAGATGCATTTAACTGCATTATTAAACAAGACTGTAATACTAACCAATAAGTAATAAACCCTACCTGCTCACTGTGTGATAACTGTAGCAGTTATCAGAACCTTTGGTATCACAAAATGGAGGGTTGTCTGGTGTTGATTCCATCACTTGATTCAAATCCATTTCAATCACATCCTCATTGCCGCATAATTGAGCCTATCGGTAACAATATAGAAAACATGCTTCGTTGCATCCTGAAAATTCATTGGACCAATATTACTACGAGCAAGTGATGTCATTAGGAAATAAAAGCATCATTAGTTTATTGATTATTGAAGAGAGGGTTGTCAAAGTAAAAACAGTTTACCCTAGCATTGACAATAGTTGAGTTCACAACAACAGCTGCTTTGTTATCAAAAGAAAGTTCATTGTGATATATCACATAAAGTAGCATCTAATTGTTCACAGGTTTTTCATTTGATAAGTTTACACCCTATTCCAAGCCTTATATGAGTGAGGTAAAAGAAAAGTACCGGACATTGTTCGAACACATTTCCACTAATGTGCCTCAAATGCATCTCCAGTATCCCCTTCAAACCCATTTGAATTACCAAAAACCTTGGATGATAGCCTTAAGAGTGTCTCTGGGCCTTTAAAATGAAATAGAAAAAATAATGTCATCAAATAATGTAAAATGACAAATTCTATTAGTTCAGAATCACAACTACAAGTTTACTCTTTTTTTGTGCATATCAATAATTTGTTTTAATTTTTAAGAGAATTTAAGATATATATATATATATATATATATATATATATATATATATATATATATATATATATATATATATATATATATATATATATATATATCAAAACTAATTATTTGTGCTATAGTGAAAAAGAAATTTCACTAAATACAAATTATTCTAATATTACCTTCTGAACCATGAAAGAAATTAATTTAATATGTGGAACAGAATTGGTTGGATAAGTTTCCTGCGGATTTACCTGAATATATTGTATTGTATAAGGTTGTTTTATTCAACATTTGAAATCCGAAGATAGACCTGCGGATTTTGGTGCGGAAATTTGTTTCCACAAGAAAATTTATTTTAATTAGTGGATTTTGGTGCGGAAATTTGTTTCCACAAGAAAGTTTATTTTAATTAGTAGAACAACAGAAAAATCTGCATGTATTGCTGTTGAAATTTTTCCGCAGCTTAATCCACAGGAAATGCGTGTATTTCTTATAGTGAGATTTATATGTAGTTTTAAAATTTTAATTTGTATGACAAAATTGCATTGATACATAATTACTCCTAAATTTACAAGCGGTAGCTAATAATAATAATAATAATAATAATAATAATAATGAAAAAACTTAGATACAATTCATTAGGTGTGATTTATAATTATTTTCAATAAAAATATGATAAATATATAATTTTTTTCTTTTTTTTTTCTATGCAAAAGTGCATTTAAGTCTAATATTATTAATAATAAGAATAACAATAATAGTAATAATAATAATAATAATAATAATAATAATAATAATAATAATAACAATAATAATAATAATAATAATAATAGTAATAATAATAATAATAATAATAATAATAATAATAATAATAATAATAATAATAATAATAATAATAATAATAATAATAATAATAATAATAATAATAATAATAATAATAATAATAATAATAATAATAATAATAATAATAATATAATAATAATATTTATGGAAGGAAGGAGAAAATAGGACATGAATATTTATGGAAGGATGGAGAAAATAGGACATGAGTTTGTTAACGTGTTCCATTATAAACCACATGTACGTAGGTAGAAGAATGCGTTGGCAGGGCAAACATGGATAGATAAATACCCAAACAAGTAGTAGCATATTGAATAAAAGCAAATGAAGATGAATATGGGTGGTTCATTCAATGTCATATTTCTATTCATTTCCTTCACAACAATCTTTTTCTTCAAGGTGAATTCATCTGAAATCACTTTCTTTTCTTTCTCCAAGTTTTTCCCAGACCAACAAGATATAATATTTCAAGGCAGTGCCAATACCACAAATGAGAAAGTGACACTCACCAAGGCAGAACCGTTCAAAGTTGGCAGAGTTCTCTATTCTGCACCAATCCATATATGGGATAACGAAACAGGCAACGTTGCTAGCTTTGAAACTAACTTCACTTTACTCATAGCAGGATTAGGCAGTAACAGAATTGCCGACGGATTAACCTTCTTCGTCGCACCAGTAGATACTAAGCCGCAATCTGCAGGTGGGTATCTCGGAGTTTTCAATAGTGCTGCTTATAATACAACTATTCAAACTATTGCTGTTGAATTTGACACTTCCTATAATAGTCCCTGGGATCCTACCTGGGTTCCAAACGCCGCAAACCAACATATTGGAATCGATGTGAACTCTATCCAATCCATAGTTACTAGCGATTGGATTTCTCAGCCTGGTAACCGGGCTAATGTTGTGATAAGTTTTACAGCTGCTACTAATACGTTAAATGTTAGTGTAACTTATCCTAATGGACGTAAGTATACCCTTAGTGGTGTTGTGGCTTTAAAGGATGTTGTTCCTCAGTGGGTAAGGGTTGGTTTCTCAGCTGCCACTGGATCAAATTTTGCAGCACATGAAATTCTTTCATGGTCTTTTCGTTCTGAGTTGAGCGGAACTTCAAGTTCTAACCTTGTTGCAGCTGCATAGTTTTCAGCTTCTCTTCATCATGCATGTTTATGTTCCAACTTCTATCAACAAACTGCACATGTATATGCAGTACCTGTAATGTTGTTAATTGTTATGTATGTCACTTGATATACATCTAGTACTTGTAATGTTGTTATGTATGTCACTTGATATGTTTCTTAATGGAATGTGTGTTAAGTTAATAAATATATTTTACTTGATAGATAGGATAGCAATTTATATTTTAAATTTTAAGAAAACTAGTCAAATATCCATGTGTAACAGCAACGTATTTATAGTCAAATATTTATAAAATACATAATTAATAAATAACTAAAAAAATTTAATTTAATTTAAATAATAGGGAACAATAAAAACTATTAAAAATTTATAATTTTTTATTTATGTATACTAACCAAAAAATAATTTTTATAAAAATAATTTGAATCAATTTATTAATGATACATATTTTTTCTGTATTCACATTGTTGTTTTAGTTTTATAATTTTCATTTAGCAACATACATTTTAGTGTAAAAAGTTGAATTAATTGGGAAATACACGTTTCCTTTTTTGTTTTTTTTTAATAAAGGATAATATATTAAATAAATTGATATACAAAAAGGTGAAAGATTAGGCTAAAATCCATTTTAAAATATTGAAATCTATAAAAAAGCCGATCTAATCTATTTTTTCATAGTCACTCCTAAAGTCAATTAGTAAAGAGTGAAAAAGAGTGAATGAGATAGATGTGTTGCCTAAAGAAGCAAATACTATCTCTAAGAATTATCTCTAAGTGGGTAAAATTCTAATAGATAAGCAAAGACTAGATACTTAAAAAGGAATGCCAAATAATGACGATCTAAGAAAGATTAATGAAATTAAAAGAAACAATAATCCATAATAAAATGGGGAAAAAATACGGTGACCAAGATTTTTACATAAGCGAGTCTTAAAAATCGAGAGTTCTATATCATGACGCAATCTTAGGTTGATGTATTGTAAGTTGTTACAATGCTAAAAATAATCAAACTTAAATAGAAAGAAAAAATAAACTTAATATACTCGACTTAATGAACCTCTGATGAAATTAAACATTGATATATAAAATCTAATATTTACATCAACATTTATATAAATGAAATTGACAACACTTAGTACATGTCCTCGTACTCGCGTTTTAAAAAATATTCATATTCGAACTCATACATATATATGAGCACTAATCTTGTATATTACTCATATCAAATACGTATTTTTGTACATATTTTTGTACATAGTTCTAGTAAAAATAAATAAATAAATTATAAATATTACATTATTTCAAGTTTTTAACTGTGATTAAAAATTAAAAGGTTTCATTATTAAATAATAAAATAATCAAATATTTTATTAAAATGCATAATAATTTAATAAATATAAGTTATAAATATTTATTTTAAATATTATATCTTAACTAATATGATAAAACGTCAAATAACAAATTTGTTTCTGAATATTGTGACATTTAAAAATTTGAATGATTTTAGAAGGATTCTCTCTCTAAAATTACGCTTTTCCTTCTCTCTAGAAGGGGTTGAGCGAGGGTTCGGAGCCTATGAGTGGCGGTCATTCTCTCTGAATGGAGGGATGGCAAGAAGTACGAAGGAAGCAGTTTCGTAATTGGATGCCAAAGTGGGACAGCTACCCAGAAAAAAGATCACCGGATGAGCCAAATGTCCTTGCTACATCCATCTTCTTTTCTGAGTTTCATGAGAACATCAAGGCAAAGGACATATTCGGTCTCTTTAGGTGTGTAGGGAAGGTGACAGAAGTAGTTATTTCACCGAGAAGGAACAGGTTCGAAAAGAAATTCGGGTTCGCACGTTTTGTGGAGGTGGAGGACGTGAGGCTTCTAGCGGTTAAAGTAGACAATATTCAAATCTTAGGGAAGAAAATCCACGCCAACATCCCGAGATTCGAGAGATCAAAGTCTATTGAGGGAGGGCATTTGAACGTGTTGACGCTAATCAATTTTTTTTTACTAATTTGATTACAAACAATGAAGTCACCATCTAACTTTATTTATTCTTAAAGAGGAAATGGAAAATATAAATAAAACCCAACAAATGAAAATGTGAAATGGTCATTGCAACCAAGAGATAGGTTCGAGAGTCGGTTATGCAAGGAGAAGATATTAGCACCCCTCACATCCATCGTACTCGATGGAACCCATTTAGTTCTAAGTGTGTTTGTGTGTTTAGTGTGTTAATTTGTTATCTTCTAATTACTATGCGAAAAGAGGAGACATGTTTTAATTTTTTGAAAGTATGCTCGTCAAGATGTTAGAATCTCGTGCCTACGTATTCCCCAAGTGCGATGGAAAAGTCAGAGCTTACGTAGTTCTCGGTTGCGAGAACATTTGTTGGTTGTTTGATTTTATTTATGAAAATAGGAGCTTAACCGTACGTGGACGATAAGACATCACCAGTGCAATTCGCGTGTGAGCGAAAGAAGATCGCGTGTGAGCAATGTGATTCGCATGTGAGCGAGGTATGAAAAAGGACTTGCACATGGGCAAGGTTTGATGAATTTGAATTGATTTTAATGTGGGAGACGAGCATCGTACCATAAGCGTTCAACGGCTAACGCCCCAAGTACTCGGATGAAGGGACAGAACCATCCTGGTCATCTTTTTCTACCCAAAAAGTTTTATTAAGAAAAGATGATGCAAAACAAAATTCGCTTAATTAGATTCAATTAAAGAAAACAAGCATACGATCGAGGGTCGAAACAGGACTGACTACCTTACGCTTGGGAAGAGGGAAGTAGAATATTAATTTATGAAAATTATTTTGAAAAGAAACTCGACTTCGGATCGAGGTTTGAACATTGTTTTATGGAAGGTCTTGAATAATTAGAAGAGGAGATTTGGGCTATGATTAATCAAGAAAGGTTGATTAATCTCGAGAGAATAGACAAGTGTCTACTCCCTACCATTAGGCCCTTTGGATGAGAAATTGGTATGTGGACCAAAGCGTGATAATGGAAATGAAGCGAATAATTGCGAACTTTCATGGAAGCATAAATAAAGCGATAAAATCCCATACAAGGTGGCTCACACAAATGATAAGACAATTGATATTGTGTAGGTGCATGCACGAAATAAATTTAATCAATTAACTAAACAAAGTTTAATCAAGTAATTAGATTGATAAAATTGATTAGATGGACTAGTCAATTTTAAATAACCTAATTAGACAATTAAATAATGTTTAACAAATCAACTAAAGCCTCATTGTAAACCCAAGAGCAAGCGTGGTGTGTGCACCATGTGTGGCTGTTGCGACGCTTCACAGCTTTGTCGAACTCAAGGTATGAAAATGGCTCGCAATCGAGTATTAGTTTGAAATATTTTTGGTTTTGTGCTTGTGATGAATGATTAAATAAAACAATAAAATAATTAACTAAACTATTACATCTCATGGGGATGAGAATACATATGTACAAACGGGGATGAATAATTACAATTCTATATGTACAAGTAAGATAAACGAAAGTTCAACAATTAAATAAGGCAAGATTAATTCTAACAAACTACTTAGCAATAGAAATTTTTTTGTTCTTTTGAAATATTATTAAATAGAAAAGAAATTTAAATCTAACTTATTACTATATTTTTTTTTCCCTTTTTTTAAAACTATATATAAAAAACTAATTATTAAATAAATAACTAAAAGGAACATCTATCTAAAACAAAATTAAAAGATCAGGAGGCGGGTGTTAAACATGAAACAGGGTGGTGAAGAGTAAACAAAACAGACTAGGCCAGATTTGAGTTAATTGTAGTATTGTTAGGCCCAAATGGCCATCCTACACACACACAAAAACCCTAGTTAACTAAAAGTGGCTGTCGTTTCACTCCAATAGTATCATTACTATTAAAAAATTTTGAAAATAATTTAAAAGGAAAGAAAAAGAAAGCAAATGATTCTCTCTCTCTCACGCATCTCATTTGTCTCTTTCACTCTCTATTCGCTTCCCTGCCTTGTTCTTTCGGGTTTCCACCATTGATGGCTTCCTCAGCCACTCATTTCCAGGGCCATGTTTTTGCGCTATTATATCGATTGCTACGGAAGAACATCAGAAAGAAAACAAGTAATCACAACAAACAAAGGTTCAAGCATAAGTCCCAAACCCTATAATTCCAATCGAAACCCTAACCCCAAACCATTAGAGTCTGTGATATTATTACAAACTACATGGTGAAATCAAAAGAGGAAACAACAAGCAAGCATAGCATAACAAAATCTACAATCAATAAGGTATTACAAACTCTTTCTCCTTTGATTTTTTTATTCTGAAATTTTCGTATGCTTCTGAGCTTCTGTTTGGATCTATGTGTGTCACTGTGAGTGTTTGTTTTGGATTACAATGAAGCAGTGATGGAACGGTGGTTTAATGGAGGGTCTGTGATGTTAGGTTAAAGATGTTGAGCGAGTTTTTTGTGTAGGAAGTGTTGTTGTTTTTTTCTTTTCTTTTTTCATGAAATAGGAATGCATGGTTTATATAGATGGGAAAGAGTGAGGAAAGAATGGCGAATTGTGAGGCTGGATGGATAAGATCAAGATAATTATCTTGGTGATGAAGTTTTGTGGTACAAGTAGTGGAGCTGGAATGAAGAAGTGGGAGGATGGTTGTGTTGAAATTGTACAAGTTTGTTATTGTTTTGTCTCTCATGGTACTAATATTTACATTTTGAATTCTTACAGATTAATACAAGATAGTGGTGGAATGGGTGAAAGAATCATGAAAAAAACCAAAAGACCACAACAACTTTACTCTGTTTTTGCTTTTAATCGATACAGTGGTTATATCCAAAACAAAAATGCATTTTTTTATATTTATGTAATAATAACCACTAATATTCTTAAGATAGGTAACAACAAAAATGTTATTTTAACAAAAATGATTTTTTTAATTTAAATCCTAATTTATTATTATATTTAATAGAAATCATTTAATAACTTAATCATTAACTAAAGATGTGCAACAAAAAATGTAAAAATTGATTGCTAATGCGGGATGCGAATGAAACAATGTAAAGCGGTGCAAATGAATTAGATGAAAAATTCAGGGCAAAATTTAGGGTGTGATAGAACGGAAGGAGGAATCAGATGGGGTGTTTAGTCGGTACTAAGCAGTAGACGCTTCGATTCAATAGAGGGGGATTCACTCCCAGGAAGGATGGGAGATCTTATGTTGATGTTGTTGCAGACAGAAAATTTAAGGGTGGGAAAGAGGAGTCAAGTGTTTTGGTTTTTAGCTCATACATGGAAGAAAAGAAGAGATTGAAGAAAGCCTTTGTGGGACATGTTACTGTTCCTGGTTCCACATCCGAAATGCAAACTAAGTTTGAGATGGAGGTCTATTTTTCTATCAAAGTTGTAACGCCCAAAATTTAATTAATTAGTTAATTAAATTATTGAAGAATTTAATTATTGAATTTAGACGAAGTTTGAGAATTAATCAGAGTAATTGGATTTGTCGGTATTACGGTAATAGGCGTGTTTTGAGTATTAAATTAAAGTGGATTTAGTCGGTTAAATCGAAGGAATAATGTTAAGAATAATATTATTTATTTAATTGAATATTTTATGTAATTAGATTAAGTTGGATTGTGAGTAGCGAATAGCAAAGTGGAGGTGTGAATATATTAGGCCCATTAAGAAATAATAGTAATTAGATTATTATTATTTGATTTATTGGATTAAAAGCAGTGTTTTAAAACCCGGCCCGACCCGGCCGGTCGGACCGGTCTGACCGAGAACCGGTGGTTCCAGGCGGTCCGATTAAGGGATAGGACCGGAATTACATTTAGACCGGATAAAACCGGTGTGAATCGGCCGGGTCACCGGTTAAACCAGTGAACCGGCGGTTTTGACTGAACCGACGGGTTTGACTATTTTTTTTGTTAATTATTTTTAAAAATATTGTTATAGATCAAATAGATTTAGATGAGGATGAAGATGGAGACATGGATAATGCACAAGATACTATTGTTGATATTGTGAATCAAGAAAAAAGCAACACCGGAGAAGATAAAGTTGGTGGAGAAGACAATGAAGTTGAAGATGAATATGAATATCAAGATTATGACAATTTAACTTCATGGACATAAAAAATTATGGATTGTTGAGTGTGGATTTTTGTGACTTATTATAATACTATAGCTTATGAATTGTTAAGTTTCTATCACTTATTTGAATTTATAATTTGCTACATTAAGTTTCTATCACTTATTTTGATTGTTACTAATACTTTTGTTTATTCTAAATTATTTGAATTTATAATTTTCTATATTATTATAGTTACAAATTTCATATAATAAATTTTTTTTTTATAGAAACCGGGTCAAAAGCCATGCGGTCTGACCAGTGACCCACTGGTCCGACCAGTAACCCAGTGACCCAATAACTTTACCGAGTCGATCACCGATCCGGGTTTTAAAACATTGATTAAAAGAATAAAAGAATAGAACATTAGGTTTTGGTGAAAAATAAGGTTTTGGTTTTTGGGAGAATAGATCGTTAAGAAATTGCAGACCAAAGAGGAACGAAGGTTTTTGGCAAGAAAGAAGTTGATCGATGAATTGTTGAGAAGAGGCAAAGGTTTGCACTCGACCGAAAAATAGGATCTCGTTCGGGAGTTGAACCGCCTTGAATCCAGGTAAGGGGTGGGGTTCTAACTCTATAACTGGGTTTATGATGAATGGTATGTGGGGTTTAATGTATTCTTGTTTGTGAGAAGGTATTGGTTCATAAGTTGGTTATTTTGTGTGGATGTGTTGATTGTAAATTGATTGTTGTGTATGATGCAATTGGTGTTATAGAGTTGTTGTATGATGTTGTGGTGTTGTATTGGGATGTGTTTTGGTGTTACTTATGGTTTGTAATTGGAACTATTGGATGGATTGGGAATGAAGAATGCTGTCAAAATAGTGATTTTCTGCTACAGAAGCCGTGGAACCCGATTACCCTGTGGGGGGAACCGGTTACCACTGTGTATTTTACTTGAAAAACTGATTTTTGGGTATGGGAACCGGTTCCCCTATAGGAGAACCCGAGTTCCCCATACATTTTCCAGCAGCGTGTTTTCACATGATTGTGGGAACTAGTTACTCTCCTGGAGGAACCGGTTACCAATATTATTTTTTGAAAAATACCAAACTTTAAAAATTCATAACTTTCAAACCGTAAATCTGTTTTAGTCGCCGTTTTGGACGTTGTTTCTTAAATTAAGTATTCTATTTTATGAAATAAAGAAAATAATAGTAAATTGGTTTTATTTTGAAAAGTATTGATTTTCTGACTTTGTGGATTTATTCGTAGTTTGCATACCTTGGCTTATATGTAACGATGTGGTTGTTGTGATGTTGTTATGAATGTATCGTGTTGATGAATTTTTGTAATTTATTGGCAAGAAATATTTTGTTGTATATTGTTGCTATTTATGTGAAGTTGCAGAGTGTTTCCAGTGACTATAATTACCTCTAATTATTGGTAATAACAGTGATATAGGTGTATGCCTTGTGAAGTGAATTTATGTCAGTATTATATGTTGTTAGTGTTGCATTACATTTGCATACTTGTGAAGGCCTGTATTGGCGGAATTGTGAAGAAGGCTTATACCTTGTGCCTCTATTAATTGGCAATTAGTGAAGAGGGCTGAAGCTTTGTTGGTACCACATGCATATGCATTGTTGCGTCTCATTTGAATTGATTAATGATGTTGTGACTGTGAAGTGAATTGATTAATGATGTTGTGATTGTGAAATGAATTTATTAATGATGTTGTGACTGTGAAGTGAATTGATTAATGATGTTGTAATTGTGTGGTGATAATTTTGTATGATTTAATCCTAATATATTATTTATCATACACTTGTTTATATTGGTAGATATCTCACTCTTTCATTTGTTTCGTCGTTGCCTTTATACTGGTAACGTACAGGTATTCGGGAATGAAGAATTAGTTATTGTTAGTTCAAGTTGGTGTCAATTGCTATGATACGTAACACTCGTGGGGATGAACGTTGTTTGTTTAATTGTTGTAGTGTTTAAGTTGTCGAAGTTTAGGAAGAATTGTGAATAATTGTTAAGTGAATAATAATAATAATGTGAAGTTGTTTCTCGTTGAATAAAAGAACAAGTTGTTACTGTTGAGGAATTATAATCATGTTGTTTATTTGTTTAATTGATTTAATGGAAATATGTTGTTATAAGTTCATGTTTGATCTAAGTGTTATGTATCTGTATAATTGTGACTAAATGCGTGTTGTTTTGCAAAGAAATTGTGACATCCATTGTATGATTATCTTTTCCGCACTCTGATTTGAATAATATTAGATGGGTAGATTTGGGGTGTTACAAAAGTGACATCGTTGGGAGGAAATTTGTGCCTTCTTGAAGATGAAGTTCAGGGAGTTATTGAAAACCTTATTGAGGAAGGAGACAATTGGTGGAAGCAATGTTTTTCGAAGGTAGGGAGATGAAGTGTAAAGGAGCTGGATAAGGAGAGAATGACTTGGATTCGTGTTTTCGGTGTACCCGCTCACGCTTGGAATTCTTATTTTTTCTTGGAGCTGGCAAATTCTACTGGGTCATTCGTATGTTTAGATAAAAACTCTACTGAGGGAACTTGTTTGGATGTGGTACGATTCATGGTGCGAGTTTCGTTATCATTCAAGCTAGTCGACAAGGCGAGGGTAATCATTGATAGAGTGGGTTTCGACCTATTTCTAAAGGAAGAGATTATTGACTCCAAGCGTCATGGTACATGTATATCTAAATCTCAAATTACTGGACCTGGGTCTTTAGATTCGGAGGAAGATTGTTCTTCCGATAATCTTGATTTAGAAGCGGATGAGTCTGAAGATTCTATATAAGATTTCTCGTCTGTCAAAGAAACGGTGGAATTTGTTTCTGGAAACAGATATAATAACGTGTAGATAGTTATTGAAACTGTTGGGGTGGGATTGGCGGAGGAATTGAACGGGGCTAGCATGGGAGTTGAATCCATAGGCAAGGAAGGAGCCTTTGATTTGGATTTAAGTAAGGCGAAGTGAAATTCTGAAGAAACAATAGAGATGCAGGGAGACTATTCCAACAGGTTCGACGTTGAGCATTCAATGGCTTTGAGTTCTTTTAGATGTCCTAAGAAGGATAAGAAGGTCAAGAAGCTGAAATATAAAAAAGTTAAAGATATGTCGCATTGTTTTAGGAATAAATCTCTAAGGCAAGCTATGAGAATTAGGAGGAATGGGGCTGATGTTGTGCAGGAAAAGGGGGAGATGCATTCTTACAGTACTTTCAAAGGTGGGGATAGTAGTGGATTTGTCAAAGCGCCTTCCTTCAAATTTGAATCGGCTAAGCAGAATAGTGAGCAATCTTCAGTTTGTTATGGTAAACATAGAGAAAATTTTCTGATTAATAGAAACAATTCGAAGAAGTGAGAGTTTCTGGATAGTAAAAATTGTGACAAATTATGGGAAGCAATTTCGACTTTAGGAGTTGTTAACCAGGAGGGATGTAGGAATTTTGTTAAAATAATTGAAGAAATGGAGAAGGCGGATAGAAAATTAAAGGAAGGGGGAATGAGGTATCTAATGGGTGCAAATGATTATATGATCAATAAACATAAGGGGTGGAGGAAATGCCCTTAAGAGAAGGAGAATTAGTTCGTTGATCTTAAAGGGGAAGGCGGTTGTGTTCATGTTACAAGAAACAAAATTGACTTTTTTAAGTGATGGTATTGTAAAATCTTTCTAGAACTCCGAAATTGATTACTCATTTTCAAATTCGGAAGGAAGATCGGGTGGTCTATTAACTATGTGGAAGACTAGTGAGGTGGAAGTGCTTAATAGTTTTAAAGGTGAGGGGCATTTAGGAATTAAAGTAATATGGAAGGAGAACATTTATTATGTGGTGAACATATACGCATCTTGTGGTTTAGCAAAAAAGAGGGGGCTTTGGAGGAAGTTGTGGAATTGAAGGAGGTGTTTAATAAGGGAGAGTGGGTAATCGAGGGTGATTTTAATGCTATCAAGAATAGTAGAGAAAGGAAGGGGAGTTCAGAGATGGAGAGTAACAACGAGATGAGACTCTTCTCCGAATTTATTAATGAGAGCTCATTGGTGGATGTTCCTAGCAAAGGTAAAAGGTACACTTGGTACGGAGATGACGGGAAGAGAATGAGTAGAATTGACCGGTTCCTAGTGTCACCAAGTATTATAAATAGGTGGGGAGTTATATGTCAACTTGTAGGTGATCGTGATATATCAGATCATTTTCTGGTATGGTTGATTATGGACAATGTTGATTGGGGCCCTAAACCGTTCAAAATGAATAACGAATAGTTTACTTTTAGTAGTTTTTTTATCTTTTGTGGAGAAGGAGTGGAGAGGCTTTATTGTGGATGGAAGAGGAAACTATGTGCTAAAAGAAAAACTAAAACTTCTTAAAGAAAGACTTAAATGGTGGAATAAGGAGGTTTTTGGAAGAATTAATTTGGAGGTTGAGAGAGAAGAAGATGTGGAACAATTTCCCATGGATGAGTTAAGTGGAAGGAAGAAGAAGATTATGAAGCACGGTTATAATTAGGAAGAAAGGAAGGAAAGAGTGATTCAATTAAATGCGGATGAATTTTGTGAGGAATAAAAGAAATATGGTGGTCCAAAAATCTATTATGTGAGTTGATAAGGTTAAAATTCCACAGTTGGTTTCTTTCATTACTTGATGGTGTATGTAAAGGCAAAAAGAAGGATTAAATACATTGGCCTTGAGGTGAATGAGGTTCATGCTTGGTTTTTTTTTCAAAAAGAAGGTTCAAGTAAATTGAACAAGAGATCTGATGAAGATCTTAAAAGCTTAAAATTTGATTGAAAGCGATTTTTCCTGCTTTGTTGAAAAGCATTGAAGATAGTCTTGGAATTAATTATCACAAAATTAAGTTGATCGGTATTAATATTAGTGCAAATTTCATGGAAGTCTCTTCTTTCTTTTTATCTTGTAAGGTGGAACAAAGTAACTTCTTTTTCCTTCGGATTCCCGTGGGGTATAATCTAAGGAAGGCTTTGACTTGGAAACATATTTTGTTCAAAACAGAGAATAAGAATCGATTCAAAGAATCACTCTTGGAGAACTATTTTCACTATGTCTTTCTTTAAAATGTCGACTAAGGTCATGAAAGAGTTCACAAGGCTTCAAAGTAACTTCTTATGGGGGTGTGGAGGACAAACGGGTTTTGAGGAGGTATTGGTATAAAAAACATGTTGGAGTTTAATTGTGCCCTTCATAACAAATGGAGGTGGTGAATTCTTCAAGGGTGTGATTCTCTTTGGTATAGTACTTTGAAGGCTTGTTATAGAGATATTTCGACTTATGTCTTTTGTGGTGGAGTTCCTTGCAACACGTCTTCTACTTGGTGGAGGGATATCTCAATGTTAGGTAATTCTTTTTATATTGATCTAATCGTTTCTAATTGTAGATATAAGTTAGGGAATGGTTTCTTTATTCCTTTTTGGTAGGTAAATTGGCTTGGAGGTGAAATTTTGATGGATTCCTTACCGGACTTTTTGAGGTTTCTCATCTTAAGGGTGTTTCGGTGGCGGCTATAGGGGTTGGATAGAGGGAAGGTGGACATGGGGGATTGTGGCGTGCCCGGAGTTGCTCTTGTTGACCCAAATATCCGTACAGATTTATTGGCCCTCCGGGACCGATTAGAAATTTTTGGGGGAGTATCTTTTGTTCCCGATTCGGTGGTGTGGAATCCCGACCCGAAGATGGGGTTTACGGTGTCCTCTTGCTATGAGCATTTTGCTTCTTTGCGTCTTCCTTATGGTCCTACAAATAGAGGTGAAAAGACTTTGGGAATTATTTGGAAATTGGTGATTCTTTACAAGATTAAAGCTTTTAGGTGGAGACTTTTTGTGAATAGGCTTCCAACAAAGGACCTTTTGGTACATAGAGATATTCACTTTCCCATTGAGAATTTGGTATGTTCTTTTTGTGGTGTTCATATGAAAAATAGGGATCATTTATTTTTTACTTGTAATATGGTAAAAAGAGTTTGGAAGAAGATAGAATCTTGGGTGAACGAATCGGAGACGGAGGAGGAGGAGTGTCTCCCGCATTTTATGAGTTGGTACTCGTTTCACCGTGTAAAGAAGATTAAAGAGGGTAATTATGGTATTTTTTGGCTTGCTACTATGTGGGCTCTTTGGTTATCGAGAAATGGATCGTGCTTCCGGAATGAGGTTTGGAACCTAAACGATGTGGTGTGGAACATAAAATCCTTGGTTTGGAGATAGTCCTTCTTTGACGATATTACCTATTCCAAATGTAGTTTCTATGAATTTAGTAAGGACCCTTTACTATTCCTTTAGAGATTTTGTTGGTTTGTAATTTTGTTGTCTTTTTATCAATTTTTCTGAATCTTTGTGTATTAAAGTTTAGAGAACTCTTAATTCTCTCTATAATATATTTCTTGATTAAAAAAAAACATTTTAAAATTTGCAGGAATAATATTCTTACTAATTAAAGTGGTAATAGTTATCACTTTGCAGGAAAGATTTAAGTCATACACTTGCATCTTATCTTGTAGCCAATAATTGAGTTGCTGGAATATCTAGTTTTTGCTATTTAAATATAGATAGATATCAAGTTGGTCTCTCATGAAAATAGAATCACATGTTTTCAAATCCCTTATTAGCCCCCCACTTGGCTTCGACCTTTATTGCTTGCTGTAGTGAACTTTTAGCCAGACGGCAGGTGTGTACGTTAAATATGTTTTTAGTTTTTTAAATATAATTATTTTTTTTGTTTATAGTATTAAAAACAAATAATGATTGTTTTAAAATTTTTCCTTCACACTTTTTCTTTCCCTTGTAAAATTTTATTAAATAGAAATTGATTAACATGACACATAACAAAGTTAGTTGTGGCAGGATACGTTATCAAAAATTCTGACATTTCACGTGGTCAATGATTTTGTCGTGATTGTTTTTGCGATTGTGGAAAGTTTTTTAAAACCATGTTCCTACTCACACTACATTGCTTTCTAGTAGCCATGCGGAGTGTACGTAATTAACAAACCAAATCTTGTCACTCTATTCTTAGTGACTAAAATTCAAGATTTCCTACCTATAGTAGGATATGGCAAGCCATATATTTTGTCCTTCAAAACTATCTAATTTTTTTCTATTTAAATCGATGGATATCAAGTTGCTCTCATGGAAATAGAATCACGTGCTTTCTAAGCCCTTATTAGTACGGAAGGATCCAAAAATTTTAATAAGTGGTGTCAAAGTTAATTATTATAAATATTTATAAAAATATATATTTATTAAAATAAGCGATAAAATAATACTGTTTTTTTATTAATATATAAAGATTATAAAAATTAAATATAGCATTTTATATTTAAAATACAAAAACATCTTTCATATTTAAAAATTATAATTACTTTTAAGTGTTTTTTATATTTTAAACATGTTATAAAAAAATCTAACACTGTCAAATATATTACTCTAATTATAAAAAGACTTAACTTTATCAATTTGTTTTAATTAACATTTGATTGAGTTGTCATATAATGTTATTAATTTTGTGAGACTGCTTTTTAAAGAATAAATTATTGAAAATCACTTATAATTTTTTTAAAATTTTTATATATTTTTTTTAAATAAAGATTATATTATAATCAAAAAAATCATACAGAACACAGCAACTCATAGGGTTCAGCCAACACAACACCAATCGAAGCAAACTATCCTAAGGCATCAAAAGGTGAGCGACTCTATCTCTATATTTGGGATACATCCACACTCTATTGACAATATTATTTATAATGATTCTAACAGTATTTCTATTGTTATGTTCATTTCTATACACAATTCTATTCCTATCCCACCATATCTCGTATATTGTCTCAGCAATAGCAACCTTCACAAATTGACTCCGCCAGTTTTTGTTGTTACAAACTTTCAAAAGTCAGGTATATTCCCGGTCCCACCCTTTGACTTCATGCTTGATATTCAACCACATTAGAACTTCTTCCCAAACTCTTTTTGTGTACCTGCACTGAAAAAGAAGGTGCTGCAAATTCTCCTGGCAGTCACAAAAACTGCAATTCGGCTTAAGTTTAATCACAATCTTCAGGAGCCTATCCTTGGTGGCCATTCTTCTTTGACAGGCCAGCCACAGAAGGAAGACAACTCTAGGTCTAACATTATTCTTGCATATAAGACCCTCTCAACTAAATTTAGGAAAATTCTTTAACAGGTCCCTATAACCACTCTTCATGCTGAACTTAACTTTTCTGTCCAGCCCGTGCCACTGCACTAATCCAACAACTTCCAGCCTAATTTTCAGAATGCTCTTAAGAATCCACGATCCATTCTCTCTTATTCCCATCTGCGTAATATCACCATTCTTTACAAAGTATGTGTGAACCCACCTCACCCACAAATTGTCAGCTTTGTTGCACAGATCCCACAACAGCCTGCAAAGACAAAGTTTGTTCCAAATATACAGATTAATAATGCCAAATCCCCCTGCTTCTTAGGAGCACACACCAACTCCCAAGCAACAAGAGACTTTCTCGACGGATTACCTTTACCAGTCCACACAAAGGATCTACTCATAGAGGCCAACTTCTTGATCACACCCTTAGGGAGAGGGAGGCAGCTCATCCAGTAGTTAACACACCCAAAAACCACATTATTAACCAGTTGAATCCTACCAGCAAAGCTGAGAAGATGGGAGCTTCAGTGTCTCATACAACCACCAATTTTATCTGCTAGACTAAAACATTGAGTGTTAGACAATCTTTTATTACTGAGAGGAATGCCAAGGTATCTAAAGGGAAGAACCCCTTTGCCGAAGCCTGTAATATTCTACAACTCATTTTGCTCACTCTCTGTTAGACCACCACAGTAGATCTGACACTTACTATTATTTACCTTCAGCCCAGTTGCCCTTGAGAATTGGTTAAACTTCTCCATCATAAGCTTGACAGAGATGTTATCCCCTCTAGAGAAAAGAAGGAGATCATCAGCAAAGCTAAGCTCCACAAGATGCAGCTTTTCACATTTACTATGGTAGTGGAAATCTGGAATGTGCCTAAGCCTATTCATCAATCTGTGCAGATATTCCATTATGATCACAAACAGAAGAGGGGATATGAGATCACCCTGTCTAAGCCCTCTAACTGCTTTCATAGACTTAGTAACCCTGCCATTAACATTAAACTAGTACGACACATAAGAGACTACTAACATCACCCAACGAATAAACTTTCTCGGAAATCCCAGCTCAGCTAAAATAGTTTGCATAGCCTTCCAATCAACTGAATTATAGGCTTTTCTAATATCCATTTGAACCATGCACCGGGGCACACCACCTCTCCTAGAATAACCTTTTATGAGCTCAAAGGCAATTAGAATATGGTCTTGAATTTTGGCCTGGCACAAAAGCAACTTGGTTTTTACTGATGATGCTCCCTAGCACCTTACTCACTCTGCTGGCCATAATTTTGGAAATGATTTTATACACAGTTGTACAACAAGAAATTGGTCGAAAATCCTTTATCCTATTAGCATTATCAATCTTGGGAATAAGAGTTACAAGGGTTCTGTTAAGTCTTCTGTCCAGTTCCTCCTTATCAAAGAAGCCCAACACAGTACTCCTAACCTCTCCCTTCACCAAATGCCACAAGTGTTTGAAGAACTTGGATCCAAACCCATCACTACCTGGTGCAGTTTTCTCACTTATGCTACTAACAACATCGAAGATCTCTTTATCACAGACATGTCTAATAAGCATTCTCCTTTGCTCTCTATTCAGCTGGTTTCCATTCCTCAAAGCAACATTATCAACCCCTTGAAGATTAGAGTCTGCAGTCCCCATGAGCCCTTTATAAAAGTCCAGAACCTCAGTTTCGATATCTTCGTAGCTCTCACAAACCACACCATTATCTTTCATTAGAGATTAAATCATCTTCTGCCTATTTTTAGCCTTCAATGCAGCATGGAAATAGTTATTATTACCATCCCTATTTCTTATCTACTCAATTTTCAATTTTTGTCTAGAAATTTGCTCCTCCCACTCATTCAGCTTCAACAGCTCCTCAGTGTAAGTCTTCTCACGATTAATAAGTTGAGCATTCATTTTGTCTTGGGACAACAACTTCTGAATCACACACAGATTACGTCTCATCTTCTTAATCCTGTTTGAGATATGAAGAAGAGGCCTGTGTAAGTTTCTAATACCTGCTTGATTCTCATGAGTTTATTCCACATCTGCAGCTTCTGCTGGCAATTGATAGTTTTATTCAAGTTCTCATTGATAGCTCTATCATAACCTTCCACCTCAGTGGCTACATTCAGAAATTTAAATCTAGCCTTAGGTCTAGTTGCAATCTCATCACCTCTAATGCAGACCATGGCATGGTCAGAAACCCCTGGTTCCAACAAATACACATGTTTATCACTATTTTTTTGAATCTAATCAATGTTACCGATGGCCCGATCAACACAAGAGTAAATTGCACCTTCAGCATGCTTGTTGTACCAAGTGAATTTTCCTCCATCACTGTCCAGTTCAAATAAACCAACCTCATCCATCATGTCTCTAAGGTCACAAAATTCAGCTTCCTTAACTGGTTTACCTCCCATTCTGTCTTGATAGCCTAGCACATTGTTAAAATCACCAAGCATAACCCAAGGACCTTGGAGAGAATTCCCAATGTTACTAATATATCTCCAAAGCAATTTCCTCTGCTCTATTTTATTAGCAGCATACACTACAGTAACCCACTCAACAAAACTGTCATCAGGATTATACACACCACAATGAATCAGCTGCTCAATCATTGACACCAACTTCACTTTAATTTGACTGCCTTGCCACATGAACCAAATTCTTCCATTTACATGTTTCCTATAGTTATCATAAACAAGCCAGTTACCACCCATCTTATTCCTACACTTTTCAGCATTATCCTTTTTTATTCTGGTTTCAAGCAAAATAGCAATCTTGGGTTGCAGCTTAAAGAGACGGGAGCTAATCTCTTTTTGCTTAGCTTCACTGTTGAGCCCCCTTACATTCCAAGAGATAATCATGGAACCCCTGAAGGGGGAACCTTAGTGTCATTCCAAACACTTAAGGTATTGAATCCATTGTTACTAAAAATATGCTTTAAGCTATCCACCCGATTACTGTTAGATACTCTATTACCTTTCAACACATCAGTCCAATTGCCTACTTCTTCCATTGTGTCTGTCTGTATTCCTTGTTTATCAAGTCTGCTAGGAGTGGCATCAATAGTCTTCTTTGATCCTACTGATACCACAATGTTCTCAGCCCTGTTTTCACTACTTACTGTGGTATTATCACCATTCTTTTGAGTGCCTTCTGATACTTCCATGTGCACCACAGAAGCTTTACTAGCTAATGTACTATTCTCACCTATTTCCTTATCAATCCTTGGTTGCCACATTTTAACAGTTGGTTTCTCTTTTGATGTGCATACATGTCCCACCTTTTGGCACTTTTCACAGTACTGGGGTTTCCATTCATATTCGACTCTCTACACTCGATCATATCCATCAAAATTGATCATAATTTCCTCTTGCAACTTCTGAGTCACATCTACTTCTACCAGAATACGAGCATAAGTGACTCTAAGTTTCTCTGCAGTGCATTCATCTGTGAATAAGGGGTTCCCTATCACACTACCTATCTTGCCAAGGCTCATCACGCCCCACATGTGTGTTGGGAGTTTCGAAAATTTCACCCAAATTGGAACTGTACACAACATATCTCTCTCCATGGAGAAATCTGGTCGCCACTCCAATAACACCATTGGCATGTTCCTGATTGAGTAAGGCCCCTTCAGAAGAAATTCCTCACGATCTTTGTAATACTTGAATTTCAAAATGAAGTAACTTTCACCATTATAGAACATATCCGGAAGCTTGACAAAATTCCATTCCTTAATCATGAAATTCTTCACTGCGTTCATACTCAAATCTCCACCGATAACATACATGATAAGAAAGGTCTCCCAATATTGAATTTCTGATTCCACATTGTTATACCCCGAATTTTCCCTCCTACTTATCAAGATAATCCATCACTCCATCCTCAAAGATTCCACAAGGGTTGATTAGACAAACCCCTTCTAAGCAATCAATCCAAACTAGGGATTTGCTCCTCTCAAGCCAATATGGATTTCCAATGATTCAAGTGGTCATCATGCCTCATCATATGCCTCAAGGGACCATCATGTCAAATTTCAAGCCTTACAAGTCAAAGTTGCTCATCCAGTTGCTCAGATGGTTGAAAATCAGCAATATTGGATAAAAAGTCAACTGTGGTCAACATACAGTCAAACTTCATAATTTTTTGTCAACACCAATATTTTGAAGTAATATTAATCATTTGATCAAGGGTTGACCAAGATTCATCAAGAAAAATCAAGATTTGATCAAAAGTCAAAGTTTCTAAATTAGGGCTTTTCAAACAAAAGTCAACAGAACTTTGACCAAGCATAACTTTCACATACTTTATCAGAAATTTTTCCATCAAAGTTCATTTTAAAGGGAATTAAATTCTCTACAACTTCATGTGTCACAAGCTTGGGCTGGAAATGCTTCATTTGGAAGTTATAGATCAAAACATTACAGGTCCTCTTAAAAAGTCAAAAAAAGTCATCTTTTTGCAAAGAGGTGTTAATGAGAATGGAAACTTCAATGAAGATGAAACCAAAAGGGATGTTTAGAAGACATCTTGAGATTTCTATAAAGTCCAAGAACACCCAAAAATGTTGAAAATTGAGCAAGATACAAATTGTGCAAGTTGAGCATTTTTGAGGAGGTGCATGAAGGGAAATACCTAGCAAAAGCAAATATTTTCCAAATGGGCCTAACATTTTATGATCCAAACTTGATTATAAGATTATCCATGACTTCCATGCTGCATGCCACGCCTTCTATCCTTTTATTTATTTATTTTTGAATTAAATGGCTTAAATTCAAATTTAATTAAATAAAATACAAAGATAAATTATTAATGCAAGATGGGCTTGATTTGTACATGTCTTGAGGACCAAGGGAGCCCAAAATAGTTGTCCTATTCGTACAAGAAGATTGAGGAAGAGATTGAGAAAATTTGGAAATATTTCATGCAAATTTCCAATCAAATATTTTTTCATTTAAGAAGAATATTTTCTCTTAAAGTCTTGACTTATTTTCACTCCTCTATATATACTTAACATCACCACAAAGAAAGACGACTTTTCAGCCAACTTCTTACACGAAATCCTTGCCTCCACAACAACCCTAAAATTTCTCAAAAAATCCAAAAGTTGGCAAAATCGTGCAGCCCTTTGCAACCATTTTCCAGCCATTTCGATCATCCAATCGTGTTCCTGAGGTAGGTAAAGGTAAGAATGCACCCTTGTACATAGTTCATGTTGGCTGTATCATCCAATACGCATGCATCCCGTTTGTGAATATTTCAAAATTGTGTTTTTAATTATGGCTTGTTTTAATTAAAACTAACATCACTAATGACTTCCTGGGATCAAATAAGACAAGTTTCATCCATCGTTTGCAAGGTTTGGTGGTTAAATCGTTAATTGCCATGGTTAGGGTAAGCTAGTTGTTGAGTTCCAAAACCATAGTTACAGGCCGTTTTAGGACAAACGAATCCCACCATCGTGTTCGCAAGGGTTGAAATATTAAATCTGGATATTTTTTTTTGCTTTTCTATTCGTTTTCGCAGGTTTTACAAAAGGTGGTGACCGGAGAAGATGACCGGAGTTTTCCTTCCGGTGGAATCTCTAGAAGTTTTAACTTCTGGATCTCCAGAAGAGTCCTCCAGAAGCTCCAGCTTCTGGACTTCCCTAGCGCCAGAATCCTCTAGAAGCTCCAACTTCTAGACGTACCCAGACCCAGATTCCCCATAAGCTCCAGCTTCTGGACGTCCCCAGCAACAGAATCTCTAGAAGCCACAACTTTTGGACCCTTCCAGCACCAGATTCCCTAGAAGCTCCAACTTCGGGCGTCCCGCAGAATCTCCAAGTCACACGGACCCTTCCAAGACTAGATTCCCAAGCTCCGACACGGATGTCCCCAATGAGAATCTCTAGAAGCCCCACCGGACCCTTTCAAAGCGGCACCGCTTCTAGACACTCTCAGCAGGATCCTCCCCAGAAACTCCAGTTTCTGGATGCCCAAGGCGCGCCACTCATAGAAGGCTTGACTTCTGTGGCAGCCTCCGTCAGAAGCTCTGATGGATTTTCTTTATTTGATTTATTTTTTCTGCTTTTTGTTCCCTTTTCTTTAATTAATTCAACTAAGTAATTTAATTAGTAATTAGGTTAAATAATTAGTTTAATTAGGGTTAATTTCACAAATAATTTTCTCCATGTTTTTGTAATTAATTAGCTTAACTAGTTTAATTTAGGTTAATAATTTTCATTTAAATTTTTTTTAATTATTTAAAATCAATTAGAATTAGGGTTCCTCCCACATTAACATTAACTTTCAAAAATACCAAAATATTAGGATTTAGGTTTTTTTTTTTTACTTAAACCATTTAGTTATTTTCTATTGCATTTAAATTCTAGAAAGAATGTATAGGTTGCAAGTTTTTTTTGTTAATGTAATAGCGTAGATTTATATTTCTGCTTTTACTTTTCGCACCTCTTATTATGTATCTGCCCCAAATCCATGTAATAGCGTAAGACATTTATTTTCCGCACTTTACATTTCCGCAATTTACTTTCCGCACCCTTTAACTACTAGTAACTAGGCATGTATGGCAAGATAAAAATCAATCTAGATCACTTCTAACACAAGATAAAATATCTGAATACAACACATTCTTCACACATGCACCCCCTTTAGGGTATCCTATCTCGTTGCCTTACGAATAATGGTCATGTCCCTCGAACGTGGGGGTATCGTAGCGCAGTTGCCTATAACATATCATCATAGTCCCTTCGAATTAAATATCATAGCCCCTCGATTGTTGCCTACGATCACATGATCTCGTCCCTCGATTGTTGCCTACGAAAAATGATGATCATCCCTACGAATATGCTAAGGTATCCCTACATGTTGCCTTCTATGACCATCCGATATCCCTTTGAATGTCCCTTTTTACATCCAACGAATAAGATTACCTACCAACTAATGGTATGGATACCTTATTCTAAAGGAAAGCAAAATAACACAGAAACGACCGTTCTGAGTGGGTAATTGTTGAAAAGTATATTTCCGGCAAATATTTTTATATCGTATCCACAAAGATTGGGTGATATTACCGCCGTTCTATAGTTAAAATTGCTTTAAATTTACAAATTGAAAATGGTTTGTTTATGTTTGGAAATTTATCATTCACTTGTGACATAAAATGAAAATACTAAAAATATGGTTTTTATCAATTAAAAAGACTTTGTCAAGATTGGGTTTCACTATTCCAATTTCCTATGTTTCCTTAGAATAAATATATGAACTCAAGATTATTGAATATATTCTAGTATCCTCTCAATGACATTTATTTCTAAATGAGATTGTGATAATCATTATATTAATCCTTAGACGATTTCTCCATCTAACTATTAATCTAACAATCTTTAATGTTTGATACAAAAGAAAAGTAATGCATAAATCTATTTCTACAATTTATCCACTACTTGAGAGCATACTTTAGATCAAGATTTGAATAATCTTTCTCAACAATAATTCAAATCCAAATATTCAAAATAGGACAAAACATCAATCTATTTCAATAATCAATTGTTCACATACAAGAGTTAAATGAAATACATAGTAAATTAGTGCTAGCTACTACCTTAATCTTGACAAAATAAGAAATTAGCTCCTCATCTCCATGTTTTACATCCAAAGAAGCTCAAGTGTTCTTCTTGTTCTTCCCCAATGTTCTCTCCTTTTCCCCTTTGATAAAAATCTGATTGTCTTAATAATAATCAAGTTTCAAAACTATATTCTTTTCTTTCCTTTTCTCTCTCTTTGTTTTTTGTTTTGCTTTTTCCTATGTCATGATTGCAAATGATGTGACCTTTTTCATGCAACCACACATTTACCTTGACCCAAAAAGTGAGTAAAAAGAGACTTTCACGCTACCCCAAGAGGGCTGACCCCAAGACACTTCTAATTATTTCAAAACATAAGTTCTGATGACGCACAGTTCACGGCGCCAACAAGGGACGCGACGCGAACTAAATCAAATAAGGTTCGCGGCGCCACAACAAGACGCAACGCGAACTGAGTTATTTTATGCTCCCTTTGTCTTTTCTTGGCCTTCCTTATATTTGTCTTGATCTTGTCTTGACTTGGTTGCTTCTTCCACTTGCACATGCATTCAAGTAACTCTTTTTCTTCAAATTTTCTACAAAACTAACAACTAAAGTGAAATATCTACTCTAATTAAAATGCAAACAAGAATAATTGCATATTTATAAATTGTGTGAATAAAATAATGGAAATTAAATAAAATTTGGTTAAAAGGACCAATAAAAATGTATGAAAATTAGTCCAATTTGGTCCTTAACAACTCTCCCCAACTTACCATTTTGTTTGTCCCTAAACAAAAGTTTTTCACCAAAGCACCCAAAGTATAATGAAACAAGAGAAGGAATGAGAATTAATCAAAGACAATTGATTGGTTCAAAAGTATATGGCTTCTCATGATCCCCTTACCTCAATACTAGAACAAAACATGAACAACATAATGGTTGGGTGCAACGTACATACCAAAGAATTCAAATCAATACATGTCACAAGTGAATCAAACCTACACACATATCATAGTAATGATGAATAACATAAGGTTTTCTTTCACTCATCCGAACACTTAAGTCAACAACAACTCAAATCATGCGGTCATCAAACAAATACCAAATCACGTAAAAAAAAGAGAATCAAGAGGTCTTTCATGGGTTGTAATGCGGTTTGGGTTTCAAAGAAAGGATAATATCAAGGGGAATCAAACAAAATACTTATCCTAAGGGAGCACTTTTATCAATTCAACTCAATAACACTTTCTTTTTGATCCCATTTTTCTTTTCTTGTTTTTCAACAACACACAACCGGGAGCTCTTTTCTTGAGATTTTTCATTCCATTTACTCCATGGTTTCCAAAAGTATCCACTAGTTCTTAATAAGGATCACTTATTTTCTTTTCTTTTTGATCAACTTTTATTCTCTCCCCAACTTTAGTTTTCAACCCAATTATTAATATAAATAATGCTCCCTTTAGGAAAAACAAATTTGCAACCAAATTGGTTGAGGGTTAAAATGAAACAAAAACAAATTTCTAAGATTCATTCATTCACACGATTTTTGCAATTTTCAATTGAATGAATCCTAAAACAAGCTCAAAGGGGTTGACTAAGGATCACTCCTCACAATGTTAGTTGATTCAAACTTTTTGGCCAAGTGGTTTTTCTCAATAACAAACAATGCCTCTATCATTTTCACAATTTTCACAAAAATGGACTAATGCCTGATTTAGCATGATAAGAATGAGTTGAAATAAAATTCGGTATCCCGCATTTAGTGCACAATGGAAAGTTACGTCACCATTGGTTAAGTTCTACTTTGATTCAACATGGACATGTATCTCAAGGAATTCATGATATGCAATTTGCACAAACCATCAACTATTCATGTTAATTCTAGAAATCGGTAAAAGTGTACCTTGAATTGCCGAGTACCAATCTTATCATCACCATCCAAAGTGTCTTGCATTCCTCTCTCGAAACAGTCACTTTGTTACTTCAAGCTTAACTTAATGAATAAACAATTAAACAAAAATTTTGAAAAAGTGGGGTGTCCCAAATTCCATAAGAACACATAATTGTACTCACAACAGATAAATATGCAATTAACAAAAAAGTCTTAACGGTGAACGAGAGCCACCCAAAAGTAACGGTGAACGAGAGCCACCACCTCCTGCACCCCCCATAAATTTTGGCCTTCCCTCAGGCCCATTAGAGAAGGCAGAAACAAAAGAGAGGGTTCTGATGCACTAAGTTCACAAGAACGTTGTGCGCGCCGAAAGAAAAATAATTTTGAAAAAGTTTCTGCCCGCTCAGTTCGCGGCGCCAACCCTTGTATGCGACGCGAACCCAGTTTTCCTGCTAAAGACGCGGCGCGTTCTATGTTTGCGGCGCCAACTGAACCAATTTTTGAAAAATTTTAGATGCTGCAGATTTTTACTTTTAACTCAAAAACTTGAACAGCCGAGGGATTGCCTCTCAACAAACTTAAAATTACTCTAATTATGAAAGAAACACTTACTACATTAAGTTGTCTCCCAAGAAGCGCTTTGTTTAACGTCGTTCGAGCTCGACGGTTCGACAGTGCTTCAAGAATCGATGAAAGGAATGGCACCAACATCACGCTTTACTCCTCCACCATGGTAAACCTCCATGATTTCCTCCTCGGTAGCATCGATTCGGAAGGTGTCATGTTTGTCCTTGGAATGCTTTTTGGCTTCAAAAAGATTGAAAGTTACCTCTTCATCTTGCACTCTTACTTTCATAAGCCCATCATCAATATCAATCATCATTCGGGCAGTCTTCATGAATGGTATTCCAAGAATTAATGGCACATCATGATCCTCCTCCATGTCAACTACCACAAAATCCACCGGAAACAAGAATTTGTCCACCTTTACTACCATGTCTTTAGCAACTCCATATGGTGAACTGGTAGACTTATCGGCTACTTGCAAAGTCATCCTAGTAGACTCCATCTTAACATTTCCCAACCTTTTAACAATGGATAACGGGATTACATTGATGCTAGACCCCAAATCAATCAACCCATTACCATTGTAGGTATCTCCAATGGCTACCGGCAAAGTGACTCGCCCCGGATCGAATTCCTTCCTTGGGAGAATTTTTTTGATTATGGAACTACAATGGGCATCAAGCAAAATTGTCTCTTTATCCTTGCACCTCTTCTTCTTTGTGAGCATATCCTTCATGAATTTAGCATATTTTGGCGTTTGCTCCAATGCTTCAGAAAATGGAATATTTATATGAAGTTGTTTAAATATATCCATAAATCGGGCATATTGTCTTGCCTTCTCCTTCTTTGATGGTGCATGCGGATAAGGTAAATGTTGAATGGGAATTGTGCTTACTTCTTTATTTCCCTTTTTGCTCTTCCTTGCCTTCTTCTCTTTCTTTTTACTTCCCTTACCATCTTCTTTCTCCTTTTCAACTAAGTCATCTTCCACTCTCGCTTCCAACTCATCTTTAGCATCTTCCACCACTACTTCATTTTTTTCATTTTCAACTACAACTTCCGCCTCATCCTCCTCCACAACTTCATCACTAATCCCATTATTCATCTCTTTACCACTTCTAGTGAAAATTGCTTTGCAATACTCCTTCGGATTGGTGTGAGTGTTGGCGGAAAAAGAAGGCCCCGTTTGTTGCTCGACCAATTTCTTTGCAAGCTGCCCCACTTGATTTTCTAAGTTCTTTATGGCAGCCACATTGCTTTTTTGATTCTCCATAGAAACTTGCATAAATTGGTTGAGAGTTTCTTCCAATTTTGAGCTTCCACCTTGAGATTGTTGGCCTTGAGCATTTGGGCTTTGGTATGGACTTTGATGTTGATAGTTTTGATTGTAGAATCTTGATGGTTGGTAGCCTTGGTTGTTCCTTTGATATGAGTTGTTGTGATGTGGTGGATTCCTTTGATAGCCTTGACTTTGGTCGTTCACATAATTCACTTCTTCTCCTTTGAGAGGTGGACAATAACCGGTAGGATGATCACCTTGACAAAGTTCACAACATGCCACTTGATGCTTAATTTGAGCTCCTTGCATTTCCTTCATTTGTTGTGGAAGTTTGGACATTTGTTGAGTAAGTAACTCCACTTGTTGTGAAAGTAGCTTGTTTTGAGCAAGAATGACATCATTGGTGTTTAATTCAAGAACACCCGGTTTCCTTTATGAAGAACCACGATCATGTTGACTTTGAAGATCATTGAGTGCCATCCGGTCAATAATAACTATAGCCTCTTCCACATTTTTTGACATTAAAGAACCACCCGCGGTAGCATCTAAAAGTGTTTTATGCACCGGTTGGAGTCCATTTCGGAATATATGGATTTGAGTGAGTTCATCAAAACCATGACCTTTGCACTTTCTTAACATGGACTTGAATCTTTCCCAAGCCTCATTTAGAGACTCGTTGCATCCTTGAGTGAATACTGCAATCGCCGTTTTGGCTTCCATGAATCGGGATTGTGGAAAATACCTTTCTAAGAACTTTTCTTCTAATAAATTCCAATCCGTCATCACTCTTGGTAATTGATCGAGATACCACTCTTTAGCTTTTCCAATTAAGGAATGTGGAAACAATCTCTTGAATAGTACCTCCTCACCCGCTTCATCTACCCCCGTTGCACCCGCAATCTCATAAAATTTGGTGAGATGCGTGAAAGGGTCTTCATGGTCCATTCCGGTGAACGGACTTGCATAAAGAAGTTGGAGGATTCCGGTCTTCATCTCTGTGTTCCTTCCACCTTGAGCATTACGAGCAAATTGAGCGGTGCGCCTTGGACTATTAGCGGATATTTCGGTACGAACTTCACCCGCCATGTTTCCTTCAAAAGTGTTTACACCCACTTCCTCAATTTGATTTGTTGAAGAAGTAGATGCTTCTTCTCTTAGTCTCCTCTCTTCGGCCAATTTCCTTCTTCTTCGTGTTTTGCTATTGAGCCTCCGAATCGTCCTTTCAATTTCGGGATTGAATGGAAATTGTTCTTTGGTAGCTTTTTCACGCATACACAAGAATCTACAAAACTAGCAAACCAAGTGAAACGCAAGAGATATAATAATAAAGTAACAAAACTTAAAACAATGAACTATTGCAATGCTTGTAATATCAAACGCCAATCCCCGGCAACGGCGCCAATTTGTTGAAAAGTATATTTCCGGCAAATATTTTTATATCGTATCCACAGAGATTGGGTGATATTACCGTCGTTCTTTAGTTACAATCGCTTTAAGTTTACAAATTGAAAATGGTTTGTTTATGTTTGGATATTTATCATTCACTTGTGACATAAAATGAAAACACTAAAAATGTAGTTTTTATCAATTAAAAGAATTTGTCAAGATTTGGTTTCACTATTCCATTTCCATATATTTTCTTATAACTAGTATGTGAACTCAATAGGTTTGAATCTAATCTAATATCCTCTCAATACCATTTATGTCTAAATGATAATGTTATATTTATTAAATTAATCCTGTAGATAATTTCTTCATCCAAAATATTAATCTAACAACCCATAATATTTGATATAAATGAAAAGCAAGAAATAAACCTATTTCTACAATTCAAATCTTACTTGAGAAAATTCTTGATAAACATAAGTTAAATTATCTTTTTCAACAATAATATAACTTGAAATATTCAAATAACCACACAAGATTTTCTCTAGATTCAACCTCAAATTGTTCACATACAAAGATGTACAAGAATTACATAATGGATTTGGAATAGTTACTACCTTAATCTTGACAAAATTGGGAAATTAGCTCCTCATCACCATTGTTGACATCAAAGTAAGCTTGAGAGTTTTTCCCCAAAGTTCTATCTCTTCATAAAAAATCTGATTTTTTTCTCCAACAACTACTAGCCAAAAACTATATTTTTTCTTTCCTTTCTCTCTCTTTGTTTTGTTTTCTTCCTAAGTCATGATTGCAATTGACATGACTCTTTTCATGCAACCACACAACTCTCTTGGCCCAAAAAGTGACTAAAAGTAAATCTTCATGCCACCCCAAGACGGCTGACCCCAAAGATACCTCTAATCATTTCAAAACAGAAATGCTGATTACGCACAGTTCGCGGCACCAACCAAGGACGCGACGCGAACCAAGGCAAATGAAGTTCGCCGCGCCACAGAAGGACGCAGCGCGAACTGAGCTGCTTTTGTGCTCCTTTGTCTTTTCCTTGCCTTCCTTTTGACTTATCTTGCCTTGCCTAGACGTGATTGCTTCTTCCAACTCCACATGCATCCAAGTACAGCTTTTTCTTCTTATTTTCTACAAAACTAACAATTAAAGTGAAATATCTATTCTACTAAAAATAAAACAAGAATAATTGCATGTTTATGAATTGTGTGAATAAAAGAATAAAAATCAAATAAAACTTGGTTAAAAGGACCAATAAAAATGTATGAAAATTAGTACAATTTGGTCCTTAACAGTAATAAGTCTCTTTTGCTTGTTCAAAATACTTTTCACACTTCACACTTTAAAAAAAAAATATTTTTCAAACGCTTTGTATACATTCCAGCGTGAATCATTACAAAGTTTCTTTTCCAAAATAAAACATTTCCAAGCACTTCGTATACATTCCAGCGTGAATCATTATGAAGTCAAAGTGAAATGAATTTTCAAAAAATCTTTTCAAACACACACACACACAAAACAACTAAAGTGAGCTAAGCAATTAAGAGCCCGTAGATAACTACGGATGGACAGGGTGCTAACACCTTCCCTTTTCATAACCACCTCCCTTACTCAGAATCTAACGAAGGTCTTGTCCTGTTCTTTTCACCTTCCCTTAATTGGATAAAAGAAAATTCGGTGGCGACTCTTCCTATCCGCAATATTTGCGATCAAACGCAAAACAAACAAGTCAGTTCTCCCACCGTGTTACAGAACTGGCGACTCTGTTGGGGAAGTAAATCTAAATAGAGGTTACCTTAGGGTATAGATCACTTTAATTGTTTGACTTGCTTGCTTTACTTTTAAGGGTTTCTTGGGTATTATACTTATGGGGGGTCCTACACTCGGATCTAGGTTTCCTTAGGTAAGTAGCAATAAATCATCGCGACCGTTAGGCGTATACCAAAACGGTCAACATGATGGCTACGTTACTGCGACACTTTGGATGTCCCGATGCTCCTCATGTTCAGTTGAGGAAAGTATTTGGTGTCTGCGTGGTGTCATCAGCACTAACTCAATTTTTAGAACCCTAATTGACCCATCTTGGCCATTAGAAGGTAGTGAGATGGCCGACTTCGATGTAGACTGAGGTTGGTTGATACTCGATGCTACGCTCCTTAAGATTCGACTTTTGGGATGTTTCGGTCGACCACTTGGTAGTCGTATTGAAATAAAGCCTACGAGAAAGATCAATGATATGAGATTCCTAGAGCCCGGTTACTATTACAGGACAGGTTGAACCAACTCAAACTCTGGTAGGGTAGACACCTATACCTCATGAAGCCTTAAACCTAAGGCTATTGTGTGAATTGCTTGTGCTTGCTACTTGTTTTAAACATGACATCGTGACATCATAACATCATCATATCATTTCTAACTATTTTAAGGACCTAGGAATTTATCTTTGCTCTGTTTTGTAGGAATTATGGCTTCCAGGAAGACTATCTGAATCAACTTCATAGGTATACCTTCTCAACTCAAAGAATTGGTTTCAGAAATTCCTGATCACGCTCGGTTCATCAAAAGACATGGTTATCTACTTGACTTGGTTACCTCCAGTTTTGAAGAAGATATGATGCACGTCGTATTCCAGTTCTTCGATCCGAAACATTACTGCTTTACATTCCCAGATTATCAGTTGGTGCCTACATTGGAAGAGTTCTCTAAGCTACTTGGGATACCTATCCTTGATCAGAAACCACTCACCGGTTCAAAAAAAGCTCTAAAGTATGAAGACATCGCATCAGCGTTACATCTAAAGCGACCCGACATTGAAGCTAATTGGGAAACAAGAAGTGGAGTTAAGGGTTTGTTTGCTAAGTTTCTAATAAAGAAAGCCCGAGAATTCCTAAAGGCTACGAGTTTCCATGCATTCGAAGACATTTTGGCCTTGCTAATCTATGGCTTGGTGCTATTTCCTAATCCAAACCAGTTCATAGACGTGAACGCCATCAAGATATTTCTCACTCGTAATCTTATGCCTACCTTACTTGGAGGCATTCAGCATTATCTCCACACTCGTACTATCAAAATACAAGGAAATCGCATGTGTTGCATACCGTTACTTGCCAGGTGGTTTATTTTGCACCTTCCTAAATCAGTAATGAAGAACGAGCAAAGATTGAAGTGGTCTCAAAGGCTGATGTCACTCTCTCATTCAGATATCCGTTGGTGTCTTTTTTCTCAAAAGGACTTCATTTTCATTGAGCATTGTGGGGAATTCCCTAATGTACCACTCCTTGGCATAAGGGGAGGTATCACTTATAACCCTTCTCTAGCTCTACGTCAGTTTGGTTATGCTCGAAGAGATGGTCCTCATGATATGCTTCTCCAAGACATTGTGTTTGACTACAACAACGATCTCCTGAACTACCGTCGAAGATTTGTGCACGCTTGGGGCATGGTAAAGAAGACTCATACCAAGACTTTGGGACACAAAAATTCCATTCTTTGGGAAACTTACCTCAAATGGGTGCGAGCTCAAGCTCAAAACCTCATGATGCCGTTTACAGCTATTCTACCAGTGATTATGGAACCTGTTGCTATAGGTGACGAACACTATACCATTCTCCATCCATACATGCCTACTGATTTCGAAGACTTGAAGAGATCCTAGATTCAACTTAAAGAAGAAAGGGATACATTCGAAGCTCAGTGCTATGCAATCAAGAAGAAAGTACTAGAGTTGACCAAGCTACTCCACGAGGAGCGAAACATCAACACCTACTTCAACACAAAGAGGAAGCGCCCATGGGAGACTTGAAAGCTTTAGGAATTTCTTTTTTTGTTTAAAAACTGTCATTTGTACTTAATAAAGAGAAACTAATAAAAGTTTGTTCGTGATTGTCTAACAAATTTAATTTCCTAAGGTCCTTGAAAACATTGCATTGTATAACATCGCATATCATGACATAACATTTCATAACAGGTACATCGAAGACCGGTTTTCTTATTCTCTCGCTGTTTATTTCAGCAGAAATGGCTCTTGAACAGTCTGTCAAAGATCTCCATGCTCAGAATGCTCAATTCCAGGAGATGTTCACCAACTTGGTCCAAGGCCAGAAAGACCTGAAAAAGCTCATCACCAGAAAGAAGAAGACCATTGGTATCCTCAACATGGGAAGAAATCACAAGGGTCCAGTCAGGGTGGTCAAGCAATTTGAACTCTCAGATAAGAGTGGTGAAACTAAGGGGAGTGTCAAGAATGATGAAAGAAGCCATTATGAGTCTGAAAACGAAGATGAAGACTATGTGAGCGAGCAGTATCCTCCTGACAACGAAAGGTACAAACAACTTGAAGACCGTCTGAATGCTGTGGAAAATTTGAAAATGTCAGGGCTGAACTTTGATGATCCGAGTCTTGTTCCTGGTGTGGTAATTCTCCGCAAGTTCAAAGTTCCTACGTTTGCCAAGTATGATGGCATCTCTTTCCCGAAGCTACATCTAAAGTCCTATGTTCAGAAGATTCATCCCCATACTAAAGACAGGAAGCTGTGGATCCATTTCTTTCAAGAGAGTTTATCCGGAACTCAGTTGGAGTGGTATTATCAGCTAGAGAGTACCCACATTCATACCTGGAATGATTTAGAAGATGCTTTCTACAAACAGTACCAGTACAATGCTGAATTGGCACCTAACCGCATGCAACTGCAGAACATGTCTATGGGTCGTGACGAGAAGTTCAAGGAATATGCTCATAAATGGAGAGATTTAGCAGGCAAAGTTCAACCACCTTTGTCTAATAGGGAGTTGGTTGATATGTTCATGGGAACACTGACAGACCCATTCTTTAATCACCTATCGGAAATTCTTCAGCCGGATTCACCGAGTTGATATTGACAAGCGAAAGTATCGAAGCTGGAATCAAGAGCGGAAAGATTCAGGTAGAGTCATCTTCAAATTCTGCGAAGAGATCCTTTGGTGGTAAGAAAGAAGCCAATGTTGTGTATGGTCAGAGGAACCGTGACAAAGCTGATCGCACTCACTCTATGGGGGAAGTTGTGATCTCCAATCCTGCACAAGCACAACCTTAACGAGACAACGCGCGTAGCCAGAACGCGCCACGAAGACAGTTTACGAAGATCAACATGCCATTGTCTCAAGCATTGCAACACATGTTGAAGGCAGAACTCATTACTTTGAGGGATCCTCCTCAACACGTCAACACTTCCTCTCTAAAGTACAATCCTAATGTAAGGTGTGCATACCACTCCAACAGCCCAGGGCACGACACCAACAACTGTTGGGCTCTGAAGAACAAAATCCAGGACATGTTGAAGCAAGGGAAATTGAATTCGTCCCTCTAGTCGAAACTCCGAATGTGATCAACGAACCAATGCCTGACCATGGTAAAAGTTCCAATGCTATTGACAATGACTCCTATGTTTATAATGTGAACAAGCTGACTATTCCACTGATGACTGTCAAGAAAGATTTGCTGCAAGCCGGTGTATTTCTAGGATGCTCGGATGACTGCCGTTGGTGTGCATCTGAATCGGACGGATGTGCTTGGTTGAAAATGCACATTCAACGTATGATGAACAACCGAGAAGTGCTATTTCTGAAACCACCATCTATGGAGAATCTGTGCGAAGACATTTCTAAGAATCTGAAGATTGAAGACGTAGACGAAGCCGAACCAAAAGTCTGGGATACCTTGGGGCAGCCAAGTGGAAAGTTTGATTTCATGGTTAAGTATACCGCTCCTGAAAGCTACAAGATTCCTATCGAAGATGTCAAGGCGACTGGATGGGGAGACGATTTCCCAGAAGACTATGCTGACGTGAACACAATAAGGATCACCTCTACCGATTCTGCGCCTATAGTGGCACCTCTCATTATTACCTCTCCCAGTCCAATTCCATATTCCTCCGACAAAGCTATACCTTGGAACTATGGAGCTGAAGTTTACTATCATGGCGTCAAGCAAGAACCTTTGACCATTGAAGACATTGCAGCTGAAGCTACCAATCCTGACATCGGCAACATCGCCGGATCAAGCAAGGTAACCCGAACCGGAAGAGTATTTTCTTCAGAGATCTCCCCTCCAAAGGATACTACTACACCAATTCACATTCCTGCTATCGAACCAGTTCCTGAAACGAGAGGGAAAGAACCAGTAACTCATCCTCCTCAGACCGATGTACCAAAGGGAGTTGCTAAAGAAACCTCCAAGCAAGAAATGGAGGAAATTCTGAAGATAATCAAGAAGAGCGATTACAATATTGTGGAACAATTAGGACAAACTCCGTCCAAGATATCCATGCTAGCTCTGCTATTATGTTCTGAGGCCCATGCTAAAACCTTGGTAAAGTTTCTGAAGAATGCTCACATACTGCAAGACACTACTGCTGATCAATTCGAAGGTTGTATTTCTAGCCTGACCGTCAATAATGGTTTAGGCTTCTCTGATGCTGATTTAACTCTTGCAGGAAGGAATCACAATAATGCCTTGCACATCTCCATTGAATGCAAGGGCACTACATTATCTCATATATTGGTAGATACTGGTTCTGCTTTGAATGTTCTACCGAAGAGCGCTTTCGACCGACTTAATGCTGAAGAAGTGGTCATGAAGCCCAGTGACATGATCGTAAGAGCTTTTGATGGTTCTAAACGAACAGTACTTGGAGAGCTTATTCTTCCAGTTAAATTCGGTTCCTAGAATTTTGACTCTACTTTCTTTGTCATGGATATTCTCCCAGCTTATTCTTGTCTACTTGGACGCCCTTGGATACATGGGGCAGGTGCTGTTACCTCTATCCTGCATCAAAAGTTGAAGTACCCAGTGAAGGGGAAGATTGTTACAGTATGCGGTGAAGAAGAGTATATGGTAAACCATCTGCAGTCATTCCGATACATCAAAATGGAAGGAGAATTCATCGAAACCCCCTGTCAAGCTTTCGAAGCGGTTCCACGAGTCGTGCCTGTCGACTCTCATGTCACTTCTGAAGTTACCAGAGTTCCACCGAAGATGGCTTCACTGAAAGATGCCAAAGCTGCGATTGAAGAAGGAGGTTGTATTGTTTAGGGTCAGCTCCCCGATCTCCCATTCAAATTTTACAAGACTGGTTTAGGCTTCACTATCAAAGGTCAGAAGATGATACGCCGCGAACGTGTCGGCAAACTTCCTTTCCACATCAACAAAAGCAGAGTCCATGCTATAGAAGACGACGACAGCGACTTCGACATCAACAACTGGATCTTCCCAACTCCATACCACAGACTCAACAATTGGAAGACTGAAGATGTCATACCAATCTCCTTTAGACAGGATTAATTGCTTTTTTGTTTTCTGTTATGCTTTTCGCTTTCATTACGTTCGAACAATAAACTTAATGCCTAGCGCCTTGCCCGAGGAACCACGGCTCGTTTGTGAGGGTTATTTCTCACTTCCTCATATATATATATATATATATATATATATATATATATATATATTAATTTTATTCTATATCATAATTTTTTTTAAATTTATAATGCCTTTTAATTTAATCATTACTAGAATTAAAGAAATATATATCAAAACCAAAATATTAAAAACTAAAATATTTAAAAAAAATATGTATTTCGCAACAAAATTCGCAGGTAAGTTTTCTTTGGATTTGGTATTTCATAATGATATTTTATTGAACATTTAAAATCCACAGCAAAATTCGCAAAAAAGTTTTTTCTATCAGTGATGTGGCGTTGCTTGTAAAATGGATATTCTCTGACAAATGGATATTCCGACATAAATGAGAGGTGTATGCATCAAAGAATTATCACCAAGAAGTGTATACACAACACATGAAACATAGTATGAAGAAGTATCCATATTCAATGATATAAAGCAAGACAACATTGTAGCCTCCGTATTTAAGAATTTAGTTCCAATTCCAACTAATTGAATAATAACTTCAATAAGCTATTACTTCATATCCTGTATAAAATTATGTTATTCCTAATGTTGTCCAACATATCATGAATAAGTATGAATAAAATCAACAAATATTCAATTAAAATGCCACATATAAACTTCACGGTATAGATGAATGACCAATATTTCATGATATAGAAGCTTAAACATCTTTTCCCAAACCATGCATATATTAGTTTTAGATATCGTGAAAAATGCACACCATTTTAAATGTTTGCTTTAATATATGGTGTTAAGCAAACTAGGTAATAAAACTCTCTTGCACGAGTTCGATTAGAATGTATTTAACTTTTATTAGATAAATAAATTATTTTATTTTGTTACATATTTTACAAATTTTGTATAAATGATTGTATATGATTTGAATATGATTTTTTTTAAAAATAAAATGTTGACTTTTGTACATATAATGATAACAAATTTACTTTATTGTTAAAATAAAAATTATGGATAGAAAAAATATACATATTTTTTATGATTAAATCAATTTTAAATTTATAGTAATTTGTAGTTCATCTAACCTCAATAATTCTTTCAAAACTATGAAAATGTAAATTGATTTAAACAAATACAACATTGAAATTTAAAATAATTTTTTTTATCATATTATTAAAATAATATGTAAAAAAGTATATGATACTATTCTTAAAGTGTAAATTATAAAGTGCAATAGTAATGGTTAAAATGTGTGGAGGAAATTCTAAAAGACAAATGTATTACTAAAAAAACCTATATCTATAATTTGTAATAATATTAATTATTCTTTGACAACTTTCTTCTCTCCCTTATTGATATGTATTCAATCATACATAAATAATACTATCTAGGAAGGATTTAAAATGGTAGATTTTGTGGGCTCACTTACATTTCTTAACAACTTAGTGCATCCTGATAGAATAGGAGGGGCTGATAGCAGAGATAACTTCTAGAAGATCGTTTTAGGTGACTCATTTGTTACTCTTAGGAGGCCTATTTTTAATAGTAGTGATAACAAAATCCTTCAAGAATTAGATTTTTACTATGTTCCGTTTAGCCCTCAACCGTGGAGTGGGCTCATCCCCTATTTCAATATATTGTTCCTCTTCTGAATGCACCTCCTTAAGGTTGTCATGTCCAGAATTTATAACATCTTCTGCCCCCCATCAAAACTGACATTGCCCTTAAGGTTAAACTCTTGATAAGTGACCTCAATGTCTTCATAGTATTCACATACGTTGCATCTTCAGGGTACAACCCTTCTCACCTAATGAGAATATGTATTTGATCAACATCACTACTTTGCTTCCAGATCAGAACTTCCAATGGCTTAACCGCATGTTTATTGTCAAATGATTCCAGGGGTAAGTCTAGTGAAATAGTAGTATTATTTAAGCATGGTTTCAACTGAGACACGTGAAAAACTGGATGAATTGTACTTGGTGGAGGTAATTCTAATTAGAAAGCAACATCCCAATATCATTTATTAATTTAAATGGTCCATAAAATCGTTTAGATAATTTGTGAACTATCTTGCCCACCACAAAAATTTTCCTATAGTGTCTCTATTTCACAAATGCTAAATCTCCAACCTTGAATTGGAGGGAAATCTATTTTTTCCTGCATATTCCTTCATGGTTTGTTGAGCTTTCATCAACTTGTCCTTCAAGGCTTATAGTGTTGTATTCCTGTCAAATAGTGTGCACTCTACTTGTTGCAATGTTGTGTATCCTAGTATGTAATCAGGAAGGCTAAGTGGGCTTCTTCCATAAACCACCCGAAAGGGATTGAAAACGGTAGAAATGTGTATAGTTGTATTATAGTTCCATTATGTAAAGTGCAAGAAGTTACCCCACAACTTAGGTTTGTCATGAACATAACATCAAAAGTATTGCTGTAAAACCTTATTGGAAACCTCTATTTGTCCTTCACTTTGAGGATGATAGGAGGTGGACATGCATAACTTGGTTCCACTTTATTTGAATAGCTCATGCCAAAAATGGCTCAAGAATATAGGATCTCTGTATGATATGATACTTCTAGGTATTTCGTGTAGTTTGCAAATCATAGTAAAAAGATCAGCTTCTTTGACAATAATAAAGTGAGTAGGAAGCATATCAAAATGTGCAGCCTTGAGCAAGCGATCTACCACTACAAGAATCACAGTGTAACTTTGGAACAAATAAAACCCTACACTACTACAAAACGCAAACAACAACGCTATAGTCACCACAATTATGTTGGGAGGAAATCCAAACGCAACAAAATAATTCAACAGGACAAACTCTCCCAAATATCAAATATAACGACAATCAACAAAAACACATTAAACAACACAACACAATTTTAGCGTAGAAAAACCTCCGTTAACTAGGAGTAAAAAACCACGGACCCGTAGGCCACTTAAATCCTACACTATAATCAACAATGGGTACAAGAAATATTCTCTCTAACACAAGTTAGAGCCATACATAATGGATCCGATTCTTCGAGTCTTGAATCGGAGCAACATGAATACGCTATTTTGGACCTCACATCCCATAGCCATCATGTGTCCACTCTAGTCCTATGTGTTCCTATATGTCACTCATAGCCCGTGTATTGGGCCTTTTACCTCATGGTAACACCCATCCCAATCAAGAGAACACCCAGTCCAGCAGTACACAATATATAGGATATATGAAAGCGATAAAATGCCACATATAATGCAATGCAAGCATACAAAGGATGATACGATAAAGCAAGTAAATAAATATACACCCAATAGACAAGAAAATGAAAGTTAAGATCGACTCCTGATTGGACCAACAACAGGTCTAGTCGTATTCCCCAGTGAACTCGCCAGCTGAAACAACCGACTGAACATCATCCGATAACTATATCAATGAAGTCGCCATCGAACGTTTTTTATCTCGCAAAAGGAGAAAGGTGAACGCATCGCGAAAACTTGAAAGGGATAAGACACGGTCTTACGACCGAGAGATAGGGTAAGAGAGTCTATTACGCGAAGGGAAGATATTAGCACCCCACACGCCCGTAGTACTCTACGGTATCCACTTCTATTTTCTATCTAATGGGTGTGTTTATATCTATTTATTGCTTAATTGCTATATCTGTATGCTAAAAGAGAATGCATGTGAAAGAAAGGAAAATAAAGAAAATACGGGGAAAAGAAGGAAGTATTTACAAAGTTTGCTCGATCGAGTCCCGTGACAAGATGCCTACGTATTCCCTCGTGCAATGGGAAAGTCAGAGCGCCGTAGTTTGGCTCACTTGTTTTTGTGGGTTTTGTGTTTTTTAATTATGAAAAAGGTTTTAAACACAAAAAGAAAGTGCGTCCGTAGGCGAAAAAAGAGTTGGCATTTGTTGGTTGCTTTTACCTTTGAAAAAGGAGTTTGAACCATTATTAAGTGTTTTGATTTGCAAAAGAAAAAGAAAACAAGTTTTAGTTTTATTACATGCAAGGATGAAAAAAGAAACTAGAAAACAAGAAAGGGAAACTAACTACTTCTATCCCTAATGTCATCATACATGGATTGCAACCTAAGGTCTAACTCAAATCGCTACCTAAAATAGAGTCAAGAGAATCCTAAGGGAACATGGCAAAGGTTTTCCACCTAAATCTATGTCCTTCTCGAATCGCTACCTAAGGTAGAGTCGAAGACGACAAAAGGGATGAAGCAAACAAGTGCTTTGGCATAAGCACAAAAACAATGCAAAAAAAAAAAAAACAAATGTCACACAAGCGTAGACATAACCTACAGAGCAAATGATGCAAGTTCTGCAATAAATGCGAACCCTAGGAAAGGGTGGAGAGTCATAATAGAGAACTCTCGCCACCTTGTTATTGACTCGATAAGGAATAACAACACGATTCGCGTGTGCCATACAAGACACAGACTAGAACTGCGGGGGACGACTACCGACCCTTTCCGCTTGTCCCATATATCATGACTCGATAGCAGAAAAATAACAACGCGGGTCTTTGTGTAGTGGTGCCACGTCGGGTTGCCTAACCACTTGACCTATGCAAGCACAAATGTAAACACTTACTGAGAATTACCTCCCAATGCACGATGGAGGAGTTTAAACAAACCAAACACAATTAGCACACAGAATTTCCCTAAACGGGTCTTTAAATAAACCAGAGGGGTTCCTGAACATGCTCCAACTACGGATGCCCCATCATGCATCTCTATTCCTACTTCTCATGGCAAGGAAAGAAGTAAAACCCTACTTCTCATGCTCTCTAGAAAAGCGGTAAAAGAATGCGATAAAAAGGTATAGGAAATACCAAACGAATAATAAAATCCGAAGAGCACTGCAAGCTAAAGATAATCCAGAAAAATTCGAGTAAACAGTCATCAACAAAGAAATCCGGTGAGACATGCGCAGAGGCATCAAAAGCATAATTGGAATGTGTGTCATACACATCCAAAGCAAATACACCTGTATAAGATTGCAATCCAGACAATACAAACAAATGATGTGCATTGATATGCACGGTCAAGAACGTGTGTCTATACACATTCGACGTATATCCAATGAACCTGCAAGAAACCGTCCAAACAATAGAGACAAAGGATTTGCATTAATATGCACGGTAAAGAATGTGTGTCTATACACATTCGACGTATATCCAATGAACCTGCAAGAAATTACAATCCAGACAAAGCAGACAAAGAGTGCACACATGTATGCAAGATCGAGATAATGGATACTACACATCTGAATCCCAAGTATAACCTGCAAGAAATGGTGAAAACCAAGAAAGCAGACAAAAGAGTGCACACACATGTGTGCAAGCATTAGATATGGATCCTACACATCCAAATCACAAGTATAATGCTCAATGTACCTCGCACATGAAACAAAGTGTCAGAAATAACAAGGAGGCTCTAAAGAAAGCACAAGATGCAAAAGAGATTATTCACAAAGAAATTAATGCATGAAGGGTGACTTCCTAATAGGGGTAGAAACTATACATCCTAATGCTTACCTAAACGTCTCTAAAAAGTAGAGGAAAATATTGCAAACAAACATGCAAGAGGAACCTAGAAGAACTATACAATTATTAAACTAGTTCCTAAGAGTCGAACTACCAAAGGTTAGCTTTAAGATTGTAATTACAACACAAAGGTAAGGTTTATATTAAGCTACAATTAAATTGGGAGAAACTTCCTAAAGTTCCTAAGAAACACATGGTATCACACTCTTACAATTAGTCAATTCAAGCGACAAAGGAGAAACATGCTTTTAAACATCACAACAAGATCGAAACTTGAGAATTAAGTAAGTATTGAGTGAAATTGGGTATGTAATTCTACAAGTCAGTATCTAAATCATATTAAATGGTCTCAAACAATATGTACAAGAAAAATCATGGTTGAAACATATTTGTGCACAAAACTAAGTCACAACGATCAATAATCACTCTAAGGGTTAGTTGTCATGGTACCCTAATCATATGACTCAATTATCGATTCTAAACCAAGGTATAAACTACCTAAACATGTCAACATGTTAATTAATAGGTTATTTGAATGTTAGAAAGAAAATTAGGCATCATGTGCAAAATAATCGAATCATGACTAGGTGAAAGAGCAAGCAATTATACATCTTTATGTTCACTCAAAGGGAAAATCGGATAAAGACCTAAAAATATCTAAAAAAATTATTAGAAAAATATCTAAAATGTCCTAATACATCATAGAATCAGAATGTTATTTTTAGGAATTTCCGTTGTTAAGAAACGATCAAGAATTGCATCTATATGCGAAGTATTATGGGAAAACTCGCCTATAAACATGTTATCGAAAACAATTAAAACGAGATCGAAACTTAATTACAAAAAATCCTAAAAAATGTGATAAAACTCTAAAATTCCTAAAGTATCAGGAACCTATTTATTCAGATTTTTATTATTGAGAAATGATCGAAAACCACATCGAAATGTGCACGGTATCACGAAACCAATCGTTTCTAAACATATTATCAAAAATTGATTAAAAACTAAAGGAAATTAGTTGTTAAAAATTCACAAAAAAATATCAATAATATCCTAAGACACTAAAATGTCAGAAACCTGTTTTTATATATTTTTTACATGTTGAAACAATCGAAATCGGAAGCGAAATTGGATATATGTTGAAGTATGTACATGGAAAACTGGTGGTGTAGAACTGAATTATCTAATAAACTAGTTCTTCTTATAACATGCAAAATGGGCCTAAACTGGGAGTAAGGAAAATTTTACCACGTACCCCTACGTTTATTCCCATACCCCTACATTTTTGATATCTGGACGAAATTGCCCTTGTATAAATAGTAATTAGCTTTTTTTTTTCACTTTTACCATTTGACTTCTGAAAAACGAGAGAAAGATAATTTTTTGACAAACCGGAGAACCCACACAGCCTAAATCCGGTCCTCATTTTGCACTTCGGAAGACTCAAGAGTAAGTTATCCGGTTTGCATTTTTGGAAATTTTAACACTCCGGATAACATAGTTAGTGGGTTATCCGGTTTGTGTTTTTGGGAATTTTAACACTCCGGATAACTTGGCTAGTGGGTTATCCGGTTTGTGTTTTTGGGAATTTTAACACTCCGGATAACTTGGCTAGTGGGTTATCCGGTTTGTGTTTTGCACTCCGGAATACACCTCACAGGGTTATCCGGTTTGTGTTTTGCGTATTTTGTAAAATTTTCCGGTTTTTTGACTCTTTTTTCCAGTGGTTCGCAGACGAGGAGCGGGTGACAATAACGTACGTAGAAGAATAGATGAGCGACGACGTGTCCGTGAAGCAGAATATGCAGAGGGACATCAGGCGCCTGCAGGGGATCAGGTGCATCCACCTTTTCCAGGAGGACCCATCGACAAGGTTATCCGGTTTGTTAATATTGTGAACCGGATAACTCAAGGCTGGGTTTTCCGGTGAAAAATGCGTTCCGGATGTAGATAGGCTGGGTTATCGGTTCTCGAAAAATACATACGGATGTAGCCATTACGGGTTATCCGGTTTTTAAATTCGCTCCTTTGGCTTTTCCAACGCTCTCGGAAAAAGTAAAAATAAATAAAAAATCTATATAAAAATAAAAAAAGTAAAAAGGGTAAAATTGGAATATTGAAAAATGCGTAGGGGTATCGGAATAAGAGTGGGGGTATAGGGTAAAATTTTCGGGAGTAAGAATGTGAATATGCTAAGCTCAGTTTCAAATTATGCCTAAGTCCATTAACCGTGATCAAAAGAGAAACAACCAGCATGGAATTTAATATATTGTCACATTTATTATTATATGCATTATAACATTTATCAATTAATCTCAAATATTATCGGGAAAAAATGAAAAAGAGAATTCTAATAAGATAAACCATAACCCGTGGATTGTTGACACATCGAGGGAAAAATCAATAAACAGTGACGAATAACAGAAACGCCGGAGACACTTCTCGGCCGTCTTCTCCGGCAGGAAGGATTTCCTCACGGCGGTCCAGTAACGGCGGAAACGGGGGCCTTTCCAACTCAATTTTTCGCGTAGATTTCGAATTCGGTATTAGTTTTTCCTAAAACTCACTAAATCATGACGAAATCCTTACGCAAATTCAAAATCTGAAAACTATTTGCAAATCGCGAAGACGGACGTAAGAGAGTTCTACAACTTTTCACAGGTCTTGATGCTTAATTCTACGAATCGAAACCTTGAGAAATCTAACAGTTGAGAAAGAATCCGTTACGGTGGAGAGAAGAGCATTGGGAGCGAGGATGAGGAAGTTCTGTTATCGTTTCTTTCTGTTACAAAGTCTTATTGAAGAATAAATAGAGGAGGGAGTTGATATGAAGAAGATGAGTCGTGAAAGTGTGAGGTTTGTGACAAAGATGAAGGTTCTTGAATGCCGAGAGAGTTGACTCAGATGCAACACGGAGGGTTTGGATTATGATGAAGAGGTTAGCGGTGGTGGTTGATGGTTATGGTGGTTAAGGGTTGAAGGTTGTGATGGAGAATGAAGGTAAGTGATGAAGAAGAAAGGTGTGGTTATGGATCAGTGATGTTGCGTGAAGAATGGAAAAAGAGAGGTTGTTCGAAGTTTGTTATGAAAGGATGAAGGGGAAGTGAGAGTAGTAAGGGAAAGTGTGGTGGCCGTTACGATAACTGTTTTTTCGTTTTGGTGAGAATGGATGATGAAGGTTGTTATGATTCTGTTAGAAAGATTGATGGTGATGATAGTGAGAAAGAGTTTGTTATAGTGAGAAAGATAGTGGTGAAAGATAGGAGATACGGTGGAGAAAGAAGGTGTATGGTCTAGTGAAAAGAAAAGAAAAAATTTAATCAAGAGTGAGATAATGGTGAAGAAAAAAATTGGTTATGGAGGAGAGAGGAAAAAGATGATGGTAGTGATTAGAGGAAGTTTGTTACAGGTTGTTGGAGGTTACCGAGTGCGTGGAGGAAGATCAGGAAGTATGGTTGAAGAATGAGAGAAAAAAAAAAGAAAGAGAGCAGATGTTCTGGCCATTAGGAGCAGAAGTTCTGGACGTTGGGAGCAGAAGTTTTGGTCGTTAGAAGCAGAAGTTCTGGCCGTTGGGAGCAGAAGTTCTGGCCGTTAGGAGCAGAAGTTCTGGTCGTTGAAAGCAGAAGTTCTGGCCGTTTGGAGGTTCTAATTTTCTGATGAATCGTGTGGATCGATAAGCCGTATACATATACTTCAAGATTCACAGAAGGCCATAGAATCACATCAGGCTCAAATGTTCGATCACAACACACTTTTACTCGAAAAACTTAATCAATATCTACAAGATAGGGAATTAGAACCTCAAAACCTCGATTCTTGAGAGATAATCAAAAGCTTCTGGATGCACGCATCTTGTATATTGAGATGACACTTGAAATAACGGAACTTCAGATATTCAACATTTGAGAATCAAACCTCTTCTTCAGAACAATGTATACTCTCATAATCGGAAAATCCCGATCCCATGATTAATTCACAAATAATATGAATGCAATGCACCTATTGATTAAGTGTAAGCCAATTATTTATTAAAAAAATAAAGAGGGCGAATTTTGGGGTACAACAACCTTCACCGCACCAACAACATCAACTCTCAGATCTCAACCATGTCACTCCGCCGCTGACCTCTCAGCTAGCCAGCCACCTTCATCTTACGTTTACCAACAATCTTCTATGAACAATCCGGTAAATCACTTTTTGTTATTTTTAATGATTTTTTTTCTTTCTTTCTGATTTGTTATAAAAGTTAAAACCAAGGATGTCATTGTTTTATTGATTACAGATTTAAATTGAAGTTGTTGTGTTGAATCTGAGCATTGAATCTTATTCTAGTTATCTAGAGTTTGAATATGGATTTTTTCATCTTGTTATATTTAATTCTGGACGAAGTTATCATGTTAGTGTCATTGCGTTCATGCCTGAATTGCGGAGATTTGATGTCAGTGTCTGTCTAGGTTATTGATGTCAAATGATGTTTTATACGGTTTAAAATTCATTGTTAAAGTTAATATCAATGACACTTCATGTATGTTGGTATTAATACCATGTTTATGCACATTTTAATTTCAATGATTTTGTGGTAATTGATTAGTGTAGTTTCGATGAAGGTTTAAGTATCTATGTCACGTTTATTCGTGTAAGATACGACCAAGAAACCATTTGGGACAACCATGCTATTTTGTTTTGATTGAATTTGTGATAGGGATTCCGCTTTTGTTTCGATGAAGGTTTAATGATAATGTCGCGTTTAATCGCGTTCGATCTAACTGAGAAACTGTGGGGCAGCCATTGTTTTTCTATAGTTGCAATTGTTTTGTTTGATATTTTGATAGGATTCAAGTTTGAATTCGAAGGTTAATCAATAATGACACTGCTTTGTTGATTGACTTTGATTGTCGATGTTAGTGTAGTTTCGATGAAGGCAACATTGTTTTCACGTTTATTCGTGTAGAAACTAGTCGAGAAACTTATGGGGCAGCATGTCCTATCATTTTATTTTAAGCAATCGATTGAATTGTGGCTGCCTGGATTTGCTTTAATCGACTAATTTTGAATTCGAATTCAACTTTGTGTCATATGGTCGAACTATTTTGAAAGCAATACTTATAAGGCTTTTGTTGACTTTCGAATCGGGTTTAGGAAGATAAATGTTGGTTGTGATGTCATTATGTTTCCGGTAGCATTTGATTGTTGGAAATAAATTCACGTGGTTGCTGCCCGGTTTCGTTTGTTTAATGTTAGTTTGCTTTGTAATCAATTCTCCATATTTCAATTTTATTATAACTTGAACTTTCTTTGATTTTAGTTCATTTGTGTATTGAAATATTCGAATAACCGTTTGTTTAATTCTTCATTTTGTTCATGTACATATCGTATTATTTAATTTATTTCGATTTTATACGTTGTAAATATTAACTTGTTCATTTTTTCTTTGATTTCGATTATGACCGATCGTTTATTTCTTTATCCATTCATGTACATAGTTCATGATAATTTCATTCCGATTTGTATACCTTGCTTACTAACCATTTTTCAAGTTGTTGCGATTCCATTTCATTTTAATTTTTATTCCACACTTATGCTACTAACGAATTTGTTACTTGTGAAGGCATTCAGGAATAGTTCAAACAACATTTCCTCTTAGAATCTATATACCTTTCTCAATTTACATTTTTATTATTGTTACTCTACCACTTCAATATAATATTTAGTAATGTATTTTTTAATTTTGAAAATATTTAATACATAATATTTTTGTTATTATATTTAGTATTGTAAATATATAATTATGTACATATTATTATTTTTATATACTTTACCATATTCTTGTAAATAAGTTATATTATAATGATCCTCCTTGTGTTACAATTTCGAAATTGGAATTCAATTCGACTTTTGAAATATGTATTGAAGACAAATATATTATTTGACTTCTTAGAATTAATTTCTACAATCTATTCTAATTAATCCAATAAAATGCAATGGTCAATAGTCGATACTTGTTTTTCCGCATTGATTTTTGTTTGTATCCCATTCCGTTGTAAGTAATCTATCATTTTCTCTTTATTTATTTTTCATTCCCATTTGAAAAAATTGTATCTCGCTCCCTTGTTGCGTTGTAAATATTTTATTTCTTTCTATTTCTATTTTGATTCTTGATCCCCATTTGTAATCGATATATCCCTTTTCCAAAGGCTTGTAATAATTATTTAGCTCACATTTATTTTATTTTAATTTAATGTCACTTACACAAACCCAAAAAAATATCATTTTTAAACTAATAATTGTGAATCATTTTAAACCCGTAAGTCGATAAAGCTTAGAAGCGTCGCGATGACCACACATGTACGCTTGATCATGGGCCTTCCTACAGTGAGCCTATTTCGATCGATTGTTCCAATTGGTCGTCTTAGTAGACTATCCCACTTTGCTAGTACACATGTAATTTAATCGCTTTATGTTTGTATTGGCCACCATGTATGGCCTTTTCTCGATTTATTGATTTGTTTGCAATTTTTTGTTTCTCCTCTATCTCTCGCGCCTTGTTCCACATACCAAGCTTCTCATTTCCATAAGGGTTTCATAGTTGGAGGTAGGAGCACCTATACTCATGAGATTAATCAAGTCCATATACTTGATTAATCATAACCCGACTCTCTTCTCTTGGTTCGTATACCAAATGCTAAAACACTTTCATAATAAAATCTCCAAACCTCGATCGAACGTCGAGTTTCTTTTTTTTTTAAAATATTTTCTTAAATAAATACTCCACTTCTCTCTCTTCCCAAACATGTGGTAGTCAGTCCTGTTTCGACCCTCGATTGTACGTTTGGCTTCTTTAAATGAATATAATCAAGCGAATCTTGTTTCGCATCACCTTTTCTTAATAAAGCTCTTGGGTAGAAAAAGATGATTAGGATGGTTCTGTCCACTCATCCGAGTACTTGGGGCGTTAGCCGTTGAACGCTTAGAGTCCAATGCACGTCTCCCACATAAAAATAACTCAACTCATTCAAATCTTTTGAGCGTTCGAGCACCTTTCACCTTTAAAACCTTTTCAAGATTAGACATTATTCATTTATAATTGAGATGTTCTTCCTCTATCCCCATGGTTTCCGACTTCTCCACTTGAGTACTAGAGAAGTTCTCAAACCCTCCCTCATGTTGGTGCGTAGTCCTTTACTCTTTATCACACCTTGTGGGCGTTTAGATGAGTCTTCTCCTTTAAAAAATGATGACTTGTCTTTTCATTTAAAATAAATCAACAACAATCATTTTTAAGAGGAACTACGGAACTCCGAATTTCCCATTGCACGAGGGAGAGACGCGATGTCTTTGGCGAGTTCAAAAACCTAAAAATAAAGACACTTCTTCTTTCTCCTTTCTTTATTTAGAAATTAGAAAATATGCACACACATTTAGAACTAAACGGGTCCCATCGAGTACGATGGATGTGATGGGTGCTAATACCTTCCCCTTGCATAACCGACTCCCGAATCCATGTCTTTTGATCTTGTAGACCGCCTTATCCTTCATTCATGGGTTTTATCTATATTTTCCCGTTCTTTTTAGAACAAATAAAATTAGGTGGCGACTTCATTGTTTTAAAGTAACCGATGAAAAAACCAGTCATCACAGCTTGGCGACTTCACTGGGGAAAATTTTCTAAAGCGAGTCAACCCTAGTTTAGTTCTTTGTGTGTTTGCGAGTTTATTATTTTACTTTGTTTTCTTCTTGGTGCTTTAATTGTCACTTATGTTTATGTTTCAGTCATTTATTTCTTTATGCCTTGTTTATTATCTTGTTGATATATTCATTGTGTGGGGCTATTATGGATTGGATCATTGATATTATGAGATAAGCCCACTACCAAGGCTTCTTGCAACCCTGTCCAGAATTTAGACGTAAACCTCATATCTCTATCCGATACAATACTAGAAGGAATACCGTGCAAACTCACGATCCTCTCAACATACAGCTGAGCCAGTTTCTCCATCGGATAATCCATTCTCATCGGTGTAAAGTGACCAGATTTCGTCAACCTGTCCACGGTAACCCAAATAGCATCAAAATTCTTAGACTTCCTCAGTAGACCAGACACAAAGTCCATAGAAATGCCATCCCATTTACAATCCGAAACAAACAATGGTTCCATCAATCTTGACGGTTTTTGATGTTCAATCTTTGACTTTTGACAAATCAGACAAGCATAGACGAACTCACTAATTTCCTTTTTCATTCCAGGCCACCAAAACAACCTTTTCAAGTCATGATACATCTTAGTAGCACCAGGATGAATATTCAATCAACTATAATGTCCTTCTTCCATAATACTCTTCCTAATTTCAGCAATATCCGGAACACAAACTCTATCACCAAACCTCATAACACCATTCTCGTCAATTCGGAATTCACCTCCTTGACCTTGGTTGATCAACATCATTTTATCAACTAAACCGACATCAGATTTCTGTCCAGTTCGAATTTCATCAAGAATACCACTAGTCAACTTCAACATACCCAATTTAACACTATTAGGAGTATTCGCACATACCAAACTCAAGTCTCTGAATTGCTCAACTAAATCCAATTCACTCACCATCAACATAGACATATGCAAGGACTTCCTACTGAATGCATCAACAACAACGTTTGCCTTACCAGGATGGTAATTCAAACCAAAATCATAATCCTTCAAAAATTCTAACCATCTTCGTTGCCTCATATTTATCTCTTTCTGATCGAAGAGATATTTCATACTCTTATTGTAACACCCCTTCTAAATAACCCGCGAATATATTAAATTAAATCAGAGTAACATGGAATCATGCTTCAACTACAAACAGTAATCATGCTTTACTAAAAGAATTATTTAAATAAATTATTTCAAAATTAACATCATGTTCTACACAGAGGAAAATATCACAAAACCGGAATAATTTTAATTCATAAGTATTCCCAACATAAATTAAAACAATGGAGTATAAAACAAAACTCATCATCCAAACGTTTCCCCCAGTGTTACAACTATCAGAGCATGACACTGACACACACGGATAAAATACGACACAGCTCTATAAGCCATCCTCACCGACTCCTGAGCTGCTAACTTTAATCTGAAATCATTAAAGTAAGGGTGAGATCTCTATTCAATATAGAATGCATTATACGTTCTTTAAATACAACAGAACAATTCAATATATTAGTTCACTATCAATAACATAGTCATAATTCAGTTCGCAATTGCATTTCACACAAATAATCATGCAAATATAACAATCAATGAAATTATAACACTGAAAACCATCCTAGCATGTTACAATTTCATATGCAATGTAGACTCTATGCATGTGGTACCAAACGTGAACCAAGTCCACTCCCTGTTACGTTACACCTCGGAAAATAGCGTCAATCAATGATTCACCCATATACCATTGGGTCAAGAATCTAGCCTCACCACCACTATCCATTGAGTACGGTTATTGGCTCTGCAAGTTCAATTCCACACAATGGGAATGAACCATCACCAGAATGCTTATGCATGCACCATAAAAGCATGCACATTCAATCAATGGAATATGATTCCAACATAATTCCACATAATGCCAACACCAACGAGTATCACATGATAACAACACAATCATTAAATAATTATCACAAAGCATAAATATGCCAAACGCTTACCCTTCAATTAGTAAGACTATCACCAGTATATACAACAACAACAATTAAGATCAACGACCATCATGAATATACAACATTGACAACAACACATGATATCAATACAATCATGAATACACAACAAGGAAAACAACACATAAACATTAATCTTCGTCCAACCTGTTAGAACAATCTAAACCAGTTCATCCACCATTCCTAGAACTACCATAGTTCACAACTCGGAAAAATGGCTCTTTTCAAAATAAAATCTATTAATTATAATTTTCTTCATTTTATAAAATAGAGTATTTAATTTAAGAAACAACGTCCAAAATGGCGACTGAAACGGACTTACGGTTTGAAAGTTATGAATTTTTAAAGTTTAGTATTTTTCAAAAAGTAACAGTGGGAACGGGTTCCTCCAAATGAAGAACAAATGGGGAACCGGTTCCTGCGTTCAAAAATGCCATTTTCACTGACCAAAACACTGGGAACCCGGGTTCTCCCACATGGGAACCGATTCCCACGACTCACAGTGGCAGAAAACACTAGTTTTGATAGCAGTATGTTTCCAACTCATTCCATAGCATTCCCATACGGATCCAAACATCAAAAACACTAATTTTTATCCAACAAATACCAGTATTATACTACATGGCTCAATTCATTTATTCCCAAAAATTCCATAACATCACTACGGTTTCAAATTCCTATAATTCGACACATTTAGGGATAATCCTACAAAACCTAAATTATCCAATTTTCAAGATTCCTAACATACTAATCATCCAATTGCATCCCAAAAACAAATGAAAATTATTTTTTCAAGATTCCTAACACTAATTGTCTTGGTGGAGTGTTTATTTGTTTCAGGTTCAGAGATTTGTTTCGATCTAGTGCAAATCTAATTTATGACTTTAGTTTCATTAAAGCTACAAATTTGGAGGTATGAATGTTTCAGGCATTTCAATACAGTCATGTTTGTAGGCTTATGCAATTTTCTAGTTTAAGCTATTAACTTGGATGTTATGAGTTTGTTTTACAAATTCATTTTTGTTGTTGATAATTTTGAATTTGTATTGCAACGATGTGCTATATCAATTTGAAAAAATGAATAAAATTTACTTTTAGTAAAAATAAAAAATAAAACATACGATAACTAATGTGATTCTAAGTGTGCTTTTAATTAGTTTCACTACAAGAATAATCAAAATTTTCCAGGGGATAAACCCCTCACAAATATACAAATTGTGAGGAGACACTTCCCCTAGCCAAATACGGGGTCGCAATTTTATTTGCAAGGGGCTTTACACATTGCCATTTTGACATGGGCTAATCCTCTCACAAAATGCAATTTATAATTTTACATCCTGCAACATGCAGACATAGGCAGACTAGGTGTTCAGCTAGGACTGCAGTGCGTCAGAACGTTGCTTGGGGTTAAGCCCTTGGAAAAATGTAAATGCTTTTTCGTTTTCTCGGGGTTAAGCCCGTGGCAAAATACAGACGTTGACGTTTTTCTTGAAGTTTATCCCATAGCAAATTGCAAAATGATTTAAAAAATAATAATAATATTAACAAAATAAAAACCAATAATAATAATACTAATAATATAATAATTATAATTGAATTAATATATAATAAATATAAATTAATATAAAAATTATAATAAAACTTCATGCAAATTACAATAAAGTTTTTAAGTTTAAAATATTTAATATAAATTCTTCCATACTAATTAAAATAAACTTCAAAATTTTCAACCTTAATTATTCTATTCTTCTTCATCTTGTTCTACTTGCTCTTCTTCTTCAACAACTCCTTCATATCCATTAGTTCCTCCAAATTCACCACCGGAATTTTGTGAAGTAAAAAATTAATCAAATCTTTGAACCTGCTCGATTGCAATCCATATTGCTTCTTGATACTCGTGTGATTGCCTCCTCATTTCTTCCCATAACTCTGCTTCTCTTCTCTCCATTTATTGTTGCATCTATAAAAAAAATTCTTCGTCTCTTCAATTTCTGCATTTCCTGGTGCTATTTGTTATGCTGCCTCAGTATTAGCCAAATTTCTCACAGTTTCAAGCATTTTAGCGGTTAATATAGGTTGGGTTGATGTTCCTTCACCATCAACAAGTCTCAGTCTGAAACTCCTATCACGCCGCTTAATAGTTTTTGCGTGTCCTCCAGCACCATACACTCTCCCATTTTTATTCTTTCCACCTGAAACATTATACCATGTCCGAAAACCCAAACTAGGATCAACAAGATGTCCCGATGGTGGTCCAGCTAATTCAAGATGCTCTGACAACTTTATGGCAAGTTGTCTATCAAACTCCTCATATGAAAATAAGTAAATGTTATAATGATTGAAATAAGTTAGATACATATAAAAGAAATAAATAAAATGTTTTTAATATAAGAAAAACTTACTTGGGTGTTTCTTGTGTGCTCGTCAATAAACTCTCCATTTCTATTGAGATGAGTCTCTATATGGAGCTCATTAAGAAGTGGATTTTTATCCAACTCTTCACGCTAATTAAATAAGAGAAAAATAATTAATTATACATAAAATATAAATGATAAATTAATTAAAAAATTAATTAATTTACGTACCATCCTTCGTGCAATTTCAGCAACACTAATACTACCCGCTGCGTAGTTGTAGCCACCAGCTTCAGATGCTCTATTTTTCTTTGCCTTTTCAGATATTTCCTAAAATTTTAAGAGTTCCAATGGGCAACAAGCTGATCAAATAATTTTACTCATATCCAATGTGGATGTTGCTGTTTTTTTCCATTTAAGTCTAACATTCCTCATGGTGTCAAAAAATCGTGCAACACATTTTCAGTGAAAATTTTCTTTAATCTGGGCGTCATCTCTAACATCCCAACAACAATGCTCCTACATTATTGTATTAATTCAAAAATATGAAAGAAAGTATAATCATAAATATCTCAAAAAATATAAAGAAAATGCCTAAATGAGTAAGCCAATTATACCTGAAATGCATTGAACTAATCTATTCTGTCATCTTCAAGTACAACTCCATAAGTCAGCCAAACTTTTGTATAATTCTCTTTAATAATAGATGTTATGATTGATACCGCCTGATGTGAGGGCAAGATCCTAAACACCAAAATCTTGAGTTAAAATTGATTAAATGAAACTCAAATTTAAAATATAATATAAAACATATATAAACACTTACAATTCACAATCAGGCCAAATGATAAGTCTGCCTTGATGGTATCTAATTTTTTACAGATAATTTCTTTTTAAGACTCGTTCCCTCCTTGTTGGCTCCTCAATAGAACTTGAATCTTCTTGAGCACTGGTATCTCCATGAGCACTAGTATCATCAAGATCATCCTTATAAGGCATGGGTCAGGGCATGCTAGATCCACCTGTCTGCATATGAATGGGTGATGATTAGGGCATGTTGGGTCCACTCGAATGCATGGAAGGCATATGAAAATATGTGTTGGGTCCACTAGGAAAATATGGTGTGTATGGCTAGGAGGACTAATAAAAGTTGTCGGGGATATGGGTGGAAATAGTGTGCATCCAGGAGGTGGGGATAGTAACCTAATGAAAGATCCATACATGTGTGAAGTGAGACACATAGAAGGTAGAGTAGGATGCATAGGAGGAGGGGTAGAATGTGGAGGAGTATTAGCCACTTGACTCGATTGTGGCATAGGAATAAACAAACCTGAATTAAGAACCTCCTCTATAATGAACCTGGTGACGCGTGTAACATCTCGATTTTTAAATAGATAATTATTAATTATTATGATACATTATATTATGTGATAATTAATTCAATTGAGTGATTTAATTGGAATTTGAATTATTTGAATAAGAGTGTTATTTAAATAATTGTGTTTTATGAATAAAATTGTGATTATTTAGTATTGGGCCTATTTATGAGAATGAAAGTAATAGAGAGGTGTTAAGTATTAAGCCCAATAAGACAATCCTAGTTAGTAAGGATTAGAAGAGAATCATGATTAGAATTTTCATTTGGAGAAATAAGAGAAAGAAGAGAAGAGAAGAGGAGAAAGAAGGAAAGTGAAGAGGAAACCCTAGAAGAGGAATATTCAAGAGGTAAGGGTGGAGAATCCATGTTATTGTTTGATTGTATGTTGTGGTTAATGATTAGGAACATGCTAGGTTGTTCAATTTCAATTTCTAGATTCTTTGAATGTTAGGATACCCTTTAATGGTGTTATTTGGTTGATTGGAATGAGTTTTATGTCATAATTTCATGGAAGAAAGAAACTGGTTTGTAGTAGAAAAATGCAGTATCGCAGACCGCGCTTAGCGCGAGAAGAAGCCAGCTTAGCACGAAATGTTCTGACTTTTGCGTTTGTTTGTTTAGGAAGGTGCGCTTAGCGCGATAGTCTGGGATTAGCGTGACCTGGAATGAAAAATGTTATTTTTAGGATCTTTTGACATGGAATCTTATACGATTATATTTATTGTAGTATTTTCATATATGTGATTAATTGATTCAATTGTGGTTGAACGTGCTTTGGATTGGTTTTGAATACTATTTCAATGTATGCTTGATTACTTGAGTGTAGTATGTGCTAATCTTATGTGATGGAATGTTTTTAATAACATTGGTGGAATGATATGCCATATGCTAATTGTCATTTGTGGTGTATTGTGATGCTTCATTAATGGGTTTAGGAGGTGTGTTGATGCAGAATAGGCAAGTGGTAGCTTATGCTTTGAGGAAACTTAAAGTTCATGAGAGGAATTATTTGACGCATGATTTAGAGTTAGCCACAGTTGTGTTTGTGTTGAAGATTTGGAGGCATTATTTGTTTGGTTCAAGATTTGAGGTGTATAGTGATCACGAGAGTTTGAAGTATCTGTTTGATCAGAAGGAATTGAATATGAGGCAAAGAAGATGGTTTGAATTCTTGAAGGATTATGATTTTGGTTTGAATTATCACACGGGTAAAGCGAATGTTATAGCTTATGTATTGAGTAGGAAATCTTTGCATATGTCGATGTTGATGGTGCGAGAATTGGATTTTCTTGAACAATTCAGAGATTTGAGTTTGGTTTGTGAAGTGAATTCTTCTTGTGTTAAGCTTGTTATGTTAAAGCTTACTAGTGGTATTTTGGATGAGATTCGAGAAGTTCAGAAATTTGTAGATAATTTGGTATTGATCAATCAAGGTCGAGGTGGTGATTTTCGGATTGATGAGAATGATATCATGAGGTTTCGTGATAGGGTTTGTATTCCTGATGTTGGTGATAAAGAGAATTCTTGATGAAGGACATCGTAGTGGATTGAGTATTCATCCTGGTGCTACTAAGATGTACCAAGATTTGAGGAAATTATTTTGGTGGTCAGGCATGAATAAGGATATTGTTGAGTTTGTGTATTCTTGTTTAATCTGTCAGAAGTAGAAGACTGAACATCAGAAATCGTCTAAATTATTGCAGTCGTTATCCATTCCTGAGTGGAAGTGGGATAGCATTTCTGTGGATTTTGTTACTGGATTTATGAGGACTCCAAGTAGTCATGATGCTGTTTGGGTTATTATGGATAGATTGACGAAATTTGCTCATTTTATTCCAATTTTGATGGATTATCCAATGGAGAAGTTTTCCAAGTTGTATATCGAGAAAGTTGTGAGTTTGCATGGTGTTCCGTCGAGTATTGTTTCGGATAGAGATATGAGGTTTACTTCACATTTTTGGGAAGGTTTGCAAAGTGATTTGGGTACAAAGTTGCATTTGAGTTCGGCGTATCATCCCCAAACTGATGGTCAGACTGAAATGACGATTCAATCATTGGAAGATCTTTTGAGAGCTTGTGTTTTAGAGCATGGAGGTGCTTGGGATAGTTATTTTCCTTTGATTGAGTTCACCTACAACAATAGTTTTTATTCGAGTATTCGAATGGCTCCGTTTGAAGCTTTATATGGACGAAGGTCTAAGACGCCTTTATGTTGGTATGAATCCGGTGAGAGTTCTGTAGTTGGACCTGAGATAGTTCAACAGACTACATATAAGATTAAGATGATTCGGGAGAAGATGAAGATTGCCCAGAGTCGTCAGAAGAGTTATCATGATAAGAGGAGGAAAGATCTTAGCTTTGAGAAAGGTGATCATGTGTTTTTGAGAGTTACTCATGTGAATGGTGTTGGTAGAGCATTGAAGTCAAGGAAGTTGACTCTGCATTTTATTGGTCCTTATCAAATTGCTGAGAAAGTTGGTGAATTAGCCTATCAAATTCATTTTCCTCCATCACTTGATAATCTTCATGACGTATTCCATGTATCTCAATTGAGGAAATATAAGTCAGATAGATCTCATGTTGTGCCGCTAGATGATGTGCAAGTTAGAGATAATTTGACGGTTGAGACTTTACTGGTGCGTATTGAGGATCGAGAAGTTAAGCAACTTCGAGGGAAGGAAATCTCTTTAGTGAAGGTAACATGGGGAGGTCCTGCTAGTGGTAATGTGACTTGGGAGCTTGAGAGTCGGATGAAGGATTCATATCCTGAGTTGTTCGCTTGAGGTAATTTTCGAGGGCGAAAATCTTTTAAGTGGGGAGAGTTGTAACATCCCGATTTTTAAATAGGTAATTATTAATTATTATGATATAATATATTATGTGATAATTAATTCAATTGGGTGATTTAATTGGAATTTGAATTATTTGAATAAGTGTGTTATTTAAATAATTGTGTTTTATGAATAGAATTGTGGTTATTTAGTATTGGGCCTATTTATGAGAATGAAAGTAATAGAGAGGTGTTAAGTATTAAGCCCAATAAGACAATCCTAGTTAGTAAGGATTAGAAGGAAATCATAATTAGAATTTTCATTTGGAGAAAGAAGAGAAAGAAGAGAAGAGAAAATGAGAAAGATTGAAAGTGAAGAGGAAACCCAAGAAGAGGAATCTTCAAGAGGTAAGGGTGGAGAATCCATGTTATTGTTTGATTGTATGTTGTGGATAATGATTAGGAACATGATAGGTTGTTCAATTTCAATTTCTAGAGTCTTTGAATGTTAGGGTTTGAATGGAAATTGTGTTTTTCAACTTAGAAATGATGACCCATGACTAGAAACATGTTTGGATACCCTTTAATGATGTTATTTGGTTGATTGGAATGAGTTTTATGTCATAATTTTATGGAAGAAAGAAGTGCTTTCCACGCTTAGTGCGAGAAAAAGCCCGCAATTAACGTGAAATGTTCTGACTTTTGGGTTTGTTTGTTCAGGAAGATGCGCTTAGCGCGATAGGTCGGGCTTAGCGTGACCTGAAATGAAAAATGTTATTTTAAGGATCTTTTGACATGGAATCTTATAATATTATAATTATTGTAGTATTTTCATATATGTGATTAATTGATTCAATTGTGATTGAACGTGTTTTGGATTGGTTTTGAATACTATTTCAATGTATGTTTGATTACTTGAGTTTAGTATGTGCTAATCTTATGTGATGGAATGTTTTGAATAACATTGGTGGAATGATATGAGATATGCTAATTGTTATGTGTGGTGATATGTATATGCTACATGTAATGATCGATGTGGTTGGGAAATGATGTTGTGCGATTGATGAAAAATTCACATGAGTTGAATGGTGATGATATGCTTGGATAATTGAGGTTTTGTGAATAATCTTAATTTTCATATGTTGTCTTGATGAGTTGTACATGCATATATTTGGCTCGATCCTTGTGTGGATAAGTAGCGGTGAAACTGTGGGTTCACAAATTGGCTCGATCCATGACGGATAAGTAGCGGTGAAACGTTGGGTTCACATTTGGCTCGATTCCATTGGGAATAAGTAGCGGAGGCTTTTGGTCTTGTTCGGATAGGAAGTAAGGGCTTGGATTCTATGAATGAATCGGAAGCAGGGTTAATGAAATCTTCCCAAAAAACTTGGTACCACATGCATATTGAGTCACCCTTCATTGTTGTCACTTGAGTCATTATTGAATATGCAATGTGTGAAATGAAATTGTGATGTCTATTATATGGATTAATTGGATTGTTTGAATGAATGCTAATTATTCTATGTATGAAAATATTATACTCGTAATGTTTGTATGATCATGTTATCTTGGAATATCACTTGAAGTGTGTGGAATTCGTGAATAGATTCGGTTTCTTCATTATTTCCATGTATATACTTTTGAATAATGATGTGAATTCTCACCCTTCTGTTATGATGTTGCCTCTACGTGGGTAACATGCAGGTTCCGAGGATAGTGGTGCTTCGCACGAGACTAGTTGAAGGAGTTTACTTAGTTTATTCCGTACACTAGGTAGTTGAGTCATTGCTCTGGTCATGTAACACGGTATTTTATCTAGATTTCTGCTTTGATGAGATTTGTTATGTATTCTCATCTATTTTGATTTGTATGAATGAGATGCTATACTGATGTGGCCTTGGTGTCGATGCATGAATTCTGATGACTTGGTTGTATTATGGATTCATTACTTTTTCATCCAATTATTATAGTATGGGATATAATCATTGATAGTATTTGTGAATATTAAATGATCCGCTGTAAAAATGCATGAATTATTCTAAAGCATGAGATTCAAATATGTGTTATGATTATGACCAGTGTGCATGTATATATTGTTTTTAATTGTAAAGTAAATCATGTGACACCTTCTTGTTATGCATTTTATTTACTCTAATTGTGTAATAATTATGTGAGGAATTAGAGGGGGTTGTTACACCGCGAGGCTTGGGTGCACTCTTACCTTTTTCCATTCTCTTGGGTGACATTTTTCTATTTTGAAAGAAAAACATTAAATAATGAATAAAAGATAATATTACACAAGTTAAAATATTTATTTGAAAGATAATAATATTACACAATCTTATTACACAAGAATAATATTACATAATACATACTAAAATTATTCATCATCATAATCTTCATTGTCTTCATCGAATGTGAAATTATTATCTTCAGATTCTCCTAGCTCTTCATGCTCTTCTTTCACAGGATTTACAGTATCACACAAACTTATAATCTCCTCAATTTCAATTACCTCATTAACAAGTGAAATATCATCATCTTAGTATGCGACATCTTCCATTACTTCGTCAGGTGAAATCTCTTCTTAAATTTAGTTTTTGATTGTGCCTAGAAATCGTGGAAATAATTTATAATTTTTTTTTTAAATATAACATGTACAAAGTTTATACCTAGTTATTTGTTAGACGAGATAAAACATTAATCATAAATTATATTATTTCTAGTAGTATTTAATTAAAAATCTCATTTTCTTTTAAAAAAATACTACTTTAATGAATGGGTACTAATGTTTTTGAGAGGGCAATATATATATATATATATATATATATATATATATATATATATATATATATATATATATATATATATATATATATATATATATATATATATATATATATATGTTCGAGCCCAACCTTGGCTCACACTCTTAGGCCGGAATGGCAAATGTAACTAAGGCTCAATTGCCCTTGGGTGACAGCTTGAATAATTCGGCAGGGTGGCCAACGGTCTTGACTGCCACGTGCCCCCCGAAAATATCAGATCCATTACTCTATCCCAACTACCACACGCCCGCCGGAAATCTCGGAGCAACTCCGGATTTCCCGGATCGACAATTCAGGGAGGAGGCCACGTGCTGGCCTCCATGCACACGCAGCCCTGGCAGTCCGTTAGTGGGCTTCGATCTCCACCCACTAACTGGACCTTGGCCCAGCGCTGGGGGTTATAAATACCCTCTCACTTGAGAGGGTCAGGTATCTCATTCATTCTCTCTTCTACTTGCTTGCTTCCTCTTGTTGTTCCCTTACTTTGGCATCAGAGTGTCTTGCAGGTACCCCCCTTCTTCGTCTTCAACCGCCGTTGCAGATTGGGCCAAGACACCTTCTGATCAGGTACGATCAGTGGCGCCGTCTGTGGGAAACTTGCTTCCCCGTCTCCTTTCATTCAGTTGACCAAAGCAAATCAAAACTTCATGGCCGACCACAACATGGAGAATCCCCTCCACGACGATCTGGCCGAGCAAAACAACACGGTTTTCCCCGAGACAGATCCCCGGGATGGGCACACTGCCTCTTCTTCAACCGGATCCTACCGAGGACATGAGCGCAGGGCAGAATCCCATCGCCGTCGGGCAGCTAAACCCGCGGTTTTCCAAGAGGTGCAGCCGCCACCCGACGCTGATGCAACAGTCACCGCCCTCTTCGCGACCATCAACAACACCAACCTCATGTTATTCACCCAGGGGGAACGCCTCCACGTTCTGAAATCCTCCCGACGATCACCTCAGAGACACCGACGACCCGACTCCTGGTCGCCATCCCCCAGAAGACATCGTTCCCGAACTCCCCCGCGGAGATCCAGGAGGGACGATACCCCCAGCCCAACGCGCCGCTCCAAAGGTAGAGGACCCGCGACCGAGCGAAATCCTCAGGAACCACCAAAGGAACGACCCCGTTCGCCTCCCCGACGAGAGCGTCGGGCTGATGAATCAAGGAGAACCAGGGGCAGACATCCCCGCACCAAAGAGTCTGCCACCAAGCACCGTCACCATCAATCTCGCTCGCGTTCCCCTAACCAGAGCGACGAGGAAGACCCCCGCGGCCCCCTGTCCGACAACATAATGGAAGCACCAATTCCTCGGGGGATGGAAAAAACCCCCTCAGCTCGCCAGCTACGACAGGGTGGAAGATCCTATTGACCACATCGACGGGTTCGAGGCCATGCTCCAATACCTCAACGTCGACGGGCCGATCAAATGCAGGTTTTTTCCCACCACTCTCCGGAAAACAGCAATGGACTGGTACAAAAGCTTTCCCCCGGGGTTCATACACTCCTGGAGGGAGCTGAAGGCCCAGTTCACGAGAACGTTCACTGCCTCCCGCAGGCACCCGAAGACCGAGGCCTCCCTCGAGGCTATTATTCAGAAGAGCGATGAGACGCTCCAGGAGTACATTGACCGCTTCAACAGGGAAGCCATACAAGTTCCCTGCGAGCATCAGATGAAGTGTTACCTACTAGAGAGGGGACTCCTCCCCGGCACAGATTTTAGGAAAGTTGTCGGCATCGAGCCTCCGGCCACCTTCGATGCCCTCCTCGACAAAGCTCGCGCCTACATCACTTATGAGGAGAAAGAGGCTGCCAATCGCGCGAGGGACTCGAGGAGCCGCGGTTCGGGGATCTCTACTCGACACCAAGACAACTGACGCCCAGAAGCAGGGTTGTCTCGCCGCCCTAATGACAAACGGCGCGAGGATAGACCCCGAGATTCCCGAGACTAACGGGGCCCAGTTGGTCGCTTCACCGACTATACCCCACTGACCTCCTTCCGCGAGCGGATCCTGGCAGAGTGCTGAGCTACAGAGTTCAAAGATGGTGGGGTCAGACGCCCAAAACCCACTCCTACTAAGCCGGTGACCGGGATCAAGATTATCGAGCCACGACCACCTCACCGAGGATTGCGGCCATCTCAAAGACGCAATCGAGACGTTAATCAAAGATGGAAGGCTCGGGTAGTACAAAAAACCTGAAGCATCGCGAGGTGCCCGAGAAAACAAGGAAGTCGAGGAGGAAGCCCGGCCCCAAGGGGATTCCGGCCCTTATCAGATAGCGTACTCGGTAACTAGGCCAGAGGACTTCCATAACCCCGTGTTCACTCACAGCCCGTGGGAGGACTATCCCTCGGCCATGGTCATCTCCGGCGGTGCTGACGCCCAGCTGTCCATCAACTCGGCCAAGCGAAAATTCGACGAATTGATCGAAAAGGCCCCAGACAACGAGGTCTCTCTCGAACAGTTCCACGACCGATCCGAGCCGATCACCTTCTACCTAGAAGAACTCCCCGGTGGAGTGTCCAACGCTCATATCCCCCTCCTAATCAAAGCAAGGATGGAAAAATTTGAAGTACACAGGATCCTAGTCGACGAAGGCAGCTCGGTCGACGTCATATACACTCATCTGTTCCGAACACTACAACTCGACAAATCCCATCTATCGCCATAGATGGGATCTGACCTACAGGAGTTCAACGGCTCCACGTCCCGACCGTGGGGATACGTCGAGCTCCTCGTCACCTTCGGCGAAGACGTTGCCTCGCGTCAGGTCAAAGTCTGTTTCCTGGTGGTCGACTGCCATTCCCTCTACAATGCTATTCTGGGCAGAACTACTTTGGCAGAACTCAAAGCGGTCCCCTCGACCGTCCATTTGAAGCTGAAGTTCTACACCAAACGAGGACGCGTCGCTACCATCTGCGGCGACATCAAATCCGCGAGGACGTGCCACAATGCCGCATCCACGGGACAGACCTTGGTCGACCCAAAATCACCCTCGACGAGCAAGAAAGATGGGCCAGACAACGCCCAGATCGAGATCGAACTCCCTAAAGCTGCAGAGCCCCAGAATCCAAACGTGAGCGTCGTGGACCTCGACACCAGATTTGCAAAGGATGAAGCCGACGACCAAGCTGCAGAGACGGATCCCCTTCACCCAATACCAGATGGCGAGTTCGAACTCGTACCACTCGGGGAGGACCCCAGCAAGTGCGTCAAGATCGGTGCACCGCCGAGCTCATGAAGAAACAACTCGAGCCCGCCCGGGGCGCGGATCTCTTCGCATGGAGTGCAACGGAGATGCCCGGACTCGACCACGAGGTCGCTGTCACCAACCCGCCATAGATCCGCTGGGCCGTAGTACAACGTGGCGTGGCGATCTCCGAGCGCGAATAATTGTAAAGACCTCCTAGAGGCAAATTTTATTTCCGAGGCCAAGTATTTAACTTGGCTGTCAAACGTTGTACTTGTTAAAAATCTAATGGAAAATGGCGTATGTGCGTTGACTACACTGATCTTAATCGGGCATGTCTCAAAGATGTTTTCCCTTTGCCTAACATTGATATGCTGGTCGACAACTCGGCCGGCTATAAACTGCTTCCTTTTTTGGATGCTTACTCAGGTTACAACCAGATCCCCATGGCATTGGCCGACAAAAGTTGCACGGCCTTCATGACGGCTTCGGGCATTCTTCATGAAATCCACGAAGGAATCAACGCGCAACATTTGGGTGGTCGGTCGCTGGCCTGTAAGGCATTGCGCGCCGGATATTATTGGCCCACTATGCAAAGGGACGCAAAAGAACACGTCAAGAAGTGCGACAAGTGCCAGCGTCACGCCGACATGCACATTTCCCCACCACACGAACTCACGATGCTAACGTCCCCGTGGCCTTTCAGTTGGTGGGGAATGGACATCCTCGGTCCTTTCACGCAAGGCTCCTACCAGAACAAATACCTCATCGTGGCCGTGGATTACTTCACAAAGTGGATAGAAGCCGAGGCACTCACCAAAATCACATCTTTCAACATCCTCCGCTTTTACAAACGGAATGTCCTTGCCCGTTTCGGCATCCCGCAGGCCCTCGTCACGGACAACGAAACACAATTCACCGACCAGAACTTCCGCAGTTTTGTAGCACGGCTCGGCACCAAGCAACACTTCACTTCGGTCGAGCACCCCCAGACCAATGGCCAAGCAGAAGTCGCAAATAGGGTTTTGTTGCGGGGACTCAAGCGGCGGCTCGGGGAGGCCAAGAACAGATGGGTCAAAGAGTTGCACAGCGTGCTATGGGCATATCGAACAACTGCCCATTCAACCACGGGGGAATCCCCTTTTCGGTTAACGTACGGAACATAAGCGGTCATACCTGTCGAAATCAGGGAACCGTCAAGGCGTACCGAATTCCCCCTCGAGGAGGAAATAAACGACGAAGCGCTGCGCGAGGAATTAGATTTGGTCGATGAGATCCGAGAAGGTGCGGCCCTCCGGGAAGCCCGCTTGAAACAACAAATTACGTTACGCCACGACCACAAGGTCATCAAGCGCGAGTTTTCCGTCGGTAGCTTAGTCCTCCGCAGGAACCAAAAGGAATCCCGCGAGGGAAAGCTGGTCACCAACTGGGAAGGCTCATATCGCGTCCGAGCAAAAACGGACACGGGAGCCTATTATTTAGAAAATCTAACCGGAGTACAACTCCCTCGACCTTGGAATGCTACAAAGCTCAAACAATATTACAGCTGAGCTAGATCGGCCATATGTCCAATGCTTAGTGGCCGTCGATCCCCTACACGGAGACTTAGCTCAGCCTTGGACCGCGAAATGGTGCTCGCGCGTGTCCAAAGCTGCCTACAAGCGGGAGGACCTCCTCGACGATAACAAGTAGGAACCCCGTTCGATGTGGAGCCCTCGATCGAGATCCGTGGGTTTTTCATGCACCTTTGGCAGGATGTCCGGCTCGCGACGGACAGTCCACGCCATGAGGAGGTGGTCTCGACCGCGACTACATCCCCGTTTGGAGGCCTCTACCCTTCTAACCTAGCACAAGCTAGGAACAACAGCAAGGTCGAGCATATTTAACAATTAGCAATAAATAAAGGCACAAGTAAAAAAGCAGTTCATAAATACCAAGACCGACAAAGGTCAACAAATAATAGCGGGCATCTGACCCAGTGTTTGTACAAAATCCATAAAGAGGCACGCAGGCCGAAAAAACAACGGACACGCAGGCCCAAGTTACAAATTAAGCATCAGGGGGAGAGACGATCTTCCCGTCGACCACGCGGTGAAAGGGGCCGATCCCGGAGGTCACGAGCTCCACATCGGGGTTCACCACTTGCACCTGCTGGAGAGCTTGGTCAAACCCAAACGACAACGCCTCCACGGTGTCCTCCTCAAGGACCCAGATCCGCCCGATCAGATCTGCCCTGGAAAGGAGCGCCTGCTCCTCAGCGGACTCATCCTCGACAGGAGCCATTTGCCCTTGCAGCGTTTTCACTTGGGCGTCCAGCTTGTTCCGCTCCTCGGCCAACGGCTCATACTTGTCCGTCATTTCCCTCAGCTCTTTAGCCATTTCGTCATATCTAATGCTCATTCCCCGGAGCTTCATCAATTCGCCGTGATACTCCATATTCTCGAGGTCCAGCTCGGCAGCACGACCGTTAGCTTTGTCGACCTTGGCTCTGAGTCTGGTCGCCTCGTCGTTGAGCGTCAACGAGGTCTCGAGCATCTGGATAACCGCGGACACGTCGGTATTCAGGCTTTCCGCCCGCAGCTTCGGGTCGAGCCCCAAGATCATCTCCTTCTCCGCCTCTTGCACCACCGGAGATCTGCCTTCGAAGAGTTGCCTCTGGCCGTAACACGGAGGCAGTACATAATTATCCCCGGTCGATACTGAGGTCCCCGACACCTTGCTCGGGCTCCCTCGTCGCCTCTTTTCGAGGGCGGGAAGGAGTGTTCAATGGGGTCTTCCCATTGAAACTCACCAACCCGGTCCTTGGCGGGCGCACGGGCACCCTTGTGTCGCAGATTGAGCATGCGCTCTTCCATGGCCGTAATTCGATCTGCAAAGCAATAAAGGAAAGTTAGCACAAGTTAAATGACGAGCAACAAGCACACTTATGCTTCCCCGAACATCATTACCTAAAAGCCTCAGCGCGTCCTCGTCGGACTCGCAATCCAGCAAGGCCTTCGTGTTAATGTATCGTCGGGCAATTTCAATCTCCCCGTTGGAATCGAGGAGCACGTTTCCCTCCCGATCGACACATATGGCCGGTCTGAAGCTCTTCACAAAATTTTCCAGCCTCTCGTAGGAGAGTTGGTCCTCTCTGTCCAATTTTTCGGGCTTCACGAAATAGAAATCTGGTCCCCGCTCATAATGCTTCTTGTCCCAATCGAGGGAGAACTTTGCCCTCAGCTTGTCCGTTTCTTTGCCATCTTCGCCGACCTCCACGTTGCGCACGAACAGGGTGTCCTCGGCTTCTCGGGTGAGGGGCTTCACCACGTAAAAACGTTTCTTGAAGTCCCGGACAGACTCCAGATACTGCCTAAAAAGCTTGCCCGACTGTTTGAAGGACACCCAGGCACATTTATCGCTGACCATCTGTCGTTGTAGATGGAAGATACGGAAGAAGAGGGGAAGGGTGGCACCTATGTCCAAATACCGGCACACCAGCTCGAATACCCTCATGAAAGCCAGAGCATTTGGGTGGAGCTGTGACGGGGCCAAGTCCAGCCATGTGAAGACCCCCATTTGAAAACTAGTGAAGGGCATACGGAAGCTCGCTTCCCGAAACGCGAACTCATACATCGGGAATCTAGTGGAAGTGTATGACGAGCAGATCCTCCTACTTGGCCCGGGGATTTGAACGACCCAGGAAGGTTCAAAACCCTCGTCCAAATCCTCTATTAAATTGAACGCGCTTGAAGGATCGGTAGCAAAATCCGAGCGGAAGTCCCTCGGCTCGGGCGCAACCTAGGAGAGGTCTGCGGCTAGTCTTATCCGTCGCAGCTCGCATGCACCCTCTTCGCGAGGATGGTCCCCAGCACCTGAAAAGCAGCGAAAGAAAAGTGAATTCGAGGATATCAAATCCACCCCTCCACCACTACTCAAGTGAAAGGGCTAGGGGCCCGGAAGCACGAGCGAGAAAAGCGCCTTGGAAACCAATCACGATGTGCTCAAAATCTCTCTCGGGGACCCCGCGGGTTGCACCGGGGAGCAATTCTCGAATCATTCCCCAGAGAGTTCATTCCTTCCCCGACGCACTTAAGAATTTATCAACTAATCGCCAAAATTCCCCCGCAATGTTGAAACTTTTCCCCGCGATATTCAGCGATCTCCCCGTAGTATTCAAATCTCTACCCGTGGTGTTCAAATTTCTACCCGTGGCGTTCAAATCTCTCCCCGTGGTATTCAAATCTCTACCCGTGGTGTTCAAATTTCTACCAGTGGCGTTCAAATCTCTACCCGTGGTGTTCAAATTTCTACCCGTGGCGTTCAAATCTCTACCCGTGGTGTTCAAATTTCTACCTGTCGTATTCAAATCTCTACCCATGATGTTCGAACCTCTCCCCGCGATGTTCAAGTACCTCCCCGTGGCATTCAACTCTCTCCCCGCGATATTCATAAAAACAAAGACCTAAATTCATCCTAAAACGTGAATTGAAAGAAGATTATCAAAGAATTAGGGGATGTTTACCTGCGTTTGAAGTCGAAGACATGTTGAGAGTTGAAGGAGTGATGTTTTGAAAACTTCGCGTTCGAGAATCCTGTTGGCAGAAACTGGAGAGTTGGAGAGGAATAAACAAATGAAACCCTAAAGGGTCCTTTTATAGCCAAAATCTTGGGCATACGAAAGGTCACGCACGCGCCTCTCTCGAAGCAACAAGTGGCATCTAACTGACACGTTTGATCCAGGAGAGCTGTTCCCTGAGGACTGGGAGACCAAATCTTGCCCCTCTCGCCACCCTTGGGTATACGCGGATATCCCCGACTCTAGCGGCCCAAACGTGCACGTTGGATGGTTGCTGTAACTACGGGTTCGTGCCCGTGACACACCTGAATGTACTTCGACACTGATCCCATTCGAGGATCTGCTCGGTTCAAAGTCATCACTCTTGAACAAGAGCAAAGACTTGGGGGGCTCCTGTTCTGGACTGGCCCAACCCTTGGCCCACACTCTTTGGCCCGGAATGACAAACAGAACTAAGGCCCAATTGCCCTTGGGTGACAGCTTGGATCATTCGCGCGGGGCCACGTGGCCAACGGTCTTGACTGCCACGTGCCCCCCGAAAATATCGGATCCATTACTCTATCCCAACTACCACACGCCCGCCGGAAATCTCGGAGCAACTCCGGATTTCCCGGATCGACAATCCAGGGAGGAGGCCACGTGCTGGCCTCCATGCAAGCCCTGGCAGTCCGTTAGTGGGCTTGGATCTCCACCCACTAACTGGACCTTGGCCCAGCGCTGGGGGTTATAAATACCCTCTCACTTGAGAGGGTCAGGTATCTCATTCTTTCTATCTTCTACTTGCTTGCTTCCTCTTGCCGTTCCCTTACTTTGGCATCGGAGTGTCTTGTAGGTACCCCCCCTTCTTCGTCTTCAACCGCCGTTGCAGATTGGGCCAAGACACCTTTTGATCAGGTACGATCAATATATATGTGTGTGTTTTTATTTTAAATTTATATGGGGTGTGCTTATACTATAAAATTACAGTTTCAAATTTATTCATTTAAAAGTATTCATCAAATTGAAAAAACAAAGAGAATAGACAATTTTAAAGGTGGTTCGATAATGTTAGAGGTGTTCAAAACCAAATATGTCAAATAGAAAACTGTAAAATTGAATCGAATAAAAACGAAACTGTAAAAAATTGCATTTGATTCGGATGTGGTTAGGTCATTTTCTAACGGAACCGTACGGTTCGGTTCAGTTCGGAGTTTGTATTTTACAAACCGAACCAAATCAAATCAAACCGCATTATATTATAAAATCTTACTAACCAATATATGTTTCTTTAATTCTTTAGAGAAATCAACATATATTATGTATATATTTTATCATATTCTTTGTATGATATTTATTTTAATTTATAATTTATAAAAAGTAAAATATTATTTATTTATAAATACTATTTTCACAAGATATATTTTAATATATTGTTTTATAATATTTCTTTAAGAATGAATCTTATGTATACCATTCTTTAGATTTAGATAAAATTATACTACATAATTTTATAATCAAATTATAAATTTATGTTAACAATCATAATTTATTTTTCCTGTAATGTATGAACGATTAAATATAAAATTATATTTTTCTTTATATGTGTATGTATGGATCAATAATTTTTTTTTGTAAAAAATCAAATCAATTGAATTAATCTAAACTACATTAATTTAATTTTGTTTGATTTTATTTTATTTTATTTTTAAAAACCAATCGAATTAAACCGAACTGCATATTTTTTTCTTCGTGTAATTCGAGTGATTTTTTATTTCAAAATCATCCAAACTGCACCACAAATAGATAATATATATGTTATATATTTAAGTTGAATAGCTATGCCCAACCCTGCACCACAAATAGATAATATATATGCTATATATTTAAGTTGAATAGCTATGCCCAACCCAAGTATCATGTCAAGTAAAAATGAGTATCATATCATACATACAATTTCTTTAGCTCCTCACCGTATACAAGAGTCGAGTCAAATGAATTTGCATAGGTCACTAGACATTTTCAAATAAAAGAAACTTGAATAAATAGATTAATTAATTTGATTAGTAGAAAAATTAAGATCAGATCTTAGATTCGACCATCATAAAGATACTATTAGCAAACAATGGTATAACGTGTGCGTGTGTGCTTGTGAAGAATCAATTGTATACTATATGCCAAAATTACATTCATTCAAAAAAATTTATGGAACATAAGACATTCAACATAATTGGAGCCTGCTTGGACGGCAGAAACAGAATACAGAGAATCTACAATACTAGCCTCCCTCAGTTGTATCCAAACTCAAAAAGTCCAAATACCTAGTAAGAGTTATAGTAAATTAATATTAATCATTGAAAATTTTAAGACTAAACATATTAAAATTCTTGAACTCATGAATCACGATATTGGAGCACGACCACACTTACGTTATTTTGTGAGATGTTGTGGGTTCAAGTTTCCTTGAACTTTGTTTATTATAGATATGTATTACTAGAGTTAATTTTGGGTTAGAGATTAAATATGGATATTTTTCAACTCCAGGTTAAACTTTAATTTTTGTATTTGAAAAACACATCATTATTTTATCTTTTATCGGTTAGTTTAGTCGGTTCACGTGGATCTAATTGAAATTTGATAGAAATAATCATTTTAGTAAGTAATTAGTAAATTTCATGCCCAAAAATTAAGTAATATAAATTTAAGTTTAAGTCAATTAGATTATTTTTTTTTGTTTAAAATCTCAGTACAGTACAAACATGTATGTAAAGGTACTCCTCATCCTACAAATTAATTTTGTATGGTTGAGTTATGTCTTACTCACACATTTTAAGATGATATCAAAATTTTATTTAAGATCCGTTAGATCACTAATTATCGGGTCATTATTGAACTACGTGAAAGGAGTGTTAAGAGCTACACATTAGACAATATATGACATGAGCATGAGCATGTACTTATAAGTGAGAAAAATTCACACCTTACAAATCAGTTTTGTAAAATTGAGTTAGGCTTAACTCACTCATTTTAAGATATTTACTACTCCCTCCGTTCATTTTTAAGTGTCGTTTTAGCATAAAACTCTTCAACCAAGATAGTGGATTATTAGAGTTAATTTTTCTATTATACCCTCATTTATTTTCTCTTTCATAATAAATTTCACTTATACTCTCTCTCATTAATTGAGAAAGTAAGGGTATAATTGATAAATTATAACATTAAAGTTAAAAACGACACTTAAATAGAAACAAAAAAAATCTTCTAAAACGACACTTAAAAAGGAACGGAGGGAGTACTTAATATCAATATATAAGTTAATTATATATAAATAGACATATTATAAATCAGTTTATATTATTTCAATAATATTAGACCTTATTTTTTTATTCTCTCTTTTTTTCATATATATATATATATATATATATATATATATATATATATATATATATATATATATATATATATATATATATATATATATATATATAGAGAGAGAGAGAGAGAGAGAGAGAGAGAGGGATCAAATTACGAAGAGTTACAAGTTACACTTCAAAACGTTACTTGGATTAATATTTTTAAAATCAATGTTGGATTGAAACATACCAACATATAGATCATACCTATAAAGTTTGAGATTAATCTATAATGATTTACTATACGATCAAGATATCCAAAGATTAATGTCAAAATGGACTTTCATATAACGTTAATTTTGATGTAGTTCAATGACATAGTAAATCATTATAGATTAATCTCAAAATTTATAGGTATGATCTATATGATGATATGTTTCAATCCAACGTTAATTTTAAAAATATTAATCAGTGACGCAGTGATGAACTCTTCGTGTGATCCTATATATATATATATATATATATATATATATATATATATATATATATATATATATATATATATATATAGTATGTTATGAGATCTTATAAGATGTTTTAAATTGAAAAAAAAATAGAAACTAAAGGAATAGAAAACCTAGATGCATTTAAAAATCTCACCCTAAAAACCGGAACGACAATCAACCGTTAAGAGAAGTCTCAAAAGCCACTAACCAAAATCAATCCTAAAATCAAAACAAAACACTTAATTTGTTATTGGTTAAGAAATTTGATAGAATTCTAAAACCACTCGAAAAAAGTATATAAATTCACATGTGATCTACTTATAAATTATTTCGTAACATAAAAAATTGATAGGATTCTAAAACCACTCAAAGAAAGTACATAAGTTCATGTGTGATCTACTTAAAAATTATTTCAGAATAAAAAAATATTCATTCCTCCACTTTTTCATAATTGTTAAAGCATTAAGAAAATATCATAATTACATATCTTTCAAATAGACCATACAACATGTCAAATTATAGCAAAACTTTCTCTAGATTTAGTGCTACCCCTTGAGGAGATGAAAAACTCAAATAGGGGCTTTGTGATCACCAGGAAGAACCATCTTCCAACCTAACCTCTAAATGTATACCACATTATTAAAGCAAGCTCTCAATGACAAAAAAAGAGAAACCGACTCAAGCAATCCTCCACACATATGCATGATTAACTATCACTCACATAATTTTAACAAATCATATCTAGAATGGATCCTATCTTACAAAGAATGTCAAGAAAAATACCACTACTTTTAAAGAAGCTCAATTTATCTAGACGAGGGGAAGGGTCAAATTCTAAATAAGATGAGATATTAAGGTCCAATTGAACATGGTAAGCTGAAGCAATATATAATTTATCATTAATTATTTGGTTCCAACTGCACTTATAGAGAGAGAGAGAGAGAGTAAATCCAGAATAAACCTTCTTTAAATCCTTTTACAAATAATCTCCCACTTAACCCAAGATATCTTAGCATCTGCCTTCACTACTCTCCAAATAAATCTTCTTTGAATCCTTACTAATGTCTTACATACCTTCACAATAATTTTCAAAAATGATATAAAGAAGCTGAGGATAGAATTAACGTTGAATTATTTAAAACCACTCGACAACTCAAACTAACATACATGTGCTTCCAAGATTAAGGACCTCCAAAATGAGGGTATCATATCCATATTTAATATGGGAAACCTCCAAATCAAATGACCTCACCCTAAGTCCTAAGAATAGTTCGAGATCTCCAACCCTAGAAGCTAAGTTGCTAAGCCTCTCAGCCATAAGCATAAAGAAAAATGAGTTATAGGGTCCTCTTATTTCAAATCCCTATAGGTGTTAATCTCTTGGGTTGGGCACCCATTAACCAAAACTTCCAGACCAGTAGAAAACACAAAAGTTCTCATCCAAGATCTCCATTTCTCAATAAACCCAAAACGAATAAGCATATGATCCAAAAAACACAAATGAACTAAATCATATACTTTCTTAAAATTCACCTTAAAAAAATAAGACAAGCACTATTTAATATTTTGTCCAAGTCAACCACCTCATTCACGGCCACCACTTCATTAACGAACACTCTAGCTTTAAGGAAAGTCAATTGATTAAGGGAAATAAGTATATCCATCACCATCGAAGTTTAAAAACAACACTTTATCCACCAACTTGTATAAACACAACACTAGAGAAATAAGCGTAAAATCTCCTAACTGAGAATGAGACTTAATCTTAGGAATCAGAGTCACAAAATAAGAGAAAACTATTAGGTGGAGGAGTGAAATGATGGAACTAATCAAACATAATCTCTATATCTTCCTTAATTAAATTCCAAAAACTTTTTGAAAAGGAGAAATTGAAACCATTCGGATCTGGGATTTTATTACCCTCAGAATTTTATAAATCATGGTGTAACTCCTACAGACTAAAGAGTACGTCCATAGCCTGATTATCTTCTTCCAAACAAGAATAGAAAACTACACCTTCAAGATGTGGTTATTAAACATTTGACTCTTTAAAAGGAATAATAAAACACTTAATAACTTATCGCCTAATTTAAAACACTTCTTCAATCCTACCTTATTCAACCTTCTGATGTAAAATAAAATTTCTCCTTACCCTACTTTTAATAGAGACATGGAAGAAACCAAAAGTAGTATCACCTTCATTAAGCCATTTGGTTCTAGACCTTGGAAAAAACTAAGAATCTTTAATCCTTAACGAGGATCAAATATTCGCAATTGCTTTAGTTTTAGCCATAATCTAGTCATAAGTTAAATATATCTGATCAGTCAGAAAATCTAAATTATTCACCACTTCTGTAAGGAATCAATCTAAAAATTAAGATTACCAAACAAATGTTTATTCTAAACTTTCAAGGTCAAATTTTAGAGCTTTTAATTTCTCCAACAAAACAAAATCTTCTTATCCTTGGATCTCAATATGAGTCTAGGACAAGAGAACAAAACAAAAGCAATTGATGTTACTAATATATTTTTCTCTAAAAAAACTATAAGTATTAACAGAACTTGTTGCTATCGTACTTTCGCTAATTTACTACCACTGTACTGTTATCGTCCTGCGCAAGTGGTTGATTATGTGTGAGTGTAGAAAATTAATAACCTCTAATTTAATTAATTGAATGAAAAACATGTTATTAATGGAAGTAAAGTGAATTGGAAGAGTAATTCCCATAAGCACAATGGACAAAGGATAATGGTTGTTGTGATGATGATGAGAACATAGGAGACGACGAATGGATGAGACAAAGATAATTGAGAAAAGAAAAGGAGAAGACGGTGTGTACATTCTATGTATTTGGTGCACTCTACTATGGTTGGATACTTGGATAGTAAAATAAAACATTATACAATAAAACATAAAAATAAAATATCCATTAATGACTCTTCATTAATGGATATTTTATTTTTATAATTATACAAAATTATATAATTATACATTATATAATATATGAAATATAAAAGTTAAATAATATGGTCAGAGTCGTGGAATCGACGAGACCGATGGCACTTTCCCAATTCCCACCCCAAAGTATCATTGAGATAACTTTTCCCTCCATCTCCATCCCCACAAGGGAACTAATCTTCAACTTCGATGCTCCGAATAGATAATCTTCACAGGGATCCCCGTTAACAGATGTAAATTGACATTCCTATACGTACGTGTGCTTTCTAATATTCAAAACATCATAGACCCTAGGTAATAATGGCAACAAAGTAAAAAAAAAGGTTAAGAAAATACAGAAGATACGACTTCAAAACTAACCGATGATAATATAGTGGTTAGTTGTATAAAAATATCTAAGTGCAAGAACATATATTCAAACTGGCGTCATTTCACTTTTAAAATGAGAAATTTCAACAATTAGGGTTTGGTTGGTAACATTCAAAAAAGAGCTTTTAGCTTTTAGCTTTTCAGCTCATATTTACAAAAAAAGTTTTGTTTGGTAAATGTCATTTACCTTTTAGCTTGTAGTTTTTTTGCTAACTTTTAGCTCAAAAGCTATTTGAAGTAGCTTTTGAGGTTGTAGATTTTAACTTGTGACTTTTTCTTCCATTTATATCCTTATTGTTTTAACAAAAATATATTAAAACTATCAATTTCTTAATTAAGAATGTCCTTTTACGTCATTTCATATTTATCAGCTAGTATATCAGCTAATTTACCAAAAACTCAAACTAATTTACCAGCTACCAACTATCAACTATCAGCTACCGGCTATAAGTCATCAACTACCGGCTAATTTTACCAAAGAGAATCTTAAACTATTAGACAATAAAAGTATAGGAAATTTGATGTTTGTTAGGCTTAAACCTTTACATTTTGTGTATAAAAAATATTCAAACTTTATTTTATTATTTAAAGTTACACCAATATTTGCTTAATTTTAGTTGAAATATCAATATATTTAGTGTTGAATAATAGATACCAAATTTGAAGTGTCAATATAATTGCATGTAGATAGTTGTCGTATTTCTTGTACTCTAATTCAGCTTTAAAAGAATTAAAATTTTATGTTATATTTTACAAAGAAATCAATTACAATTTTTATATGATTAGCTACTTACAGTATAAACATTATTAATTAAATTTTATATACGAAGTCACATGTACTTGTTAGAGAGAGCAATAAAATGATTCATCTCCTTCCATCTATTCTTTTATTGCCATCCGATAAAAATATATTCTATGAAGTTAAAAATTAGTATCTTCTACCATTCCATCTATTTGGTTTTCATACTTTCGTCCGATGACAATAAACTTTTTCAATATTTTTCAGTAAAGTGGCATGCATCTTCTAACTTTTCTTTCTATACCTTTCACTTTCATTTTTCCTCTAAAATTAATATCACTATTTTTATTATTTTATCTCATATTTACCTAAAGTTACTCCAATTTTCTTATCAAAAAGTTAGAGAATCCTTTTCCCAAGATGATTCTATCTAATGCATGTGTAAGATATTACATATGAACATACATTTCTATTTAGTATATATATATATATATATATATATATATATATATATATATATATATATATATATATATATATATATATATATATATATATATATATATATATATATATATATATATATATATATATATATATATATATAATGTAAAAATCTTATAAATTAAAAACAAAATTTATAATTGAGACGGAGGAATAGTAGTGTAATTATTTATACGAGAGATGACTTAAGTAATGACGTATAATAAGCTGTGGTTTTCCCACCACATTAATTTATGTATATATATGCAATCACAATGCAATGTTCCCCAACAACTTGAAACAACAGTTTTCACACATCAAAGATAGCTTCAAATCAAATTCACTAAATAAATCTGAAATTTTAGGAAATTAGACATCAAACAACATCATGTCTGATTGGTCATCTGAAAATGCCAAGAATGCTTATCTCCAAACAGTCAAAATGGTAAGCAAAGAAAGATCATATATATCGTTATGTTCTTTGAAATTTGAATTTGTAAATACTTTTTGCAATTTTTAGAGTCTTATTTTAATTTAATATTGCAGGCTAAAAGTGGTAAAGAACCCGATATAGCCGAGTTCATATCAGCTATTGCGGCCGGAAATAATGCAAAACTCATGGTTGTAGCCAGCGCGGGTGTAACAGATTCTGTCATGCTCGCACTGACTGCAGCCGCTCAACAAACAAGCGGCCGTGTGGTGTGTATCTCACACGACCAAAATGAAATGCAAGAATCAAGAAAAGCTTTAGGAGTTGACAAAGATTGTGTTGAGTTTGTTGTAGGAGATGCTATAAGCCTTCTCTTAAGTGCTTACAACGGAGCTGATTTTGTTCTTGTAGATTGTGACATGAGTAGTGCAAGAGAAGTTTTTCTAGCAGCATTTAAAGGTGCTAACAAAGATGGAGCACTTGTGGTAGGGTATAATGTTAAGCATAGGGCTTTGAGATGGAGACAGTTGAGGGCAACATATTTGCCAATTGGAGAAGGGTTGCTTGTGACCAAAATTGATCTTAATATGAAGGATAATGATATGGTTGGTCAAAGGAATAAGAAGAGTCAATGGATTGTTCAAGTTGATAATTGCACTGGAGAGGAACATATATTTAAGGTCACTTCTCCCAGTAAGAAAGTAGATATTGAAGTTTAAGTTGTAAATTACTGATGATGTTGGGGATAACATACTCTTTAACATGTTTTATATATTGTTAGATAAAATTTGTGTAGAGTTAAATGAAATTTATCTAATGATTTAAGAGTATGTTTAAAATAGTTTAGGATAATATATTTATAGAATAAGAACCTCCGGATGCAACAACAAAAAATCCTTTGTATCTCTGGAGATGTAAAGAAAGTACAAAAGAAGATAATTAGTACGATGCAACTTAAGGTAAGCTTTTTCATCTGTATATACTATTAATATACATCTCATCAATTGTTCTTTTTTATCAAAAGATAAAAAATATAAAACATTATCAATAAAATCTAAATAAGTTTGGTACAATAGAAAAAGATAATTGGACCAATTTATGGGCTATCTCATTAGAGGTCATACAAACATGACCATGAGTAAGCTCATCAAATAAAATACTATTCACTCGGTTTCTTAATAATTGTTATTTTTTATTTTTATTTTACACATACTAACAAAATTAATGATTGTTGTTACTTTTTATGGAATAATTTTTCTTTTACTAATATATTTAATTTTTTATTTATTTTAACTTTTTTTTCTCTCTAATAAATAATTAGGGATAATTTTGATAAAACGATTACTAACACTATTTTAAAATTTAAAAGTGACAATTAAAAAGAAATAAAAAATTGATACAAAAGTGACAATTATAAAGGAAAGGAGGGAATAATAGAATTTTTTTTTCCATAAATTTTTGGAACGGATCAAAATATCTTTTAGATTCTATAATTTGGAGTGTCTTTTTTAGGCATTTGAATTTAGAATCGGATTTTTTTTATAAAGTAAAATCATATATTTTTTAATCCATAAACAAACACAATCAACATAAATATTGTTAAGTAAAAAATAATAATTTAAGTTTTGCAATCGGTTATCGTGGGATTGTAATTAGTTATAAATGGGTGGAAAAGTAAAAAAAATTGAAAATAAATTATTATGTTGAGGATGTAATCGATTACACATTCGCAGCAACTGATTACCATTATTTTGTATTTATTTTGTAGAAACATCTATAGCCGATTACAGATTTTGCGTAACAGGTTACAGAAAGTTAATTTTAGTTTTTAGCTTTGTTACTTGAATCTCAATCCGTTTGTAATTTTGTAGAAATATTCAAGGGTATCTCAATCAATCTTTATGAAAATTCTCTCTCTCTCTATATATATATATATATATATATATATATATATATATATGTGTGTGTGTGTGTGTGTGTGTGTGTGTGTGTGTGTGCATATATTCCTCTCCACACTCAATTACTCTCTCCAGTCTCAATAACTCCATTTTCACAAACCTGTGGTTCCAACAAGTTCTAACAAACACTCCATTAAATTAGAAAAAATTTAAAAAGCATGTTACACGCCAAATACCAACAATTAGTTATGAATGAATAAAAAATTAATAAAATACAAACTAGTCTTCATCGGGATCAACCATGCACAACGTTCTCTCATCAAAGAAGGGGAAGGCAACAACAACATGTTGAACCATATTGTATTTGGTTATGTAAACAATGTAAACAGTTACATACATAAGAAAATCCAATGGTGACTTTGAAATAAGCAATACAATGCAGCGATCAATGATATTTATACTCTAGATATTCTATTTATAAGACTGGGAGAAAATTCTGGCTTGTTACAATCAATCGTGCAATGAAGAACAAAATGAAGATCATGGATTACACCACTCTAGCGACGAAAGGGATTGATGATGTATTGATCGAGAGAAAGGAAAGTAAACATTCTTTGATAAAGGATGTGTTTTATGTTACCAGAATCAAGTGCAACCTTCTCAGTATTGGCCAATTACATAAGAAGGCTTACAAGATTCACATGGAGAACAAGGCGATACGCGTTATGGATGCAAACTAGGTTTTGATCCTAAAAGCTCATATGCCTGCCAATACACTTTTCGAATTTGAATTAAAGGTTATAGAGCATAGATGTCTTGCTATAGTGGCTAGTCGAGATGAGTGGATATGGCAATATCATCTTGAGCATCTCAATTTCTGATATCTCAATACATTGCAAAAGAACATAATAGTAACGTGGCTTCCATTGATTAACATACCGGCTAAAACTTGTGAAGAATGTGTATAAGCAAAGCAAAAACGGGTAAATTCAGCAAGGATGCAGGTTATAGAACCAAACATCACCTTGAGGTGGTGTATTTTAATGTGTATGAATCAATGCAAGTTGATTTGATTAGTGGCAATACATATTCTATCAAATTCATCAATTATCATAGTAGAAAGCTATGGACATACCTAATAAAGATAAAAGAGGAGGTACTCGAAGTGTTTAAGAAGTTCAATTCCATGGTTGAAAGGAAAAGCGGTCACAAGCTCAAAGTTCTCAAAACAGACGGTGGAGGCGAATATGTCTCAAATGACTTTGAGAGGTTTTGTGATCAAGGGGGGATAGTTCATGAGGTAGTATCACCCTATACATCACAGCAAAATAATGTTACTGAAAGAAACAGTCAATCGATCATGAACATAGTAAGAAGCATGTTAATGGGGAGAAGTGGTGCCCATGTTGTATATTTGTTGACTAGGTTTCCAACAAATAAGCTTGAGAAGATAACATAGAAGGAAGCATGGTTTGGATTTAAGGAAAATCTAAATCACTTGAGAGTTTGACAAGTGTTCAGGTTACTTAGAAAGAAACTTGACGACGAGGGAGAATTTATGATACTTGTTGTAAGGTATTACTCTACCAGAGGTTACAAGTTGCATGATGCAACAAACAAAAGGATTGTGATCAGCCGATATGCCATTTTCGATGAAATCAAAGAGTTCCAATAGCCTGTAATCAATTACCATAAAGTTGCAACCGATTACAACAATGTTAAAATGGTATTCGTGAAGATGGAAGGTGCAGAATAAGTCCCCATCGAAGGCCGAATTAAAGAGAATATGAGAAGATAGAGAAGGCAAAGAGATTTGACTCCAAGACTCCAAGATTATGAGCTATTCTGAGACAAAGAAGTCAATGATGACATTACTACAAAAAACACATCTAACTTCGAACGCAAAATGCGTTTGATGTTGGTATTATAAACGAGGTAAATAAGGTTGTCATAAAAGGTTACTCTGTATCACCTCAGATTTTAAAATGCCTAGGGGTGAAGCTAACTGCATGTGGGTTCTATTTCCAGCATCAGCATTTTTATTATTTTCAGAACTGGATGATGCATCCAATATTAACACTCGATATTTTAAAGAACTAAGGTAATATATCAATATTCTTACCTCAGTTTATTCTGGAAACTAAGAGGTTAAGGTTTAAAAATTCTACTCTCGTCTGCACCAGAATTACAAAACCATATTACAAAATATTGAACCATATTTTGCAGATTCCTGAAACAAAGACATTGTACATTTTGCCAATTCTTCAATATGAAACATAAATATTCATTGATTACACCAAAATACAAACCCAAAATAGCACACACTTTATAATTTTACATCAAAACTAAAACAAATGATCAAGAAATAAAAGAAATAAACTATCTACTTACTAGTTTTCCCATATACCCACTTCATGATCACGATGAATAGCATGCACATTATCTAAATCATTTTCTTCAGATGATTGATGTAAACTTGTTGCTAAATAAGGAGTCTCATAGTTAAAATCTTGATTTTCATCAATACTATTGAGAAGATATTTTCCTTGAAGAACAATTGACCATCTGGTTCATTGTGATATATTTTGTTTTTTATTTAAAATAATATACATCACGGTTCGCCTTGTCAACTGTCATGAAAAGTGATGTTTTTATATATAAACGAAAGTATTTGTCACCCATAACATATCACTAACTTATGAGTGTCAGTTTTCTTTGGTGACCACTACCTCTAAACAGAAAACTCTTAAAGGAAGCTTAAAGGATACCTGATCGGAGCAATGTCCGACGCAAATTCCGACGATGGCGAAGATGGTATGTTCTCCTAATCTCTATTTACTCTTCACTTTCTCTCTACTTTCTACTATTCTTATAGATGTTGTTGATGCTTAGAAGTTAGGATTATGATTTTAGGGTTTGGTTTCAACTTCAGCAGTGTAATAGTGGGAAAATGGTAGATACATTGCAATGAGTCAGTAGGTTGATTTAAAGATTATGTTTGTACGTGTCGAAAGTTGAAGTGTGTGATAATCTATTTTGATTGAATTTGTTTTGTGATTTTGTTTTGCAAATTGATTTTTTTTTTTTAAATTGTTTGGCCATGCATGTATGTGGGTGTGTAACAATGTGATTTTATTGTTATTGGTTGTATTGTGATGATGCTCATGGTTGAATTTTGTTGTGTTTCCTTTTATATTATGGTGTTGGATGGTTAAGGGGATGATACATGGTGATGATGTTGTAACAAGCGAATAGTATGAGTTGATATGGTACATATGATTTGTGTTCCTATGAATAAAATACAAGTATGAAGTTATTGTGGAAACTACATCCACCTTGTATTTCTTTTTCATAGCATCACAAACTAGATGAACTTCATAATTATTTACAGTTCCAAGATTATTTTCAATAAAAGGTGTATTCTTGAAAAAATTTCACATATATTGTGATATTGTATGTTGTTAGTGTTTTGTTGCTAAAGTGTATGCTTTTTTTATTTTGCTGCATGTATTTGTTGTGTTGTTGTATTTTGTTGTTGTTGACAAATGTTCTCAAGACAAGAACAAAGCATTGCTAAGTGACAAGAAATAGGCTTCTTCTGACTTAGAAATATTTTGTTCTTTAAATTCTTATACAGGTTGACAGTAGATAAAGTTTAGTTTACTATATGCTACGTAGATTATTTGTTTCACTAACCTTTTAATATAAATACATTCATTTAAATTGACATAGAAACTTATAATATGAAAATTAAGATGTATTTGAAAACTAACATATATCAATCAATGTTTTCCGAATTGTATGTGTCTCATCATTCATTTCATGCTCTTTAACATATAGAATATGTTTCAATGACGTGATTCCTTCATTACATCGATATCTTCTATTCTAGTTTAATTTTTATAAAATATATTTATTGGCTAATTATACCTCATTGTCGTCACTTATCATTGTGATTATTATGATCACGATTGTTATGATGATAATTCATCATAACAGTCACAATGATAAGCAACGATGGTGAGGTAGAGTTGGCCAATATTAAATTAATCTAGAATCGAAAGAATCGATGCAATGAAGGAATCATACCATTGAACCATATTTTATGTGTTAAAGATCAGGAAATGAATGATGAGAGACACGCAATTCATAAAACAATGGTTGGTTTAAGTTAGTTTTAAAGAATAGTTTAATTTGCAAATTATATACTTCATTAATTTGAATGGTTGTATTTCTTTAATAAGGTGTATGGAAAAACAAGCAATCTACATATTATATAATAAACTATGAGTACTTTCCACAACGGTTTTCTATAGTAATCGTGATGAATTGTAAATAATGTTCCAAATGTCGATGCTGAGAGTCGAACTTGGGACCTATAGTTCTATAACAACGGTTGAGCTAACTAACCATTGTGATATCACACACGTTTTCCAGTATACTAAAACGGTCTCAGGACTGTGATTGTAGGTAACACATTTATAATAATACCCTACATAACAACGCATGTACCTGCGTGATTACATTATTTTCCAATCGTTGTTAAATGCATTTTTCGTAGTAGTGGTAGCTCCATTTATTGTTTGAGGATTCATATCTCTGGTGTCAATTAGTTTTCCTTATTTCATGTGGGGTTAAGACTTGTTACATTTTCCAATAAGGACAATCATTTTTATTAGAGTACTAGTTGGTGGTATATATGAAGTAGTCACACTTTTGGATCAATGAATGCATTTGGTAATTGATTTTCTAAACTTTGAAAATGAATTATCTTATAAACTTCTAGTTCACATTGTTTAGTTCGAGATTCAAGATAAGACAATGATAATTCATTCCAATATATCTGATCTGGTCTGTTGATCATGATTGGAGATGGCCGGAGCAAACGGAGGTCCTTCGAGCAATGTCGATGATGAGGAGGGGGTGGTGTACCTTCAAGGCACTCCGATGATAAAGTAAGCAAGTGATCAACATGAGAGTAAGAGAATATTGGGGTTTTTAGAGTAGGAATGTGATACCTTTCCCTCAAAGGTATGAGGGTTTATATAAGGATCTTAGGAGCGCTCTCATTGGTTGTTATATTTGGTCCTAGATATGCGGACCCATGGATATAGCTATCCGATCTGACCTGGTCAAACCAAGAGAGAATGCTCGAAACTAGCCGTTATGTCAGCCAGATGGGGACATAACGGGCATAGCCCTCGATGAGGAGAGTTGGTCTGATCTGCTCGACACCCATCGAGCAGAAGGGTTCTGGCCATGTGCAGAACAGACAGATGATGCCCTTTGGAGGCCTTTCGATCTGTTCAACTCGCTACTAGGCTCGAAGAGATGGCTTGACCGACAGTCATTTAGGCAGTCCAAAATAGCATCTCCTAAGTCGTTGCTTCTAGGCACAGAAGTGACGACTTAAAGCCATCCTGGGCACTAAGGGGGAAATTGGGTTTGATGGAGCTTGTCATTTGCGATAGAGAGGTTTTGTGATTTTTACGAGGACGTTGTCGTACTTTATTTATTCGTTTGTATGCCCATAGTTTTAGGCTACCTTACAAGTTTGTTTTTGCTACATGTTTGAGGGGTTCACTCGTTTAATGTATGTCTTCACTAGTGTGGGGTGACTAGTCCAAGGGTGCCAGTTTTGTTTATCGCGCTTGGTCCGAAACTCAAGTCTTTATTAAAGACCTGGGATCGGTGGCGTGAACGTTGTTCGCGTTAAAAAGTGACGCGCGAGGGAATTGAATCTGAATTCGAATTCTCTGACTCGAAACGATTTACTCTTTTGATTTGTTTATAAAGATGCCGAGAGCATCAAGCTTTATTGTTTCCAAGACAAGAAAAATGAGATGAAAAAGGGGAAAGCTGCAATACCCTCAATAAATATGATATGCATTACGACTAGCGCGAACTAGACGCAACGCATTGGGGAGATTCCGGGCAAGGGGGTTTGTTATATAAAGGGAATAGATGTGGCACCCTAAATATATATAGTTATCTATAGCTTTATATATGAATAGTTTGATATGTTTGTGTGTTTTAATTTGCTATTTCTATTTTTGGGAAAGTTTCTCCTTTAGATTTTAAGAAAGGTAGATTTTGTGGGATCCTAGGTTTTGTTATTATTGTGCTCGCAAAGATCATTGGGATCTTCTGCATACATATCCCTTAATGGGAATCAGAGCATTTGTAGCTCGGATCTAAAGGGAGCTAGGATTTTGTTTGGTTTGAGGAAGAAAGAAGTATGCTTGCCAAGGATGAGACCTTGTGCCTACGTATTCTCAAAGGGATGTTGAGAAAGTCAGAGCAATCGTAGTTCCCACTTATGCTAGTGGAAGCAACGAGATGTTATTAAGAGACAAAGACGAATGTCATCTTAATTAAAAATGTATCTAATCTATTTTATCACATACATTTTGAAAGGTTGATTGATTGAATCTTTCATCGTAAGTTATAGGTGTTTTGCTTGAGTGTACAAGCATTACCACTTACGAGTTAAGAAAGATGTTTGAAGGATGATTGAATCTTTAATTTGTAAGCATTGGGTGTTTTGCTTGAGTGTACAAGTGTTACCACTTACAGATTAAAAGATGTTTTTTGTTTGAAAAAAATGTGATTTGTAAAAGGAGTTTGATTGTATATGATGTGATAGATGAGATACTTCTTCCATAGAGATGATAAATGTCTAAATCTCGAGGAGAAATTGATTGGATTAGGGGGATGCTTTTAAGAAGCCCGTGGGTCCTTGTACTGTAAGCCCAAGAGGAGGCATTCTGAGGGTCATCAAGGGTCCTTGTATTGTTAGCCCAAGAGAAGGCATTTTGAGGGTCATCGAGGGTCCTTGTATGAAGCTCAAGAGGAAGCTATAGGGTATGGTTGGATTTGGCTTTAAGAGTGGTTTCACCGGAAAACCATCCTCTTAGGATTCAAGAGTGATTTCACCGGGAAATCATGCTCTCAGGGTTCTATCCTAGCGCGGGTGATTCTTTGTATTGGAAGCCCAATAGGAGGCTGTTAAGAGATTTCCATGTCTCTTTCTTGTTTGATGCCCAAGAGAAGGCTAAACTCAATGAGGGAGTTCTTTTGAACGAAGCCCAAGAGGAGGCTAACTCAGCAGGGGAGTGTTGTCTTATATGAAGCCTAAGCGGAGGCTAAACTCAGTAAATAAGTTTTCTTATATGAAGCCTAAGAGGAGGCTAACTCAGTAAATGAGTTATCTTATACGAAGCCTAAGAGGAGGCTAACTCAGTAAATGAGTTATCTTATACGAAGCCTAAGAGGAGGATAAAGGGGAACCTAGTTGTTAGGCTAATTGTTATGTTATAACTGAACAGTTATATGAACAAGGGTGTGATGTATATTCACAGGAGTTTATGAAGGAAATATATAGACAAGTGTATAAAATGAGCAATTAAAGCAAGTGTAACTTGAATATATACAAGGTTTTTGAATGTGTACAAGGAAATGAATATGTACACGAAAGGGTTGTTTATGTACAAGAAAATGAATATGTACATAGGAGGGTTGGGACTTACACCGTGAGGGAGGCCCATGATCAATTAAGAAATTCAAGGAGAAACCTGGTTTGATTTATCTTTAAATCTAATCGATCATGGAAAAAGGTGTGTAAGTTTATTGAAAAGTTTTTGAAAGGTTTTGAAAATGATTTTGAAAAGTGAAGGATATTCACATGAAGTTTTAAAAAAGATTTTAAGTTTGAAAATTGGAAAGAACACATTTTTGAAAAGTATTAAAATACTTAAAATGTCCCATTTTTAACTTAATAAAAATATAATCAAAAAGAAAATATTTTTGGATTTTTTTGACATAATCATAAAATAGGTACATTAAATGACAAGTGTGCAAAAAATCATCTCAAAATGAGAAGTTTTGATTGGTTTTTGAAAATGTTGAAGTTTGTTGAAAAACTTGAGAAAATTAGTGATAAAAAGAAGGTTTTGGTCCTAAGGAGGTTTGAATCCAAGACCCTTGGCTTAGAAGTGAAAAATTTTACCACTGAGTCATGTGCTTCATTTGTCATTTACACGCCTTCATTTGATTATATTTAAAAACAAGTTCTTGAAAATGTTTGAAAATAGTGAAAATGAAAGGAAAAATGAAAAAGATGAAAAAAATGGTCTCAGGGAGATTCGAACCTTGGACCATAGGCAAGGCAAAGGACTAAGAGCCTGCTGGAAACCGCTGGGGCGGTAATACATCCGTGAATAAAACACGAACTATTAAATATATTTTAAAACAAGAATTTAAATTTTCCAAAAAACTGAAAAAACGCGTGCAACCCCGTGTTCTTCTTCCTCGAGCTTTGATTTTGTAACTTCTTCATTTCTCAATGAAATTGAAAGATGTAAACATGAAACTTGCTCGATTTTTACCCAGGAACATGATGGTGATGATTAATTTCATTTATTTTTAGTTTAGAACTATTAATTTTTGCAAGAACACGAAGAACCCTAGTTCTAATAATTGATCATGAAATCGTGTATGGATATGGAATTAAGCAATTGATTGAGGGTTAATGATCAGTGATAGTGCAGAAATAAAATGGCCAAGCCATTTTTGAACTGGAAGTTAGAAATTAATGAGTTCAAAGTTCAAGCTCTTACCTCTTCAAGTTGAATTTTTATTCTTCGAAAGAGGTGTTACATAGCTGATTTGATGATTGCTACAGCACCACTGGACCTTATGGAGTGTGTATGGATGCTTAGCTTGGATTGAAATGGCCTGGATCACTCTGACCAAGTCCAACTGCAGCTCGAGCAAGTTGAGTATGAAGATGATGATTCTGAGTTTACAGAAATAGAAAGATGGTTTGGATCACTTCTATATGGTGTATAGAAGGTGTTTGAAGTGAGAAATCAAGGCTAGCACAAGTAGTTTTCTAGTTTGGAAGTTTTCGCTCAAAACTTGCACAAATGGAGTTTTGTGTAGAAAATTGTTTCTTAGCTTGTTTTCTGGTGGTTTTAAGTTTTAAACTACTTCTAAATGATGTTTAGAACATGTTAGAAACTTGAGTTTGCTCAGATTTTGCAAGGTTTGAAGATTGCAAAATTCTCCCTCTTTGAACTTAGAAACTTGGAATTTAAGAAGGAAAGCTTAATTATGATAGCTTTGGTGTAGTTTCAAGATGAAGAAATGACCTCTATTTATAGGCCAAGAAATCTGAATGACAAGGCAAGGTTATCATTGAGAGAGCTTTGCAACTTGCTTAAGTGGTAAGAAGGAATCTTTTGCATTTAATGCAAAAGTTACTTTCTAACCATGGTTAAAAAATTTCTTTGATTCAATCCTCTTCTTCAATCATGTCTAACTGATATTTATCAGTTATAATCTATCCAAAGCTGATGACAAGGCTTCTAGAAGAGAGATTTGTGAAAAATGACTTATAATTTTGATACGTGATCTTAGAATTCCATGATTTTGGAGCTCTATGTTTCAAAATCAAAAGCCTAGCTAGACAAAGTGTTTTTGCAAGTTCTTGGACATTTCGAAAAGCTTGTAACAAGGCCTACAACTTTCATGTTTTGAGTTTTTTCTGAATCCAAATGGATCTAGGTGAAAAATGGCCAAGAAAGTGAGGAAAAACCATGTTTCTTAACACTTGGAAAATTTTCTAAGTGTTAGAAAAAATTCAAATCTTGACTTTTTGTTGACTTTTTCACATTTCTTGATTTTTTATGATCATGATGGATTATTTGAAATGATTTTATGATTGAAAAAGTTTGGATTTGAAAAAGTTGACCAAAAGTCAAAGTTTGACTTTTTTGAGCAGATGAATTTTCATCAGATGGTTTAGAATTTGTCTGATGAAGAAACATGGACTTTGCAATGTTTTGAATCAAGAAATTAGGTCAAGATGTTGCATTGAAGATGTTAAGATCAATCTACAAGCAAATAGGTCATCCATTGAGCAGAAAGTCAATGATTCACTATCTTCGATGAAAACCCTAATTGGTCGATTCAAGGTAGATCATGAGAAAAAGTTGGGAATCTGAAGATCAAATGTTGATGATTGATTAAGATGGATCAATTGAAGTGAGTGGAGACTTAAACCCTAATTGATCATATCTTGAACAGATGAAATTTTGAAGAAATCCTGACTTTGACTTCTAGAAGCCACGCACGATCTATTTTGTTCTGAAACTGTTAGTGATGCAGTGATGCAAATGTAAGGTGGTATCTTAGGTCAAAAATTAGGGTATGACAAACATCCCATCGCGAGCTGGGTGTTCTGTGTAACACCCCAATATTACCCAATGTTTAATATACAAAAATCAGAGTAATTTAAAAATTTCACAAATTCAATACTGAGGCATCACACCTTCAAAAATAACTCACTTAAACAGTTTGCTTTAAAGTATAAATCTCAGATACATAGCATCGCCGGAAGACATAAATTGATTCAAAAACATCAAAACATCTTCTTTAATAAACTTCCTTAATAAATCATATTTTCATAAATTATGATTCTTATTTACAAAGGAAAACAACAAAAGAACAAAATAATAATTCCCCCCGAGTGCTACGTATCAGAGCGACACCGACTCGACTAATAGCAGCTATAAACTCCGTCTTCATAACCTGCACGTTACCAATATAAAGGTAACGGCGAAACAAGTAAAGGGTGAGATACTCCAAAACATATAATTAAAGGCATGATAATATATATATATATATATATATATATATATATATATATATATATATATATATAGTTTTGGAATTATAAAGATATAGGTTAGTGAGTGCATTCCAACACCTATCTAAATCTCACTTACTTTGATCACCATTCTAAGTGTATAATCTACACTTAATCGCCTTAACCTCTTCGGCACAAATCATCACAACAACACATAAACATCCGTCACCACGAAATCGTCACAAGCTAATACATCACTAATTAACACGGCAGTCTTAAACAACAACATCAACCAACAACATTAAATAATGCTAATAACATAAGCAACATAAACAAATCATCACAAATTGGCTAAAGCTCATCGTCGCTTTTGGCATAAAAGCCCATCGTCGCTTTTGGCATAAAAGCCCACCGTCACAAACATCATCACATCATATTTGCATTAAGCATTTCATCTAAATTAAATCATCATAAAGTTCATCGTTTATATTCATCGCCTAGTTATCATGAAATTATCAAGTTATATTCATTTCATTTTTATCATAAAGATCCTCACCAAATAAAACATCATATATCATCACAATTTAACATCGTCAATTTAATTAAAACCCAACGCCAAAAAACTCAAACATAAACATAACCGACTCCATGAGACACGACTATGTTATGCATGTGGTACCCGTCGCTTTGTCCATAAATAGGAACACTTGGCATAAAAGCCTCGTCGCTTGGCATAAAAGCCCATCGTCTCCAATGCAATGTATGTGACTCGACAATAAAACAACACAACACAAAAACATCATCATCGCTCATCAAAATTGACATAAAGCCCACATCGCCATAATTTATCCAAAACAAGATAAATATATCATCGCATCATATTTGCATTATGCAAAACATCACCAAACAATTCATCATCGTCAAAAGTCATGCATTCATCAATCGGAAGCATTTATCAACAACATCAATATAATCTTCACATCATCATGTACAAAGACATATATTATTGCATCGCAAATCATCAAGTATTCATTAATTAATACGTCGTCGCAAACATTATGTTTAATCACACTACATCATAACCAATTCACTCACTAAATTCCAAAATGGAAAAATAGTCAAACATCTATAATCGTCGCGAAAGTCATTCCTAATAACCGGCATTAATCATAATCGTCAACGTCGCAATCGGATTGCCCATACGTGTCCTAAATCCACTAAAACGAAATTTGATTCAATTAAACCGTAATTAAGCCTATTTCGGGTCGTTCCGTAAAAACTCGTAATTTCTAAAAACTAACTTCACCACTACGTTCTACACGTCGAACTTAGCTAGCACGTCAATTTTTGTTGAATTCGGAGCAACATGCTCCGTCGTCGAATTTGCCAAAATCGGAAAATCGAAACATAATCGGGTTCCAAAAGAAGTGCGAAAAATCAGAATTTTGGAGGCTACAGATGCATCAACACGGGCCCCCGTGTGCATCAACACGGACCGTGTTGAAAAGCCACCAGAAAACACAAAAAAACACCAAGTCAGTGAATCAACACGGGCACCCGTGTGAATCAACACGGCCCGTGTTGATTGGCCTGCATCAACTCTTCCTCGTTCAAGGGATCAACACGGGCACCCGTGTGAATCAACACGGCCCGTGTTGATTGACCTGCGTGAAAACTTCAATTTTTCCATTCCCAATCGAGATTCCTAACGATTCGATTCGTTCTAATGATCATCAAAACCCATAATCCATACTCTTAATCCAACTCTTCTAATCTATTTCTATCAACAATCAACCAAAACCCTTTAACCCCATTATCAATTTTTCCCCAAATTCAAAATAAAACTATCAAAACCTAATCATATGAGATAGAAAAATCAAACCCCTTACCTCTAGAGATTGGATGATCCATGAAGATTCAACAACTCCAACCTCAAGCTCTAGCTCTCCTCTTGTTCTTCTCTTACTCTTCTTCTTCTCCTTCTACCAAAACCCTCTCTTTTCCCAAGTTTCTATTTTGGCTTGTGTTAGGAAAAATGAAAAGGAAGTAATGAAAGTATATATTTATGGTGTGTTAAACTAGCCAAGGGTGAAAAGAACCAATCCTACAAGATTTCTCATGCTCTTTCTCTTCTTCTTCTTCCAACACCTCAAGCTCTCTCCATGCTTCTATGTTGGTTTTGTGTGGAAAAAGGAAAGAATGAGGAAAATGGTTTATATGTAATCTTACTAGCAACAAGGGTGTATACCCAATCTCTTCAATTAATCCTCATACCCCCATCTATCCTTATAAATCAACACACTAATACTATCTACCAATATTATTAATTCAATTAATTAAAATAATTCCGGGGAATTAAATATCGGATCCGAATAATATTTTACCGGACCGAACGGAACGTCGCCAAATATATTATCATATATATCGATTAATATATTTATTCTCGTCGTAAAATAAATATCGATCGGTAACTCGAAAATATTAATATAATATAATATTAATTAAAACAGGACGTTACATTCTGTCGGGCAAGGTACGTAGACAACGAGGCTCATTTGAGTCCCCCATGTCGAGGCGGGGATCTGGCTCGTTATATATGTGGAGCGAGGATCCCTCAATGTCATGTTTGTGGTGCATCGCTGGTACCAGAGTGTGCGCTTGGTGTCGAGTTTTTAATGTTCGGATGGTATTTTGAGGCATGTTGATTGGTCGTTTCTTAACTATAGTATTGTTTAAGTTTTTCGACTTTTTATGATCGAGCAAGTTCTTCCCCGTGTAGGTTTTTGATATATTTTAATAAACTTTATATTTTAAGTTATTTATGAAAAGTAAGCATAATTGTTAAAGTAGTGAGGTCTCTGATGAACCTCTTGAAAAAATACCAGGAACAGAAGTAAGAAGTAGAAGACATGAGAACTTGAAAAGACGATGTTTCTGCATCAAATGAAGTGGCACCATCGATGCATGCTAGGTCACTTTACCATGAATAAATTTTTCTTGGTTATCAGACATTTTATTTTAACTAAACCAAAAGAATTATATCATATTCGAAGAAATCAACCCTAGAGATCAGAACATACATAACTCAGAAGTTAACTTCCGTACCAGACGAAACAAAAAAAAACACAAAATTTGTTCATTTTATTTGATGCATTCGGAGTTTAAATTCCAAATCTTAAAGGTATTATTGATTTTTCACTACCGCGGGGTGGGTGAGCAACCATAAGAATACAAAAAGTAATGTTCTATTATCTATGGCGTTCTCCTATTATGTTTGGCCCATATCTCATCGTTAGGTCCATTTTTCTCTCCAAGCTTAAAAAAATGTTTTGACAAAAGTGAGCTAAAGTTATCAGCACTTTGTTAAATTGTCATGAGTCTTCCATGTAGGTAGTTCTCACTATGTGGTTTCATATTAGGATATGTCTACGGTTTACAAGAATTCTGCTCTTAATTTTGATTCTCAATAATCATAGGTCCATAGATGATTTTTCTCATTTCTCTACTGATTTGTCTTTAGTTGCTGTGTTGAATTTGAAAAGGTAAATAAATTATAACCATGCTCTTAAATTGAAAGTACCCCGTATATATAGTGTTATTAATAGTATTGACATTTAGAATATTAAGTGAATATTTTTAGTTCAATTGCTATGCACATAAAAGTTTTATATTTTCAGTAAATTACTATCATTTATATTTGATTTATAAAATAAATTTAAGTATTTTTAATCATTAACATTAATATGAATATAGTTTTTTAAGTAAAACTTAACTATTATAATCAAAATTGTTTGTGAGAGCGTCCTGGACAGACTTCCATATAGAACCTCAAAAGTTTTAAGATTAATTTATAATTAAATAGAGTTTCATAGTCTCATAAAACATTTATCAAGTTAAATCGTTATTATATAGGACTTCTATTTGTTTTGTCCATGCTAAATTATGACTAGTCTACAAAGAGTCTCCAAAAATTTGAGACGACTCTGATTATAATATAAATATACCGGTGGTATAAAAATATTTACGCAGCTGACTTAGACTATATATAATGGAGGTGTTGAATAAATTATTCAATAGTTGAATACTTGCAATGGAGTGTTGAATGAGGTGTTGAAAATGATGTGGATTAATTGGTGTTGAAAAGATTCAACATGTTGAATGAAAAGGAGTGGGGGTCATATACATTACTTTACAAAATTTTATTGATTGTTGTGATTATTTAAATTTTTAGTGTGTTGTGAATGGTGGTGGGATATAATGTTGAATTTTATTAAACAAAACTATTGTAGTGAGTAAAAATTGAATGGGTGTTGAATTATTAGATAAAAAGAAGAGAAGATGATGTGGATGATAAAAATGAAAAAAGTAAAATATTGAATGATAAAATCATTATACATAAGCGGAGGTGGGGAATTCTTCAAGGCCAAAACTTTCGTTGGTTTAAGATTTTGAAAGCGAGATATAAAGATATAGCAACGAAAGCTTTTTGTGGTGGTCAAGAATCAATAGTTTCCAAAGCTGAATCCTTGTGGTGGAAAGATATCTTGTCGATTGCTAATTATTCTTCTAATGATCCTATGGCGAAAAGGTGCAAATTTGTGGTGGGTAAGGGATTTTCTATTCCTTTTTGGGAGGCGAAATGGATGGAGGATGTATGTTTAAAAGATAGTTTTTCGGAGCTTCACACGGCTTCTCATTTGAAAAGGGTTTCGGATGGCCGGAATGAGAGGGTGGACAAATGGGGTGTGGGTTTGGAGTAATTGTGGTATTGGTAGAGATAGTTTGCATCCGGTTTTGAGTAATGAGTTCTCTTGTTTGGCTTTGAAGTTGAATAATGCAAAATTGCTTGAATCCGGTATTGACAAAGTCTCTTGGTTGTTGGAACCGGAAGGGCTTTTTTCGGTGTCTTCTTGCTATGCTCACTATGCGAAGAAGAGATATTCGTTTGGGCCGAGAAATAGAGGTGAGGAAGCTTTGGGTTTGGTTTGGAAGCTTAATGTCCCTTATTAGATCAAAGCTTTTGGTTGGAGGTTTTTTGTGGATAGAATTCCCACTAAAAATCTTTTGGCTACTAGAGTTATTTCGTTCTCATTGGATAATTTAAAATGTATTTTTTGTGGTGTTGATATTGAAAGTAGAGACCATTATTTTTTTAATTGTTCGGTTGTGAAAATTATATGGAGGGATATTGCTATGTGGATTGGAAAACCTTGGCGGGATGTGGATTGTTTAGTTAGTTTTTTGGATTGGTATACTTTTTGTAAAAAAGAAGAAAGTTAAAGAGAAAAAGTTACGGGTGGTGTGGCTAGCTACTTGTTGGATCATATGATTGATGAGGAATGGTATATGCTTTAGAAATGATACTTGGAACATTAGTGATATGGTTTGGAGTATCAAGGTGTTGATATGGAAGTGGTCGCTTTTAGGTGATATTACATACTCCAATTACAATTTCTACAACTTCAAAAAAGATCCATTGTTATATTTGTCGTAGTGGAATTGGTTTGTAATTTCCTCTTTTGTTCGGGCGATTGTCCCGTTTATTTTGTGTAAAAGTTGGAGAATCCTTAGTTCTCTTTTCATCAATGAAACTTGCTTACACAAAAAAAAAGTACAGTCTTATAGTTTATAACAATTTCGAAACAAAAATCAATGAATGGCTTGAAATTCACTTACCCCAATATATGAAAAAGTAAATATTAAAAGAGGTCAATCATTTTAATCATCGCATACACTCGTTATTATTTGTCTTCTTATTTTTAGTTTTAATTTTAATAGGAAGATTTTTTTAATGCATCTTATATAGTGTAAAAGATTTTGAAAAATTGAAAATGTCTCTTTGATTTCGAAAATATATTTTTGGACGCATCGATTGTATCACACACAAATGAGTAAATTTGATTCCACCCTACATTTAAATAAAAATTATTTCTGAGAATATATTTCTGTGAATTTAAGAAAATAAATTACAAATTTACCATTATAGAAAGAAATTCAGAGATGTACCTCCAGTATATTTTAGTGGGAATTCACAATCCTGTCACTTTTGCATTAGATTATTTTGATGATGCATCTTCGAAAAACTCAAATATGAAATTGCTAAAAATAATCACATGCATGATCAAAGTTCATTTCCATTTTATCTTTAATCCCTCTCTGAAATCCCTTACATTCTTAATCAAGTTGTTCACTCCAATTTTTTTATTCTTGTGTTTCATCAAATCAAAAGGAGCTAATGGAGATGAAATTTAAAGTAAAATTCATTCATTTCAACCTCATTGTGAAGTCAATATTAATCTCTCACTACTATAAATAAGATCATTTGTCATATTGTTTCATACCAAAGCACAAAAAACCATAATGGACATCATGGAAATATTCATTTTACCAGTGATACACCATCAAGAGAATTCAAGACCACTAAGTACACTACTCTTGAAGATCTGCAATACACACTTCATGAGCTTCTACCATATGACGAAAATCGCAAAATTGTGAAGATCGATTACCACCCGTCATCTGCTGACAAAGAAGAGGAACTTGAGTTCAACAACCATGAGCTGAAGAAAGTCGTTGATTTAAGGGCTATGTGGAGAACCTTTTTTCGTTTAGAATCAAAAGTTCTGATCGAGCTGGATGCAACTGTTTCGATATCGACCAATGATATTATCATGATGTTACAACGTCCATCTAAATATTGGAGTGTAATATTTGATCTATGTTAAAATCCCTTATGTATTACTGATTTTATGATATTAATAATATTTTCATTTTGTCAAGTTGTTTTTTTTCCATTCTATTTTCCTGCTTCTGCTTCGTAGGTTTCTGAAAATATACCTTTAAAACTCTTACGTGTATACATTGAAGGTTGAAAAATACAAGAAAGGGGGTTTGAATTGGGTTTTTAAAATTAAAAACAATTAGACACAAATATTTTTATCCTAGTTCGTTTGAACTCAAACTACATCCAGTCCACCCGCCAAGGTGATTTGCCTCTCTCAATGAGGTCTTAATCCACTAATCAAATCTTTGATTACAACCACGATGAAAAATTCCAACGTCTTCTTGAGATCTAACCATAACTTGGTTTCTCAAGGTACAAACAATTTACAACAAAATATGTGTTAACAGTGCTTTTTACAAGCTATATCACAACTGTGATCTATACACAATTTAGACAAAAATAATTATAAAACAACTTTGAATGAATTGAGATGAAAGCTTTAGAGTTGTTTTAGAGGGAGTGAGATTCGGCAACTGAAATTGTTGATGGTGTCTCTTTAAATAGGAAAGCTTTTGAACCGTTGGAAGACACCACAAACTGGTTATGGAAGGTGTTGATAAATGCCTTGAATGAACTTTCCATAATTACATATCTTGTTTGTAGGCAGCCGTTACTTTTTGATTTCCTTAAAAGAATGAGTAACACATCAGAATCAGAGGACACAAGCAGCCTAAAGTAAATATGAGATATTAAAGTTTATTGCTTGCAGCTTGGTGCTATCATAAGTTCAGCTTGATTAGAACTTCTCTTATGAACGTGATAAATGAGAGAATGTTGTTGCTTCTAACGAGATCTTCTCATTGCATTGATTTTATTCTTACATCAGAACATCTTCTGCATATTTAAAAATTTAGAGAGTAAGAATGTTCTATGAAATATTAATTGATCAGAATCAGAATAAGATTATCTTCTTAAAAATATTTATTATCATCAAAACTCTTAAAAAGAATTTAGAATCAAACTATGTTCTAACATACATCTCTGAAATAATTAATATTTTAATAAATATTTGGTGTGTCCAAAATTGCATTTCTAAAACTTAAAAGTATTATAGTATTTTGGCACAGTGCGTTAGAAAATTATGAGATCCATTAAAACATTCCTTTTTAATAATCTTGATTTCTTTTATCATGAAGACCTTATGGGCTTAAACAGCCCTATCTATTTTATCAATTTCTTATACGGTTTGTTTTCACACCCCACAATGCTTCAATTTCTCTTTTATTCTAAAGGTATCTATTTGTCACCTCAACGATATACCTCCACCCTCAAATTTTGTGTAAGTTGTTCACTATATATTGTTAACTTTTAAGTTAAAAAGAAATACACACAAATTTTCTACACTTTAAATTTAAGAAAGATGCGGAACATTTTACTACATATTTACAAATGAAATATGTTCTAAGAGCATAAAGGGGCCTATTTGAATGATAAGGATGCAATTTTCTGCATATATTTTATTAAAAAAATGTGGAAAAATACAAAGGACATATATATTTGAAGAGCAGTGTTATCTATTACGAAATAAATTGAAGAAATATAAGAAGATATATGTTGTATGATTTTAAAACAATTTTAAATTTATTTTAAGTTTAACGTTTTTTATCATCATAAGTACTTTTCATATTTAAAACACAAGAATATAACTTTGCTGCATATTTCTTATAAGTATGTGAAAAAATCACATAGCAACATATTTTTGAAACTTCCCTATATAATTTTCTGCATATTTCTTATAAATTTGCAGAATAAACTTTTTTTTTTTACTTTTATCTTAAAAAAAATTTATAGCCTAGATATATTTTTAAATATGTAAAGAAAATTACAAATAATTAATTAGTGTAAGAATTTAAATATATTTAAATATGTTTAAAATTCCTTTAAAGTTAAATATTTTTATTTTTTATTCTTTTAAAAAATTTCGTTAAAGAATTGTCTTTCTAAAGTTAGGAATTTTAATTTTTGGTTTCTCCTGCAACTTAGTACGGTTTTTACAACTGAATGATTGAATTAGCGACGGTTTTTAGTGACGATTTATTATTTAGCGACTGAGATACTAAAGTTAAAACTCCTAATTTTAGAGGGAAGATTCATTTAACTGCTTGGTGAGCGAGACCACGTTTATTTCCATCACTTTCATTTGGTATTTCCCCTTTTGGCATGCTTTAAAGCTTTATATATCCATTGTTCTCAATTTGAGGTAGACAGAGGAGGCCACCCCGTCCATCATTTTTGCCAAAGGTCTGTCTAAGATACAACCATGGACAATTCTGCATGAAATTAAAAGTAAATGTATGTTTACTAACCCGATGTATCTCCCTTCTCCCAAGGTAACTAACAACTCAGTGTACCCCCAGATGTGAGTTACCGTATCGTTAAGGGCTCTTATGTTGAATCCCTCATACGACCCCAGATTTTCCCTCTTATTATTCCAAGTTTTTCGAAAATTTCTATGCACGTATTATCGCAAGAGCTCCCTCGTCAATCAGGATCTTGGATATGTCAAATGTTTTTTATTGTTGCCATTATCATAAACGGGAATCTTGTTTAGATTTACGCCTACATTTTCACTATCCTGAAATCCGATGATAGGTCTTTTTGGCTTCCCGTCAAGAGTTATTTCTCCCTCGTTGCTGATTTTCATAACTCGGTGATTATCTTCTTTACAATCCCCTTTGAAGGGTTTTCTCTCTCTAGGAAGGCCTCCAATAATCGAAATGATATACTATTGTTTCCCTTCTCGGTCTTCCTCTTCCTCAGTACAATTATCTTTATTTTCGTTGACTTCGCTCACATCCTTTATAGTTTTGTAAGACGGTGCTTTCCCAGGGTGAAATAATTATTTCTTTCTTGGAAACATATCCTTCACCTTGTGATCCCTCTTTTGGTCCTGGTTATCTCTTCGACCTCCTTCTCAAGTATGCCTGGTGATACGTCCCCTTATGACCAATTCTTCAATTGCATCATTTAGGTGGATGCCTTCATTAGTGTTGTAGTCATGACTTTTATGTAAACAACACTATTTTGACTTATCTATCCTAGATAGTTTTCTCATCATTAATGGGTTCTTGATCTTGTATTCATTGAATTCATAATTTGTGTATTCTAACTAGATTTTTGCTTTTGATGTGTTCAAAAGAGTCATTGGTCTTCGTCGTCTCGAAATAATTATTGTCTTTTTTTGGCGCCCAAATCTATTTGGGTTTCATATTCCATGGTTCTTCTCTTTGGATAAAATATCTTCCTCATAATTGATATAGGGTTGGGCCCTATTTAGCGGGTCACTTAAACTACAAGCTTCCTCCAGCTCTAGTTTTTCTTTGAATGCAATATGACCACAACCCCTTTTTGAATATCCACCATTTTAATCTATCATTTGCACCTTCTACTTAACCTGCTACCTTGGTAAATCAATTGATATAATCATGCAAGGTTTCTTTTTACTTCTATGTGATCTCGTAGAGATGACCATAGTAGTGAACTGCCTCTTATGAATTATGTTTTGTTTGAGAAAGGAATCAGTGCTTCATGAGAGGAAGATTAGTGATCTAAATCTTCGGATAGGAGACGATGTTTTTTTCATAGAAAAATGGTCATAATTAGTAGATATTTCCATTGACATTGCAAATGTTCCATGTGGGACTAGAGATAGGTGATGAAGTGGTTGAATAGAGCTTAAATGAGGTGAGTCTGTATTTCAGTGTGATGGATTGGACTTCTGATATGGTGAAGAGGGGAGGACCTACAAGGTTATCCCTCCAACGTCCAAGTAATTAAATGAGTAAGATGTGACAAATATTTCCACATAGGGATCCAACATATTAAATTGCTTTAAAGGAGGAACGGGTTCCTATATAGGGATCCAACATATTTAATAGCCTTAAAAGGTGATCATGTGTTCTTCAACATCTTGCAAGTGAATCAGTAATAATCCAACACTTATATAAATGGAATGAGAGCCTCATTAAAAATTGTGCTCCACTTTAACACCACATGAAAAGAGTTCCCCCATGAACTAGAAAATATTATTATCCTTACAAAATGGCAGAGAATACAACTCGCTTTAACAAAATAAAGCGACAACAAAATAAATTTAAAAAGGGCTTATCACCCTAATAATCATCACTTTCCAAGAAATTATTTTTTGTGTCCTTCTTGTTTTCCTGTTCTGGAGTGGTCGAGCCCCCTTGAATAGGAGCTTCCTTTGGCAATTTTTCCTCCACCTTCATGCCCAAGGTTTTCACGCATACTACTCTAATCTTTTTGAACTTCAAGCTTTTAACATAGCACTTTCTAGAAATCTCGGGGTCCCCTTAGATAACCCTCACTCACCCATCTGGGGTGGGTAATTCATGCATAGATGCAATGTAAACAAGACAATTCTTAGCTGGTTAAAGTTTGATCAATGATTAGATATCTTAATTTGACCTGGATGGCATTTTCTTCCACCTAAAGGTGGTTTTTAGAGTTATATAGTCTTTCACCTAAATTGGCTCGCCCGATAACTCCATCAATGATCCCTGTAAGGGTTTAAGTTCATCTAAATCAAGGAGAAGCCTCTAAAATTCATCCTAGGAGAGTATGGTTGTGGAGATCCCTTGATCTATTAGGAATCTTTTGATTTCCAAATCATCAAATCGAGTAGTGATAACCATGGGGTCATCATTGTGCAGATCAATGTCGACTTCATCTTTCTTTGAAATGTGATATTGGCTTTCGAAGCATATAATTCTCCTAACTACAGTTTAGTGGGTGAACCATCCATGGATAAGACTTGGAAAACATATCTTCTAGGAAAATATAGTATATCCACCTCCATGTGTTGGTTTTGAGGGAATGTTGCACAGATTTGTTCTTGCCTCTCTTGCCCGACTCCTCTCCCTTCTTGGATCCTCTATTACTAGAGGAATCCTGCCCATGCAAATTATACTCATATGATCCTCGGGCGGAGATGCTTTTAACATTTTTCTTTAGGTTCCCCTCTTGGATAAGGCACTCCATCTTGTTTTTGAGTTGGTAGTAGTCACTTATTTGATCGCTCTTGACCTTGTGGAACTTCCATCAATTGTGATCCTCTAGCCCCATAACATCTATCTTGAGAGTTGGTGACTAAGAGGGGTTATTCATATGTAAGAAATCTTTCCATATTTTCTCCTGATGAACGTTCAAGGGAGTGATGCTTTCGGTGGGCTTTCCACTATGCTTAAACGTTGTTTTATCCCGCATGTGCGAGGTTTGTTGACTCATTCGTGAGAATTCTGCGTTAGGGTTCGTTTTTTCCATGTTATATTTTCTCCTATGTGTTTCTATCCTCGCCTTTTATGTAACACTTTACTGGTATCTATATGGGTGATTAATTAAAGTGTCTTGCCCCGAACCCATTTTGAAACTCTCCCACGAACATCTCCTAGTTTGGATGAACCTCCTTGATCTTCGCCTCATTAAATTAGGTAAGGTACTCTCTCAATGATTTAGATAGGCCTTGGAAAATGTTGGATTGTCTAGTACTTTTCATCTTTTTGCATTAGAGTTAGGTTGTTTGTCAATTGTGATATTGAGGTATTTATATCCATGTTGGGCATGGAACCAATGCCTCCTTAGAAATAACAACCTTCTAGAGAATGGAAAGTTAATTCTCTAATATGTGATGAATCTAGTTAAGTACTACAATTATTTTGCATCGTTATGATCCAAACACACGTCATGCCCACGACCACGTGATATGAACAAAATATGGGCGACATATCTAAAGAAGGACTGTAACACCCAAATAGACGCTCAAACCAGAAAAGGAATGTAACACCCTAAACCCAACACCCTTTATTTATAAAAATAAAAAATAGATAATTTCCTCAATAACGATGTTACACATCTTGTCACACCCCAAAATTTGCCCTATCATTATTCATGCCCATATATTTCTCTAAAATCATTCATTCTCATTTGCATCTGCACATAGCAGTTATTTTGTTGTAGATAACTCATGACGTGCCATTTCAATTATGGTAAAAGGCATGGGATGACTGGTTTTATCAAGTGTTCGAGGTATCGTTAAGATCATCTTGTCAGAGGTGTACTTGAAGAAGAATATTTGTGGAAGCACTGTATTTCAAAAGATTTTCAATTTCAAATGCGAATTTGCAATTGAAAATAAACTTCATCTTTATTAAATCATGAGTCATAGCACGAGATATTGAGATTCATGGTGTTCTTGGAGGATGAAGAGATCGAATTTTCTGTAGCATGGTATTCAAGACAAGTGACACATTTGTTTGCTAAAGGTTACAAAAGAATATATCAAGTAATTCTTTACCCAACTCCAAAATTCTATTTCAAATGGAAAGGAAAAGGTGCAAGGAAATGATAGTCCTAACACGTTGAAAACATGAGTTCAACTTTAAATTATTATGGCATACACGGCCTCTTTGCTACAAGTTTAGTTCTAACATCATTCAATTTCCCTTTTGACTAAACTTCAAATGAAAGAGTAAAATTTTAAAATTCTGGTATATAGTTTTCAAGTCATGTCATCAAGATTACATCAACCTCTTCATTGAATATTACAAGGACAATTCAAGACTTCAATATTTGAAAGAATAGAAATTTTGGCTTGAGCTTAAAGCATGGTTACATTGTTCCAATGATCAATTCAAGATTGTTTTGAATTAATTCTGAATCACAATGAATACAAGTTCTTATGCCAAAATTTCAAGATACAAGAAATGTTAAAGTTACATATTACAACCATACTCATGGTTTTCTTTTCCTATGAACTTAGAATTAAGTTGAATCAAAAGCCTTGAATCCATCACTTTGTAAGTTTTCCAAAGCTCTAAGCTCCATGAAAAGGTCCTAGATTCACCTTCGTTTCCTCAAGGATTTCCACTCCACCATTGTCACCATCACATGGAACACAAAGAAAAAGAATGGTTAGTGATCAAGAAAACACAAACTTGAACATAAACAGAATTTTTCACATGAGTTTTCCATTCAAGTTTCATCATTAGGGTTTGTGATTGGAATCAGAATTAAGGGTTTTGTAATCATATTCAAACAACCAAAAGCCTCATAAAAATCAAAATTAAAAATTTAATCATGGGCAACTCCTATTGCAAATCACAAACATTTTAAGGTTTGGTTCACAAAGGGAGGTGTGAGAAGGCAAACTCAGAAATATCATCATAGTTATACAAGTACAATTCACAAACAAGCAGCAAGTACAAAATTCAAAGTTTCAGCCCAATACCAACAAGAAAACATCATAGATGTCTCAAACAAAATATCAGGATATTGCAAAACGCCCAAATGCAGTTGCCACTAAGTCCAGAATTAGGAAAAAAAAACCTAACAACATCACTATAAAGAGATTCAATGCACAATTTTCGAGGCAGGATCATTGTTCTAAGAATACCAAAAACATGCGCTCAAACCCTAACTTTAAATCACCTTCATATTTCCAAAACCCAGAAATCACCTTCATATTTCCAAAACCGAAAAGCAAGATTCATACAAAAATATACAACAATCATACAAACAGTAAAATACAGCTATCAAAACCGAAACCCTAAAATATTTTTTACTCATCATTTTCCACAGTCCAAACCCTTCAGAAATAAGAAAGAGGAAGAAGAAAGAAGTTTGAAAAGAAGAATCTCACCGGCTCTGAAGTAGCGTTGCGTTTCCGCCGTCGCCATCATCACCTTCGTCGGCAATTGCAATCTGAATACCTAGGTTTCAAAACCCCCTTTCAAATTTAGGGTCAACTCAAAATTTTCTACAAAATTAAAGAATAAATCGGCATTCATAAGGAAGAGACGAATCAGAAAACATAAAAAAAATCGGAAATCGAATAAAATTAGTCGTCTGTCACCGCCGTCACCTCTGTTTGGCCGATTCCCGGCGCGACGACAGACTCATTTTCACCGCAAATTCTCATCAACACCGTCTTAGGCCTTCAAGACCACCACCCTCTATCCTTTTCAGCAACCAAGGTTCAAAACCCAGATCGAGAGTTCCAACGAGATCGCCTGATCATGAGAAAGATGAAGAGATGAACGGTGGCGAGTATAGAAGATGAAATGTATGGCTAAGATTGGTTGTGAGAGAGACCAAACGGAAAACTGTTGGTGAGGAAGAGAAAAAAATGAGACAGAAAGGTTTTGTGGAGCCATCGGGAGAAAGAGACAAGTTAGGATAAAAGTGAATAATTAGTGAGAGAGTATGGGCAAAAGAATAGAGATAACTTTGTTTTTTTAATCATTTTTATTTCTGTTTCAGGTGGGACAAGTGTCACCGGCCGGTGGTGATACCATGTCCGATCCCATGCATTCAAGCTTACATCCATACAGTGGTCTTTCTCCATTCTCACCTCTTATCATGAAGACCAAGTCCAAGTATTTTGATCTAATGCGCTCATAGCTAGATATCCTCAGTGCACCACTCTTGGAGAAATGCATTGGATTATCCATAATCTATTGGACACCCTTTATTTGGGTCTGGACCTTCTTTCTGGTTTTCTTATTACACCACCAGATTCTGCAATGCAGGCTATTTCTACACCCTACTATTTTAATTATTTCATTCATTTAATTCCTATTAAATTATGCAAATAAATTTTGCGTTGTATTAAATAATTATTAGTATTAAGATAGTTTTATTTTATAGTTATAGATTAAATTATTAATTATTTTTTATCAAATAAAAAAGATTTATTCTAATAATTATTTAAAGATTTGGACTTGTATTGTGTGGTTTAATTATTTGTTTGTATCTTTTGTGCTTGTATGAATTATTCACATATGTACACCCTACACACTCAATGCAATTGATTCCATTATTTCTTTTGGTTCTTATACCAAACTCCTCAAGGGACTCATAGTTGAGAATGGGCATGACCATTCTCACAAGGTTAATCGAAGCCCTAGTTTGCATCGATTAACCATTCTCGGGTATTTAAATCGGTTGTTATTAGAGCAATTGTTTAAATACTCAAACTTAATAACATGAACCTTGTTTCACTTCACCTTTTTCATAAGAAAACATTTTTGGGATGATAGACAACTTGATGAGCCTCGGTGCTCTTCTGATTTCTAGTATTTGAATCGTAGGATGCTAGTCCTATTATTCGGTACTTTTCACCCATCTAAAATCAATTCAACTCACTCAACTCTTTTTCGCTCATATGCGATCATCAAAAACTTTTCTTATAAAATCAACACAACCAACTTAAACATTTTTAAGAAGAACTACGGAATTCTAACTTTCCCATTGCACGAGGGAGTACGTAGGCACAAGGTTTTGAAACCGCGACGAACTTAAAATAATAAAAAATCAAACCCCTTCTTCTTTTTATTTTAAAAATTGCAATAAACACACTTAAACACACACGGGCAGAATGGTTCTCATCGAGTACGATGGATGTGAGGGGTGCTAATACCTTTCCCTTGCATAATTGACTCCTGAATCCATATCTTTTGGTCTTGTAGACCGTCTTATACTTCTTCGCGGGTTTTATCTATATTTTCCCGTTCCTTTGTAATAAGTAAAATTAGGTGGCGACTTCATTGTTTTTAATAATCGATTTTGAAAAAACCAGTTATCACACATCTCAACATGTATCTTTCTCAATAACTCAACATGATTTAGTAGCAGGACTCAAACATCAATAACTATATGATTGTCTCAAATATAAAATACTTCATTTAACAAAATAAATCTAAACCTAAGAAAGCGACATCAAACTCAAATAACTCGAAAGTAGTAAATAAATGAAAAGGCCTCTATGTCATTCTTCAACTCATCAATAGCTAAGGCTCCTCTACATGAGTATATGTACCACAAGCGTGCATAACATCACAAAATAAACAAACGGGGGTAATAATACATTCAAAATATGTTAGTGGTGCATAATATAGTAGGGATAGTCAACATAATATAATCAAATCATCCATGAAACTCAACTATAATAAAATCATTCACACAGTGCAATTTATGTATGAAATGCATCAACTCCTTTACCCCAAATGCATGTGGTACCAATTTTGAACATCAGAGTTATGTTATTGATTTCATCCATTCAATGTTGGTTCACCTTCGAACCTGGTTTCTCTTTTGAACCCAGATTCGTCATCGACCCCTCTTTTGAACTAGAGACTCGTCATTGAACCGAAGTTCATAAACCTATCTCCAACATACATGATACATGAAATGCAACAACAACATACAGATGCAATAATAATCATTGGCTCCTCTTTGAACCGTACGCACCACCAATATACGACCACCAAAATAGTTCCTCTATGAACTACACTAATAAACATACTCAACATGTATATATTTAATATATAATAATTAATTATGTAAATAACTCAATATGGTTCACCAACCAATAAAAATAATATTTTACACCTCCACACTCAATAATAGTTTCTCATAATTCAACTTTGAACCTTCCAAATTAACTCGAACTTCATTCATTTTATTCGAGCAACTTTAAACATATAGACTCAACTCATCAAACTCATCAAAATAGCATCAAACAATCACTACAATCAAACACGACTTAAAAATTGAGCTAGAATGATCCAGACTGGTCAAACTAGGGGATGACATCCGTCACCCCAAACTTCCACTCTCTTTCTCTCAAAATTGTCACCATCGTGACGCCTAGGTGAGAAGCTTATTTCTGGACACGTGATGCTCGCGTCGTCACTAGGATGGCGGTCGTCAGCTGTAACACCCTCTAAACCCCGTGTGAAATATATGGCAAAATTAGATTAAATTAGTATGTATATCCAAGAGGTAATCACATGTATTTCAAAAACAACACAAATAATACATTAGTCATGTTTAAATCGTACGTTAATCATATTTCATATAATAACATATATGCATCTCGCAGCAGATTAAATCTTTTTCATAATAACATTAATGATTGAAATCTCATACTAACAATCATGTCATAAATATTAGGCACTAAAGGTCATCATCACAAAAATCTCAAATATAGCATAAGTATATAGAGAGTACACCCAAAACATCTCTCTAATACATGAATATGACAAATAGAACATAAATCCAAATATTCCTTGTGTTACATGACCAGAGCATAACAACTATCTAAATAAGCGGATAAACGAGAGACTAATCTCCTCCAATTAATCCTTTCAAGAAGCACCAATATCCTCGGTACCTGAATGATGTCGCAAGGTACATCATTTCAACAGAAAGGTGATAATTTATATCATTATAGAAATATATAATAATAAGTAATGTATCATATACAAGCAACAATTAAAAAATTCACCTCACTTCATTTAATCATGTATTCAATATCATAAAACTCAACTCACATGATCACATATACGACATTGCTCAATCATTCAAGATTCAAAGATAATTCAATCACAACTACCACAAATATCACCTTTACATCAATATCATATAAAGTACGTCAAAACATACATTTCACGTAGACACATGTGACTTCAATGCAATTCTATACAATATGCATGTGGTACCAATGTTATCCATACCGATAATGTCGGGTCCATCTCTAAGATAGATAGCCACCAAAAATAAAGCCCATCTCTCAAGCTTTCAAATCCATCTCCAAGATTTGGGACAAGTCAGTAACTCTCGCAAAAGATAGCAAATATTGCCTCTTGACAACTTATGATGCATGTGCAATCTAAACATATATATGCAATTAAGACCATATTCAAATCTTAACCATACAAGCATATTTCACATAATTCAACACATTTGAGTTACCCCAACAATTTCACAACATACATACATCATGTCAACATTCACATTCAATGCATACACATAGTATTTATCAACTCAACAAATTTACATAACATGTAATAATCCATAATCAAACCATGTTATTCTCAATTAACTTCAATTTACAACATACATACATACATACATACAATTCAAGTATTATGTTCTTCATCAAAAGACAATCAAAACCAGTCCAAAATACATCAAATAAATTATTAAAATTAATGGAAATCCTTCATAAATCAATATCATACAAGGCCAAAATGTATATTTTACTATCTTAACACTCAATAATCCAATAACATATAATACACACATATTCCAATTAATAACCAATATCATATAATTTTTCAATTGAAGAGAAACTCAAATAATAATCCAATATCACATAATAATTAATAAAATAAATAACCAATAAATAATAATTAAATGAAAATAGGGGTGTTACATCAACCTTCCAAGCGCAGTGACATATGAGTTGTTATGCAGGTGACGGTCATCACCTCTGTGCAGAAAACCAGAATCTGTATTTTTTTCACCATTAGATTTCCTTCGAAGCTTCAATTTTGATTCAGTAAAAACTCTCACGCCCAAAATTCAACACACGGTAATTCTACAACAATTATAACATCAACCAACATAGATTATACATATTCAACATCAATTATTCATCAAACCTTGAACATATTCATCACTTTCCAGCATTCTAACATGAACATCAAAACTCACACACTTTAAATCCATATGAGTTTCATTCATCAATTCATCATTACAAACTTAATCTTAATATAATCATCTTGAGAGGTTTGCACAACCATCTCTAGATTCAACTCTACCAATTGAGGAAGAAAAATATAGAAATAAACAGGTTAAAGACCTCTCTTTATCCCTTATGCATACAATACACCCATATAATGATCAATCCCCCTACCTTAAAATCCTGCAGCAAACTCAAACTTTTGGTTATGGTGTTCTTCCCGTCAAGCTCTCCTAGAGTTTGGTTACTTTTCTCTACTCTTGCCTCTTTTCACCAAATTTCTCACGTGTTGACCAAAAAAATTTTACTTTTATTCTATTAAAATACCCTAATTTTTATTTTAATGATTTCCACCAACTTTTCACAAACTCTTGATAATTCTTCCCTCACCCCTCTAATTTCATTAAAAAGAATATAGTTAATTCACCCAAACATTCAATAGTGTCCACAATTATCAAATAAATCACATAAGACAATCTATCACCAAAATAGAATATTAAAATAAATACTTAAAATTCAGGGTTTACTGGAATGACATGTGAAATGCATACCTCCGTCATGCCCTCTACGGACCCTTTTAATTACACCACTACAAAAAGCAACCGACTTATAGGAATGGTATGGTACGATATTAAATAGAAAGAAGTATCATGTCAAATGTGACACAATATCACTAGAGATAAGTGATCACATGGTACAACATCTTTTGAGAAAAAAACACACGAAATCGAATCATTGAGTATAATATAATATCGCTTGAGAAAAATATTACATATATGTTGTATAAATTGAAATAAACATGTTTGTGTTTGTTTTATATCTATAGTGAAATATCATAGAGAGAAGTATTACATGTGTGGTATCATTAAGAGAGATTGTTGGAACATGTCCATGTTCCAATATGTTGAATTTAAAATTAAAAAAATCTCAAGTCCCACATTGTTAGAAATATTTTTGTGGTTGAAAAAACCATTTAGTCTCACATTGCTCATGCGAGAAATATTAACTAGCTTACTTCACTATATAAGGAGTGCACATGTTTCATTTCAAATTACACCAAAAATTATTCTAATAGTTTTTCCTTCCTCACTCTCATAACTCTGCGTCTCTCGAATTATCAAAGCGCCAACTTCTTCCCCTTTCTTCCTATTCGTTAAATTTTCTGAGTACTTTCTTGAATTCTCTTTAGAGAATTATGTTAATTTCTCCTCATTTGAGTTGAGAAATTTTTCAGTATTAATTTTAGAATTCTCTTTGGAGAATTATTTGAATTTCTCTTTATTGGAGAAATTATTATGAGTGGTCAAATGACCATTATTATATTCTCTTTGGAGAATTATTTGAGTTTCTCTTCAATTGAAAAATTATTACGACTGTTCTTTGTACCAGATACTACGAGTGATATTGATATCATATTTGAATGATCTTGTACCATCAGAGGGTGTATTTTAGACCGATTATCTATCGTCAAAATAGTAATCGTACAGTATAGAACTGGGTGTTTTATCCTGGAGGCGGCACGGTAGTTTGACTGCTTTGCATAAATTTGGGCAATGTCGTGAAACGTCTTAAAGAGAGCGAGCTAGTTCGCGACAACCCGATAATTTCTTCGGTGGAAAATTTTTCAAAACCGTGAAACAACAATTTTAAGACGTTTCAAACTGCCATGGCTACTGAAGAAATTATCGACACGTCCAAGATTGTCTCGGACAAACCGTTCAAGTTTGAAGAAGTGCACTTCAAATGTTGTTTACAAAAGTGAGGTTTTCTTAACCATAAAGAAGGTTGTCAATACTTTGATTGATGACATTCCTACTGTTCCATTTGGGTCAGTCGAACAAACTAAGAGAAAGAAATCTATAAACTCAGATGAAATTGTTAGTTTCAATGAAACTGAATTTACAACATAGATTAAAGCGAAGAATTTACAGCTAAGGTAAGAAATCTCCTTATAGAAGGAGAATGATTATAACATTCTGAATGAACTCACAAACGATATGTATGACTATTGCAGTAATTGGGATACTCCAAAACATGTTTATGAGGTTCTGAAAAACAAGTATGACATTGAAGAAGCTGTAGAATAAGAGAATGATGTTAACTGCTGCTTCAAGTATCAAATGGCAAAGATGAAAGGTCGATGGAGGCCAATGTTACAAACTTCAAAAGATTGTTTATAATATCATCGCACAAGGTATGTGTTTAGATGCATAATTTTAAATTTCTTTTATTATTGACAACTTACCCCATAGTTTGAATATTTTTAAAAACTTTTCTTCGCTACAAAATAAAAGAAATTTTGATTGAAAATCTGATTATTCGCCTTGAGTTTTTAAAAAAAGGAATCTTAGAAACAATATCAAAAAGAAAAGGTCTTGGTTGTTTCAAGAAAAAAGAAATTTGGTGTAGTTCTGAAGCCATTTGGAAAATGATTAAAGAATCAGAACTGCAATATTGTGAACTGAATTAAGAATGCGAACCATTTTATGGCCCCAAATGCTCCAGCTAGGCAACAACCACCACCTTAAAGAAATCGTGTAGGTTTCCATTTTTTTAACTGTGAAAAATATAGTCATATGAATAAGAGATGTAGAAGCAGGCTTGAACTTGCTGCTTCCCCTAATGCACAGGTTAACTTGAGTAATGGACGATTTTTTTTGCTATAGTCATCGAAATCAACATGGTTAATGGATCTAATGGATGGTGGATAGACATTGGTGTCTCTCGTCATGTCTGTTATGATCGTGTTATGTTTAAAACATACTTGAATACTAAAAATAAGAAAGTGTTGTTGGGAGATGTCCACGCCACTAAAGTTGCTAGAAATGTAGACATGGAGCTGGAGTTCACCTTCGAAAAGACTTTAATCATAAAGAATGTCATGCATGTTCCTAAGATTAGAAAGAATATTGTTTCTGGAGATAAGGCAATTTTTAGGAGATAAGCATCAATACAATTTTAGGTGGTGAAGCCTTCTATTATTTCTTCATGGGTTCAAATTGAACATGGTATTTGAACTTCATATGTTAATGAGTGTTAATTAACTTCCCACAATCATGTAGTTCATTTCCTGAACTTCTTCTTTTCCAGAAGTGTTCTTCTCATCCATTTTCCTTTGCTGCTTTCGTGAAGGAGCATGTTGTTGGAGGTCCTCATATTCTTAAAAGGAACATGAACACTAAGTTGTAGTGTAAGATGTATCAATCGATTAAGCTTCACAATCGAGTCACAATAAAACCCAATCTAGATTACAATATTCAAGTAGTATACTGATTGCTTTGCAGAGTAAGAATGCAAAATGACTTTACCTCTTTTGCTTTTAATATCTAAATGTTAAACTTTGGCTTCTCTTTGTTGTATAGTTTATAAGAATGATCTATTTTCAAAAAATCATATATCTCTGTCTGAACTTGAAGTTCCAATGAAAACTCTTATATGCACTACCATATTTACAGGTCCAAGAATATCATGGGTACAAATTCATTGGTCTAATATATGGGCTTGGAGGTGATAATCAAAAGCGACTAGAGAAGGTAAAACCATTTTGTTGGTATCTAATCTTCATTCGTGTTGATTAAGTGACAACTTTAACGAAAGATTTCTAAGGAAGAGTGTCATGAGTCTTTGAATTTGAATGTTTTTGTTTATTGAATATTTGTGTTATTATTCATTCTGGTGACCCTATTTCAATTGATAGTGTTTTTGTGTAAGCTTTGAAGATTTAAGATAGGGATATTGAGGTAGCTAGCCAGGAGGAATTAATGGATGCAATGGAAGTCGGTTCAATTGGAGTTATAAATATTGGACTGAAGCAGCAGTGTGAAGTGGAGCCTCTAATTGCCGGACTCATACACCTGTAGTGTCCAGATGGATGTACTGGACCGGAGTAGAGCCTATTGCTGCCACTGCAGCTGGAATTCTAGGTGATCCAATGAACATCATGATTGTCTTTCAACTTATGCTCATGAAGTTACTAACATATGGTGTAAGTGTGACTGATTGTTCCTTTGTGAAATTTAATGCCTATCACATTTGAATAGTCAATTATTACTTGTTGGGGCATTGACATACTTATCTGGATCATTGTTGTGTTAATTATTTTTGAGGTTCTTCGAATTCATAAGAATATGAAACTTGCTAAAGATGTAATATTGAAATTACTTTGCTCTAAGTTGTGAATTCTGCTGTTAATGTGATCAGACTTGGGATTCGGAAATATAAATGGTGGTCTGAAACACTTCATGGAGTCTCTTACGTTGGTCCAGGAACTCGTTTTTCAAATGTTATTCCTGGATCAACCATACTTCCTATGCCTATTTCCATTGCAGCTTCTTTGAATGATTCCTTGTTCCAAACCATAGGAAAGGTAAGGTTTCTTATTATTCTTTTTCTTTAAAAAAATTGCTTTATGGAAAATATTTGTCGTTAAAATGGTGTTTTGTTTTATGGAAAATGTTTGTAGGTGGTTTCAACAGAACTAAAGCAATGCACAATGTAGGGTTGGCTGGTTTAACATATTGGTCACTAAACATTAACATAATTAGGGATCCAAGATTGGGAAGAGGTCAAGAATCACTGAGAGAAGACCCTTTACTTGCTAGCAAATATGCAGCAGGGTATGTAAAAGGTCTGCAACAAATTGATGATGGAGATTCCAACAAGCTTAAGGTTGCTGCTTGTTGCAAACACTACACTGCCTATGATGTTGATGACTGGAAAGGCGTTCAGCGTAACACCTTCAATGTTGTGGTAATCTATATATCATTAGTTAAAAATTGAAATAAAAATTAGTGAAGTTGTGTTTGAGGATTATAGAATATGCAGAATTGTTTTGTCACTCTTATTTTGGTTGATTTGTTAGGTGACAAAGCAAGATTTGGATGATACATACCAACCACCTTTTAAGAGATGTGTGATTGATGGAAATGTTGCTAGTGTCATGTGTTCTTATAATCAAGTAAATGGAAAATCGACTTGTGCTGATCCTGATCTCCTTAAAGGAGTTATCCGTGAAAAATTGTAGCAAAATCCATTCTAGCAGGTAAAAAACTACATCTGAATATTAGAAATTCAAATATTCATAGGCAAAAACTACTTATTATCATTTTTGTGTACAAATGTTGATTTTGCAGGATTGGATTTGAACTGTGGAAGTAATGAGTTAAGGTTTCCTTTGTATGTTTGATTTTCTATATGTTGCAGTTTTCTCCATTCTCTATCGCGTGTTTTAATTTCTTTGTTTATGCTTCATAGGTATCTACATTACAGGATGTTTTTGGATAGTTTGTTATAATATTTGAGTTTTTGTATGTTAATTATAGGCTGCTCGTAATTATAGATGAACCATTTTTGTTGAAAAATTGGTTGCTTGGTTATATATATAATGTTATGTGGAGAAATAATGTGAAATAAGATACTTGAAGAGTGTAGTAATTAGGTTGGATAATTTTTTTTATAGTGATCTAAAATAACCTTTTTATGCCATAGCATGAAGAACACAAATGTCACAACTATGTGGCACAAAAAGAAACCGTGGCAAAAAATCGTGTATAAAACTAGCCGCTGTTTTAAATAGTGGTCATACCTAGGCAACTAAATCATGTGTTACATTAAATATGAATCGTGGTGTTTACAGTGATTTCTAGTAAACAACCTCTAGTCTTCCAAACTATCGAATAAACTTAATTACTGTTATTCAATTTCTCTGGTAACTTGCAGGATCGACTAGATTGATCCTATGGGGTATGGTCGTTTGGATAAATCTAATTGTGAGACTGGTATTCATAGTTAGGATTTTTAATTAAAGTATTTTAGAGGCATTCAATCTACTCCGATTACGACACTGAATGATTCCAATGACATGATTAAACAAATAAATGTAAGACTAGACTGAATGATTAAAGATTCGAATATGATAAGAGACGTTTAAATGCAGAAAAGAGTAAAAACTTTAATGTAAAGACTTTAATGTAAAAACTTTAATGTAAAAGTTTCTGAATGTATAAAGGACTCAAATATAAGAACAGCAGTAAATAAATGACTTTGAATGCAAAAGTATTTGAAATGTATTGGAGTGAAAATGGAAGATAAACTGGAAAATACAGAGAACTTTTATTGAATTGTAAAGGTTTGGTGTTATCATACGTACATTGTTCGAGCATTCGTTTCCCTATCCATGTGGTATTTTGAATGTTTACTGAATTTTGTACAATAGATATGACACCCGAAATCCTAACACTAAGACTTCTATTTATACTATTTCGACCATAACGGTCTTGCTATAAGATTCTGCCACGTTCGAAGCATGCAGAGCATTGCTTCTCTCTAGCCTCCACGCGTCTTCGAATACTCCAGCGCTGATGTATTTGAATTTCTAATATCCCGCTCACGTTTGAATTTCAAATGCCTTGGTATCCTTCGCTTCGAATTCGTTTCACAATCTTCACAGACATAGTCTCATTACCATTTCGAAGCTTCTTTTAAATGTATCTTCACAACTGTCATTCAAAGCTCTGAGCTTTGACCTTTCCATTCGAAGAACAATCTCTTCCATTCCGAAACATAACATTTGCTTTATTCCAACAAAACGTCAATCTGTTTCATTCCGAACTATATTATCAAAATCTTCAGCCAACAAAATGCCCCTTTAAAATATGTATTTCGAAATCCTCTGAGAAATACTTATTTTAAATAAATTCACAAGATTTTGATATAACCTTTGAGTAATCACAACATTTACTGTACATGATTTCACACACGTCAATCAAGACGCCTCTTGGATTTCTTAACCGTTTTGAACCAGTCATCACAGCATGGTGCAGTTTCAAAAGCAATGATTATATTTAATCATGCCTATTACCAACATCATTTTTTACGCCACCTCTCTTTGAATCCAACCCACAACTCCCACGTATCCCTAGTCTCACTTAGTGGGTGTTTAAACTTCCTCACTATAAAAGCCTATCAGTTTAGTCTTTTTCCTTTTTCCAAATTCTGAAACTTCTTCTTCCTCTACTCTCACTAAAACCCTAGAACTTCCAACAATCTCAACAATGTCTTCATCAACATCATCTCAACTGAAGAAAACTTCAAAGAAGAAGAGCAAGAACACGGGAACAATCATGGAGAGTAAGGTAGGCACTTACCAGGGTCAATCTGTGCTCATTCTTCAAATGATCTCTAAGGAAAAAGAAATGTTGTATGCCTCTCAGGTATTAATCCCTACTAACGCTGCTGGCAAAAGATTTGCTTTAATGGGTCCTCTAACTGTTTTTGAAATCTTGAAAGACACTAGGAAAATCTTCCCTGTTTGCTATAACTTCAAACCCTTATTCAATAAAATGGATGCCCCTAAGGTAGGAAATGAAAATATAGGCGAATCATCTGATTCGAAAGCCATGGAAACTCCAATCGTACCCCCAAAAGATCCGTTTATCTTAGACTATGTAAAAAGTAACTTCAAACCATTTCGATCCTGCCCTACCTCAGACATAGCTTACCAAAAATGGCTCACCAAAGTAGAAGCCAAAAAATCCCAGCAATGGGAGGAATTAGGAATCTATAATCTGATTAAGCTGTCGAAACCAGGTTTCACCTATAGTCACCCACTGCTATTCGCCTCATTATACTTTTGGGATAGCACTTATAATACCTTTCATCTTCCTGGCGGAATGATAACGCCCACCTTTTTTGACATAGCTGCCATTACTGGTCTTTCACCAGTAGGGGAAACTTATATCCCTGACAGCGAAGAGCACTCTAGCATCATTGACTTTGATGTCAAATTAGCTAGTTTTTCCAAGTTCATCAGCCACTACCACACTGAAGGAGATAGCATCTCAGACGTAGAACACATTGCCTTTCTTACTTTATGGTTGTCAAGATATGTATTCTGTAGCAGATCCTTGCAAGTAGCAAGTAGGTTCATTCCCTTAGCTAGGGACTTGCATGAGAATAGGAGAGTATGTCTGAGCGAACTGCTGCTTGTTGACCTTTATGAAAGCTTAAGATCAGCCGTTTCTAGTTTGAAATCCCATACTCCAAAAACCATCCTTCTAGCTGGCCCATTTTGGTTGCTCCAATTATGGCTCAATGCCATGTTTGAATCCTCCTTATCAACTGCTGACACCATTGTCGAACAAGATCCGGAGATAGCTGACAGAATTATTGAAGGTACAAGGCTGCGAAAACTCACCCCAAATGATGACAAAGATGACTTCAAAGTCCTTTTCTCGAAATACATCATGATCTTCTCCAAGAGACACAAATTCGAAGAGACCATGGTACCCTTCGCTCCAAGGACTCATGGACCATCATGGTTCACTATGTCTCTTTCAGAAGCTGTTAAGAGTAGAGAAATACAAGACATTTGGAAAGCATTTCTGCTCCCTAGGTTAATTTCCTCACGAATTACTCCTGCCAAGAATCAGATCTTCCTCTTTGCCTATCAACCTAACTTCGTCTCTAGACAATTTGGACTATGCCAATTAATCCCTGAACCTCTGTTCCAAACACAAAGTGCCATAACCTCGGGTCGAACATTTAAAGCAAGAGAAGCCAAGTTACAACAAGAACAGTATCAAGATTTCGCTCAGTTCGAACTACTACCTTTTGAACCAACACACTTCACAACGAAGGGATTTCTGGAATGGTGGACTAAGTTCTACCAATCATATATGTTTGACACACTCACCATTCAACAGAAGCTAACTGATGCGTTCAATTTGCAGGTACACTCCAAGAAAGGTATGTTCACTCACGCCAAAGAAATTAGGGATTTTCAGAATTATTTCGAAACCACTTATGATCCCACACGCTTGGAAACCACTGTGTATTGAGCGTCCGAGACCTTGAAGGAAAAATTTAAAGAAAAAATTTCTAAGTTCAAACTTCCTTTAGGGTTGTCACCTGAGGATAGGTATAGGTTGGCACTCGAAATGCATCCACCTAAATTTCCTAGATTGCCTACCTCAGAACTGGCTCTGGCTTGGTTTCCTCCATATCCTTGGTGGTTGACTTGCAAAGAAATGTTCAAATATAAACCTCAAAAGAAACTAAATCCATCTGAGACTGTGACATGGGCTCGTCACTGACTTCATAATTTCCCAGGACATCTTCGCTATGACCTTTCTGCCATTTCGATTATATCTAATCAAGGCGCAGGTGCGAATGCTTGGAAAAATCCCAAATATATCCCAATTTCCTTATTTTTAACATTTACTATAATTGTTTCTGTTAGTGTTTTATGTTGGCATTACTTTTTGGTAAAACTAGGTTATGGCAATGTCTTGATAAGTGTCGTGACATTCAGAGATTGAAGATAAATCCTACTTGACAAGGATGTTTAAAGTACATTTCCGGAAGCTAAAGTCAGGAATTTAGAAAATATCGATGTCATAATGATGTTATGACATTCATGTGACATTCTATTCTAATCTTTTCCGAGATTTTCGTGAAGTTTGTTGAGCTGCTTTATTATGTTTTTCTATTATTAGAATGCATGCTCACGTGGCTGTTAGGTTAAATCTTAGTTAAACCTAAATTGGTTGTTGATAAGACCAAGTTTTTAGGATTAATTAAGTGAACCCCAACTATCCTTATGGAAGCCCAAAACTGAAGTTCCAGGACTGCTTCTATAAAAGAAATAGAACCCTTACATGCCTTTTAAACCGTATTGAAGATTTAGCAGATTGTATTTTGTGTAATTCTAGTTTCTCTTGTGAGCCAAGCAATTATCAATTGATAAGTGCCTTGGACTAGGATTTGTTTGTAAGGGTAGTTTATCACTCAAAGCTTTGAAGCACGAGTGTTTGTCTCTTGATTAAAGCTTTGAAGCAAAATCAAGATAGTTTATTGAAGTGTGTCTTCACAATTCAATTAATCAATAGGTTGATATCACTGCTGTGATTGAGGGGGAGTGAGTAGGAACTCAGGTCTAAGTAGGACTTAGATTGAAGTTGCATTGGGTAGGTTTTAAGTGAAGGAGATAAACTGGTTGGTTTATTCCTGAATTAATTCTACTAATAGTGAATTTCCTCCCTGGCTTGGTAGCCCCCAGATGTAGGTGTAGTTAGACACTGAACTGGGTAAACAATTTATTGTGTTCTTTACTGTTGTTTGAATTTATTGTGTGAATTGTTAACAGAGTGTCAGATACTGTGTCATAACATTCTTTGTGACATCAAGTATCTGCTGCCAGGAATTTCAATTGGTATCAGAGCGGACACCCTGCCTGTTATTTCTGGGTGAGATCTAGGGAAAATAGTTTCTGGCTTAATGGATAAGGAAGGAGGATTTGGAGGTAGACCACCTATACTGGATGGATCTAATTATGATTACTGGAAACCTCGTATGATTGCCTTTTTGAGGTCAGTGGATATTAAAGCTTGGAGAGCTGCTGACAAAGGATGGAAACATCCCACCAAGCTTGAGAAGGATGGAACCACTGTCTTGAAACCTGAGGAAGAGTGGAACAAAGAAGATGAGGAGCTAGCACTGGGGAACTCTAAAGCATTGAATGCTTTATTCAATGGTATTGACAGAAATATCTTTAGACTAGTTCATCAATGTGAGCTGGCCAAGGATGTTTGGGACACTCTCAAAACTACTCATGAGGGGACATCCAAGGTGAAGATGTCAAGACTTCAGATGCTCACTACCAAATTTGAGAATTTGAAGACGAAAGAAGATGAGACTATTCATGAGTTTCACATGAATATCTTGGAGATTGCTAACACCTCAGGAGCACTTGGTGAAAAGATGTCAGAAGAAAAGCTGGTGAGAAAGATTCTCAGATCCTTGCCCAAAAGATTTGCAATGAAAGTGACTGCAATAGAGGAGGCTCAGGACATCAGCACCTTGAAGGTTGAAGAACTTATTGGATCTCTTATGACTTTTGAGATGGGAATCAGTGAAACTGTTGACAGGAAGAACAAGAGCATAGCACTTGTATCCAATACTGAAGAAGAATGCAAGAAGGGTGATGATGAGAAGATATCTGAAGCCATAGCTATGCTTGGAAGACAGTTCAACAAGCTCATCAAGAGGATTGATCCAATGTCAAGGTCAAATGTCAAGGACATTTCATCTGACATCAGCAGATCTTATGACTCCAGCAGAAGATCCAAGTCAGAGGAAAAAGAAAGTCAAGGCAGTGGGATCCAATGTCATGGATGTGAAGGATATGGACATATTAGAGCTGAATGTCCTACCTTTCTTAAGAAACAAAAGAGATGGATGACTGTCACTTGGTCTGATGGTGACTCAGGAAGTGAATCTGAGGAAGAAGCAGCAAAACTTGTCACTGCTCTTTCTGGAGTGTGCAATTCTGATATGGATTCTAGTGATGAGGAAGTGTCATTTGAAGAGCTTGCTGAAACCTACAGGAAGTTGTGTGTAAGGAGTGGTGAAATATGTCAGCAAAATGAGAAACAGAAAAAGCTAATTGTGAAGTTGGAAGCTGAGAATGTGAAGTTGGAGGCTGAGAAGAAGGAAAACACAGCCACCATAAATCACCTCAACAAAGACATTATAATGTTGAACTCCAAACTTGATCAGATGTCTAAGTCTGTCAAAATGTTGAAATCTAGTACTGATAAGTTGGAAGAAATCCTGCAGCTTGGACAGAGTGCAGGAAATAAGCATGGTCTGGGATATGAAGCTGCAAAGAAACCTGTTTGTGACAAGAAGAAGAACAGACCTGGAAAACCAATGTCAAAGAAGATGTCACACCACAAGACAGGAAATAGGTCTGGCTCAGGATATGTGGAGGCTAAGAAATTTGTTGATAACAAAAAGAAGAACAGACCAAATAAACCAATGTCAAGGCAGATGTCACGACATTGGGTTCAACATCAAGATCAAAGAAACATGAACAAAAAGTTTCAAAGATGGAGATTTCATTATTGTGGAAGGTTTGGTCATATAAAGCCTTTTTGCTTTAGACTACATGGATATCCTAACCAAGTTTCTTCTGTGAAGCCTAAGACCAACAAGGTATCATACACTCAACAGTGGAAGAAGAAGACTGCAGCTCTGATAGCTCACATTTCTCTTAGAGTGTCTGCCAAGGAAGATTGGTACTTTGACAGTGGGTGTTCTAAGCATATGACTGGAATCATAAATCTTCTGAATGATGTTAAACCTCATTCTACCAGTTTTGTTACCATTGGAGATGGAGCTAAAGGAGAAATCAAAGGTGTTGGAAACTCAAACTGTTCTGGAGTTCCAAACCTAAATGGAGTGTTGCTGGTAAAAGGTTTGACTGCTAATCTCATAAGCATAAGTCAGCTATGTGATATGGGATTCAAAGTCAATTTCACCAAGTCTGAATGTCTTGTAATCAATGATAAACAAGAAGTGGTTATGAGAGGAGTCAGATCAAAGAACAACTGCTACATGTGGGAATCTGAGAACACCAACATGTCTTCTGTGTGCTCTACAGACAAAGATGAAAAGGAGGTAAAATTGTGGCACCAAAATCTTGCTAATTTACATCTCAGAGGAATGAAAAAGATCAGACCTATGAAGGCAGTCAGAAGGATACCAAGATTTCACATTGATGAAGGGAGAGTCTGTGGTGAGTGTAAGGTTGGAAAGTAAACCAGATTGTCACACTCTATGTCTAGATATCTGACCATTTATAAAGTGCTGAAGCAAGCTCCTTGGGCCTGGTATGAAAGGCTGACCAAGCTCCTTACTAACAAAGGATATAGGAAAGGAGCCTTGGATAAAACTCTCTTTGTCAAGAATGAAGGAGGAAAGATAATGGTGGCTCAGATCTATGCTAATGACAAAGTATTTGGAGGAATGTCAGACACAATGGTGAGACATGTTGTCAACCAAATGCAAGATGAATCTGGAATGAGCCTCATGGGAGAGTTGATTTATTTTCTTGGACTGCAAGTCACACAGATGGAAGACTCAACATTCCTTTCACAGAGCAAATATGCAAGGAATTTTGTTAAGAAGCTTGGAATGAAGAATAAGATGACTCCTGCTCCTACACATTTGAAGTTATCCAAGAACACAAGTGAAGAAAATGTTGATCTAAACTTGTATAAATGCACTTCTGGAGGATGTTTCTTCTTGGGAAACAACTTTGTTTCTTGGTTCAGCAAGAAGCAAAAACGTGCGTTCTTGTCCACTGATGAGGCTGAGTACATAGCAGCTGGTAGCAGTTGCTCTCAGATGGTATGGATGAAGCAGATGCTGACTGAGTACAAAGTCATATGGGATGTCATGACATTGTACTGTGACATCCTGAGTGCTGTTAATATTTCAAAGAATCCTATACAACACAGTAGGACTAAGCACATTGACATTAGACATCACTTCATCAGAGACCTTGTGGAAGAGAAAGTGGTTAAATTGGAACATATATCCACTAAACTTCAACTGGCTGACATTTTTACTAAAGCTCTTGAGACTAGTCAGCTTGAGCTTTTAAGGGGCAAGATGGGTATTTGTCAATATGAGGAATTGTAGCAATTAACTTTGCTTACAACAAGGAATGGAAGAGACCTTTTGTTTCAATTAATTATAAGTGGGTCATTTAATTATTTTCATCTTATTTTTAAAAGGTCCAAGAATAGGAAGAGACTCCTTCATATAATAGTTTCTTCATTTGAAAGTATCATATTTTCTTCATCCAAAAGAAACTCTCAAACTCTTTGTCATTCACGTTCCCATTCCTTCAAAATCTATCAGCGAAATATGTCTTCATCCTCTTCATCATCTCAAGAATATGGTTCTTCTTCTCCTACCATGGCTGAGGTTAGGGCAAATGCTGAAGACATGCATGTTGAAGCTCTGAGGGTTACTCCACTGCGTGCAATGGCTACTGACCCAGAAAAAGTCAAGAAATTACGCACAAGGAATGCAAGAAGGTCACAAGCATCACCTTCTGGTAAGACTTCTGTACCATCCTCTTCTGTACCCCCAGAAATAGTAAACAAAGAGGGGTCTAGGTCTGTGCATGAAGCCATTGCTAGGATAGTGACTAGTATCCTAAATGAGAACCGATCTGTACCTGGGGTTTCAGTCCCTCTAAACCATAAGTCTGCTAGCCCTAGTTTAGCAGTTGATCCAGATGTCACTGAGAATGTCAAGACATCTAGTGATCATGTCGATTCCCCTGTCAAGAATGTTGTTGATCCTTCAGTTAAAGATTCTGAAGTAAGTAAAGATGATAATGTTATTGAACCCCCTGCTGTTAATAAGAATGAGATGTCTTATGGTATTCTTGAAGAATCCCTAGAATAATGTACCTATGTTAAATCCCCTGTTATTTCTGCTGATAATATCTCTGATAGTATTCTTGAAGAAACTCCAGAGAAACAAGTTGATGACAACCTGGAAAACTCCCCTGAGAAAAACACTAATCAGGATGTTGATCCTCCTATCATTAATCTAGATGAGGAATTCTCTGATAATGACCTCATAGCTAAAGTTAATCCTAGCATTGCTAGGAGGGTGATGAATAGGAAAGGGAAGCAGACTACTATTCCAAGTCCTGTTCAGGAGAAGGTTGCTAAAGTTTCTCATAAGACTTCTAGGGTTGAGAACAAGACTGAGGAAAAATCTGGTAAAGACAAGACTGGAACTTCCAAAGGGAAGAGTAAGATGAAGACTGTTGGTGGTATCTCTAGGCCAAAGAGAACCCCAATTGTGAAGAAGAGGAAGGTACCGGAACCCTCAGAACATGATGATGATTCTGATTTTAATGTCGAAGAGTATGTCTCAGACATTCATCCAAGAAAGAAGCCTTCTCTTGGAAAACTGTCCAAAGTCCCTGAAGTAGCAATTGACAACATTTCTTTCCACCACCCTGAGAATGCTAACAGGTGGAAATATGTGTGTTTGAAGAGAATTGCTCTTGAAAGGGAACTAAATAAGAGTGCCCTTGAATGCAAGGATGTGATTGATATGATTAAAGAAGCTGGGTTAATGAAGACTGTGGTGAAGTTCTCAAATTGTTATGATGTGTTGGTAAAGGAGTTCATTGTGAACTTGTCAAGTGGCTGTGCTGATGGAAGGTCAGCTGATTTCAAGACTGTTTATGTCAGAGGAAGAAGAGTGAAGTTTTCCCCAAGTGTTACCAACAAATATTTGGGAAGATCAGATGATGCTCAACCTGAGCTAGAAGAAATTGATAATCAAATCTGTCACACAATCACTGCTAAACAAGTGAAACATTGGCCAATGAAGGGAATACTAACTGCCAGCAAACTAAGTGTAAAGTTTGCTATTTTGCACAAAATAGGTGCTGCAAACTGGGTTCCAACAAACCACAAGTCCACCATCTCCATTGGTCTGGGCAGATTCATCTTTGTTGTTGGTACTAAAGCAAAATTTGATTATGGAACTTATATCTTTGAGCAAACCCTTAAACATGCTGAAAGTTATGCAATTAAGGGACCAATAGCCTTTCCCTCCCTCCTGTGTGGAATCATAATTGATCAGTACCCTGACATTCTTGGTGATAGAGATTCAATATGCAAAAGAGCTCCTGCACTTGGATTCCATTACAAGCTCTTTCAAGGCAAACATGTCCCAGACATTGTCATGACATCTGCTGAGACATCAACTGTCAAAGAAAATTCTCAAAAGGCAAATGTCATTGCTGTGTTGAAAGCAACTTGCAAGGAGCTTGAAGCAAGAAAGAAAAGTCTTGAAGAACTGATCTCTACTCTTGAAAAGGAAAAAGACACAGAGGTTGAGGATGAAGGGCTAGTTGGTGATGATTCTGCTGCACATATGGATGAAGATGCTGATGCTGATCAAGAAACTGCTGCTGAAAGCAGTTCTAAAGATACTTCTTTCCATAGTGCTTCTTCTGGAGAGGAAAGCACTTGAGTTTTAATCATGTGCCTTGATTGCTTCTGTTTTGTTATTTTATTGTTAAAGTTTGTTCTGCACTTTCACTTATTGTTTGGATAATTGTAATTTTTCTGACAGAAGTTGTAATTGTACCCTTAATTGTGTTGGCTCTTAATATATGATTGGATGATTGGGGTACTTGTATTTATTCCTTTGGCCCCTTTGTGGCTAAAAAGGGGGAGAAGAACTATTGTGGGAAATTTGGGAAACTGTATTGAGATTTTTATGTGGGCAATTGTGGGAAATTTGTTTGGGTAGAATTTATCTTCTCTAGGTTCTATCTCTTTTAAGCTTAGGATAGCTTAGAACTAGTTTGTTTTCTTCTGCTGCATAAGGTACTCTGATGACTTAAGTAGTTTTAGCCAAAAATGTGCCAAATGGGGAGTTTGTTAGTATTTTATGTTGGCATTACTTTTTGGTAAAACTAGGCTATGGCAATGTCTTGATAAGTGTCATGACATTCAGAGATTGAAGATAAATCCTACTTGACAAGGATGTTTAAAGTACAGCTCAGAACTGGAAGCTAAAAGCTGTGCTGGAATTCTGCAGAAAATATACTGATGTCATAACAGATGTTATGACATTCTGTTCTATAGAATCTGTTTTTCCTGAGATTTTTCAGGAAGTTTGTTGAGCTGCTTTATTATGTTTTTCTGTTATTAGAATGCATGCTCACGTGGCTGTTAGGTTAAATCTTAGTTAAACCTAAATTGGTTGTTGATAAGACCAAGTTTTTAGGATTAATTAAGTGAACCCTAACTATCCTTATGGAAGCCCAAAACTGAAGTTTCAGGACTGCTTCTATAAAAGGAATAGAACCCTTACACTGCTGCTGCGCCCTTAAACTGTATCGAAGATTTAGCAGATTGTATTTTGTGTAATTCTAGTTTCTCTTGTGAGCCAAGCAATTATCAATTGATAAGTGCCTTGGACTAGGATTTGTTTGTAAGGGTAGTTTATCACTCAAAGCTTTGAAGCACGAGTGTTTGTCTCTTGATTAAAGCTTTGAAGCAAAATCAAGATAGTTTATTGAAGTGTGTCTTCACAATTCAATTAATCAATAGGTTGATATCACTGCTGTGATTGAGGGGGAGTGAGTAGGAACTCAGGTCTAAGTAGGACTTAGATTGAAGTTGCATTGGGTAGGTTTTAAGTGAAGGAGATAAACTGGTTGGTTTATTCCTGAATTAATTCTACTAATAGTGAATTTCCTCCCTGGCTTGGTAGCCCCCAGATGTAGGTGTAGTTAGACACTGAACTGGGTAAACAATTTATTGTGTTCTTTACTGCTGTTTGAATTTATTGTGTGAATTGTTAACAGAGTGTCAGATACTGTGTCATAACATTCTCTGTGACATCAAGTATCTGCTGCCAGGAATTTCAGTTTCATTTTTCAGCCATCAGGATAAAGACCGTTGCTTCGAAGCCTAAAGAAGGAAGGACTTCTCAACAAACTGTCGAAACTAGTGATGATGTGCCTCTAGCATACCAACAACAACTACAACAACAACAACACCAGCAATAGGAAATGTTCCAACTCCAAAGGTAATCAACTAACCCTGATGTTTCGAATAAACTGAAGATTAAGATCTAACTCATGTCTAAACCTTTTCAGACTAACAAACTTCCACCAACTACTCCGAAGAAATGGAAACAAAGCACCACAGGAAAGAATCCCAAAACTGGTGGAAATTCCCCAACAGCTTCGAAGAAGAAGCAAAAGAAAGAAGTTTCTAAAGGTTCTGAACCTACTAGCATTTCTGGACTTGATTCCAGAGATGTTGCTCCCTCCACAATATCCAAAATTCCACCTTCGACCTCCAACGTAATGTTGGAACGTATTGATAGTAACCTTTCCTCTGATAATCCACAGGTAAATTGAATTCGAATCCCTAACAAAATAGTTATTCATACCTTGGTGCATATTCTTAATTTTCTTTGTCTCTGTAGGATACTTCGAACCCAAATCCCACTACTTCAACTCCTCCAACAAAGACTGTTGCTCCAATCACCTCTTCTCCCCATGGGGATTCCAGTAATCTTGTACAAAACAAAGGATCTTCCAACATGGTGATTCCGACTGGGGCTTCAGAAGCACAAGATGACCAAGGCACTTCCCCTCCTTTAAAAGAAACACACAAAGCATCGCCTCATAAGTCTGCAGAGAATCTACCAGAAACTCCTCCTCTGAAGTTTCCTCTCGAAACCCTTCAAGAGAGCCCAAAGGTCACTCATGCTGAAAAGGATAAGGCTAATTCTCCTCAAGAGAGTGAAGAATCTGCAGAAGAAGGATCTGAGGAAGATGAAGCTGATGCTAATAGCAGTGAGACCAATTCTATCAAAGTGGTGGATCTGGTTGACGAAGGAGAAGACAATGAGCAAGACAAAGATGAAGGCGATGGTGATAAGACTAATGAACCTATGGAGGTCGAAATGGATGTGACTCCTCTGCGTATGGAACTTCCTCAATCTTACCAATCCCAAATGACTGAAGAGGAGTTAGCTCTCCTAAGACGCAATGACCCAATTGGGTACATGAAAGCTAAATTAGCTCAAAGGGATACTCCTCTTGCTAGGGCTGGTGCTGGTTCGACTAATAACCCATTGCCCTCAGATGCTAGAGTTGTACTCCTTAACAAAGTCAGGAGAACAATCCTTGATGTAGACTTGTTCGAAGTTCTCAAAAAAGATAGTACGGCTTGCTACACCATGAAGGAGCTTCTTACACAAGTGAACCTTGCAGCCAGCTCCTTGCCAGTCAGCACTATATTGTTCGATCTTCAAGCTTTGTTGGATAATGTGACTGGATTTCTTCTTCAAGACGAATTCGCTACTGCTAAAGTCCAAGAGAAGCGAAACACCATGGATGCTGCTTATGAGCATGCTTCAAAGCTTTCCAAAGAAGCTGAAGACCAAGCAATGCACTTAAAACAAGCCAAGACTAACTATGAAGCTCGAGCTCAGTCTATTCTCATTTGGGAAAAGCAAATTCAAGAGCTCCAACGAAAGGTTAAGGAGGCCCAACAACAACAATTGGCGTACGAAACTGATACTGTTGGTAATTAATTCGAAGAACTTCTCAACAAAGGCCTTTCTGAAATGGAAGCAGCAGAGCAACTTAAAGGAGAAGTAGCTACCCTAGAAGGAGCAAGACGTTTCACCCAACAAAGGCTTGAGTCTTTTCGAAGCACTTTTGAAAGATTGAGAAATAATGCATATTTCTAAATCTTTGTTTGTTTGATTAATCTTGACTCTTGGTCTGTAATATCTGAACAACGCCATTTTGGCACTGTATGGTACCATTTTGGCATTCCTTTATAATATTTCGATTATGTTGTTATTCGAATCTCCTGCAGGCAAGGCCTATATTTTTTCAAATATTTTCCATTCACCTTTAAGATTCGCTTGTCATCAACTAACTCTTCGATTTCATATGCATTGTTTGAAAAGTTCTTTAGTATTCGAAAAGGTCCTTCCCAATGAGGTGACCATTTACCTAATGTTTTATTCTTCTTGTCCATGGGCAATATGACTTTCCAGACTAAGTCATTAACAGTGCATATTTTACCTTTCACCCTTTTGTTATATGCCCTGGCTACTCTTTCCTTTTGCCTCATTAGGATTTCCAATGCATGCAATCTAACTTCGTCTAACTCAACTAACTCATTCATCATCATCTCCCAATACAATGCAGATGGGATCTCATTCTGTGTCTTTGAATTCGAACTGACTGTAGATGAATTTCCACTGGTAAAACTGCATCATGACCAAATGTTAGTTGGAAAGGCGTGGTGTTAGTAGCTTCTTTAGGAGATGTTCTACAGGCCCATAGTATTTGGTCCAAAGTCTTGTGCCAGTTCCTTGGATTTTTACCAACATGTCTCTTAATTAATCCTATTATCACTTTATTTGCTACTTCGACCTGACCATTTGCTTGCGCATAATATGGTGTTGATGTTAGTAATCTAAACCCCATCTCTTGAGCAAATTCCTGCATCTTTCTACCAGTAAACACAGAACCTTGGTCTGTGGTTATGCTCTCTGGCAATCCGAACCTATAGATTATTTGTTTCTGTATGAACTCAATAATAGCCTCTTGATCAGCAACTATTAGTGGTATTGCTTCGATCCACTTAGTAAAATAATCAATTCCTACCAAGATATATTTCTGTCCTTTAGACGAAGCAGGATTGATTTCTCCTATTAAATATAATGCCCATCCTCTAAAGGGCCATGGTTTAATGATCGAATGTAACTCACTTGCAGGAGCATGTTGAATTCCTGCATGTTTTTGGCATTCTTCACACCCTTTAGCAAAATCTATACAATCTTTGAGCATGTTTGGCCAATACATACCATATCGAAATAACAACCATTTCATCTTATGGCCTGCTTGATGTGCCCCACATGCCCCATTGTGGACTTCTGATAATGCTAAGTATGCCTCACTTTCTCCTAGGCACTTCAGTAGCACGCCCTCCTGGGTCTTCTTGAACAATTCATTTCCCATGAGGACATATGATAATGCTCTATATTTTATCTTCCTATCAACATTCAATGTTGGATTTGTTAAATAGCTCACAATTGGACTTCGCCAATCTGCATCTGATAAGGTGTCTATGGCTAATACTTCGAATCCCTGTTTATCTGCACAACCTAATTTTATATTTTCTAAATTTTATGGTGTGAGTCTAGTAGCCATAACCCTACCTCTTATTTCAACCAAATCCTCAAAGTTTTTGGTAGAAACTTTATACCCTGAAGCCAACTGTGCTAGGTCATTTGCTTCTTGATTTTCTATTCTTGGTATATGTTTAATATCCATGTATTCAAATTTTTTAAGTAGCCTGTTAACTATGACGAAGTATGTCATCAGATTTTCCTTTATGCATTTGTATTCCTTTGTTATTTTCTTGACCACTAACTCCGAGTCTCCTTTAATTTCGACTCTAGTTGCCCCTAATTCCAACAAAACTTCGAGTCCAACGATAAGTGCTTCGTACTCAGCTTCGTTGTTTGAGCAACAAGGACCATCTAACTTATACTTGAATTTTGTTGGAATTCCTTCAGGAGAAATTATAAGAACTCCAACACCACTACCATCTGTAATACCCCAATTTTTGACCTAATATACCACCTCACATTTTCATTATTTCATCTTTAACAGTCCAGAACAGAATTAATCGGGTGTGGATTTCACAGGTCAAAATTAGGGTTTCATCAAATTTTCATCTGATTCAAGAGGCAAGCAATTAGGGTTTGAGTCTTACTCACTTCATTTGATCTATCTTGATCAAATCATCAACCTCTGATCTTCAGATATCAAAATGTTTCTCATGATCTATCAAGGATCGACCAATTAGGGTTTTCATCGAGGATGAGCAATCTCTGATTTTCTGATCAATGAATGACTTTTTTGATTAGAGATTGATCTTCATATCTTAAATACAACATGTTGACCTAATTTCTGGATTCAAAACATCACAGAAGTTCACAGAATTCATCAGCCAATTTCTGGATCATCTGATGAAATTTCATCTGCACTGAAAAGTCAAACTTTGACTTTTGGTCAACTTTTTCAAGACAAAACTTTTTCAATCATCAAAATACTTCAAATGATCCATCATGATAAACCGTGGTTCCACGACATCAAGCATTTCCTTCAAACACGAGAGTACCCACTCGAGGCATCGTACAAGGATAAGAAAACCCTAAGGAGGCTTTCTAGAAATTTCTTCCTGAATGAAGATATACTATACAAAAGAAACTTCGACATGGTCCTGCTCAGATGCGTCGACAGACAAGAAGCAGACACGATCATCCATGAAGTGCATGAAGGATCCTTTGGAACCCATTCAAATGGATATGCAATGTCCAGAAAAATCTTAAGAGTAGGGTACTATTGGATAACGATGGAATCCAATTGTTGTAAACACGTCAAAAGATGTCACAAGTGCCAGATCTACGCAGATAAGATCCATGCGCCACCAACTCTACTCAACGTTCTCTCCTCGCCGTGGCCTTTCTCCATGTGGGGCATCGACATGATTGAGATGATCGAACCAAAAGCGTCCAACGGACATCGCTTCATTCTAGTGGCTATTGATTACTTCACCAAATGGTTCGAAGCAGCATCCTACGCCAACGTTACAAGACAAGTGGTTGTGAGGTTCATCAAGAACAACCTCATTTGCCGATATGGAGTTCCAAGTAAGATCATTACAGACAATGGATTGAACTTGAACAACAAAATGATGAAAGAATTGTGTGAGGAATTCAAGATCGAGCATCATAACTCATCTCCTTACCGACCAAAGATGAACGGCGCCGTTGAAGCTGCCAACAAGAACATCAAAAAGATTGTCCAGAAGATGGTCATCACTTACAAAGACTGGCACGAAATGCTGCCATTTGCTCTGCATGGGTCATCACTTACAAAGATTGGCACGAAAGACTGTCGAATTCCCAGCCTGCTGGCCGTCTTTGTGTAGTGCCTTCGACTTCTTCGTCTCCTTTGATTATCCTTTTACCCCAATACATTCCATCATGGCGAAGGGTCATGAAATAGTGTGCGTTCTTGGTTTCGTTGATCTTGTCACTTGGGGTACAAGGAGCAATTCTGGCTAAGTATTTGTCATAGTTTCTTTTATTAACTAAGTTGACTGCTGTCATGAAATAGCTCTGATCCGCTTCGATGTTCTCAACAATACCATCCTCTCTCCATAATACCAACCTCTGATGCATTGACGAAGGAACTACTCCAACGCCATGGATCCATTCTCTGCCCAACAGCAAGTTGTAGTTGGCTTTAGCTTCGATCACCATGAACATAGTGGGTCTGCAACTTGATCCCACTATCAAATCCACTTGGATCACTCCCAATGTCTGGCCTACTTTTCCTTCATAGTTCGATAGTACCATGTTGTATGGTTTGATGTCTACATCTTGTATTCCTAACTTCTTCAGCATGAAATGGGGCATTAAGTTTACTGCAGCGCCTCCATCCACCAAGACTTTGTTTACGCCATATGTACCAACTTTTGCTCGAATGAATAATGGCTTCAGATGATTTTTCATAGCTGGCTCTGGGTGCTCGAAGAAAGCATCCTGCTCTTTGACAGCTCCGTTATCCATCACGTAATAGCACACTGGCCTATGTTTCATCAGGTCTATTGTATCATCCTCTTCGTGCTCTCCAATTTCAGTTTCTTGCCCAAATTCACACGGCAACACAGATACCACGTTGCAGTTGATGTTGAGTGAAGATTCCCCCTCTGATTCGAAATTGTCAGTTAGCATATCCTCATCTTCCTCTGGACCTGGTGTATACTCCTTCGATTCGTTTTGCTTTGTTTCAGAGAAGAGTCTCCTGCTAACTGGGGGTTTGCCCTCAGGTTGATTGTTTGGTGTAGGTTTGTTGGTACTTGATTCCTCTTTATTCTTGTTCGAAGCCACTCTTTTTCCTAACATAGCTTCTCTCTCAGCCTTTCGAATTCTTTGTTGCCTGTGCCACTGTGATCTTGACATAGGGTTTTTTCCTTTGTAGTTTTCTAACCTCACTTCTTCCCTCTTTGCCATGTTAAACTGCCTTCTATATGCCATGGCGTGGCGTGCATTTCGTTCATTGTTCCTCCATTTATCTTTCCCCTTGTCAATCCTAACTTGTAGCCACTTGTATGTTGGTACTTCAGCAGGGACTTTGAACGTTACTCTTCGAGCGCCTCTAGGGTAAGGACTATCAGGCCTCCGTTGGGTGTAGTTGCTCTCGAAACGTTGGCTCATCTGACCAGTTTCTTTGTGGTTCCTGCATGGGGCGAAAGGGATTGTTTCGAAGGCTCTGGCCACATTTTGATCATACACTGCAAAGCACCTTGGACACACTAGACATTTGGTTGCTCCTTTGTGGAAACGAACTAAAAACTCCAATAAACTTTCTCCAGCCTTAGGATAGCATCTGAATAGCTGGTTATCCTGACGCCAATTGATGCAAGTTCGTGCCCTTTGTTTCTTCTCGAAGTCTGCAGCAATTCTCTGATTACAGATGATGCTGCATCTGGGACATAGTATCATTTCAGCATTTCCTTTGTGGCACAGCATAAGGTAGTCTTTGAGACTGGCATCCCTAGCACAACCGTTCTCCATCTTATATTTCTCTTTCTCTAAATACCTTTGCATTTCCTCCATTTCTGAACGAGGTCTCTCCATATCTACCATGTAAACATCCACATCTTCCCCCTTTATATCAGCATCTCCCCATCCCGTAGGTTTGATATCTTCGATTGGGGTTTTCGAACTTTCTGGAGCAGAATATTTCACCAGGTAGTCGAACTTCCCGCTGGGCTCCCCCAAAGTATCCCATATTTCTTTCTGAGGAAGAACTGGCGTTGTGATCTGGACTTTCTCCAATTTTAGCCTCAGGCCTTCAGTAGCCTGTGTCAATTCTTGGTTTCAATTCTCCTGGCCTTCAGTAGCCTGGATCTCTTTCAAAGCAGCCAAAGGTACTACTTCGATCGAAGCCTTCTGTTCCTTATGGACGTCCTTAGCAACCTCCTTTTCGACTTCAACCGACTCGTGGTTTTCATCTTCAGTGTTTTTTTCTCCTGAAGGAATGTCACCTTCAGTTGCTTCCATCATATTTATTTCTCCAATGTATGCAGGCTCAGAATAATTGGTGTCTGCAACATCTAAAGGGTCTTCATCCACTTTCATCTTTGGCTTGTCAGCGAATTTCAATCTACCATCCTTGATTGCATTTTGGATCAGATCCCTGAAAAGAAAACATTGTGAGGTTTTGTGGCCTAGGAAACTATGGTATTTGCAAAATCCTCTTTTCTTTCTTTGATCTAAAGGAGGTATTTTGACATTCGATGGCACAATTAGTTGGCCATCTTTGACAAGCAAATCAAAAATTTCATCACATTTCGTTACGTCGAAGGTATACACCTTCTTTGGGAATTTGTCACTTTTCTCATTTTCAACAATTTCTTTCCCTTTTGTGGGAACTAGTAGTTTACAAGAGTAAGGTGGAGCCTGTTTTAATTCAGCTAGATCGATTTCGACCTCCTCGAATTCAGGATAGTCTTCAACTTCCTCAGTTTCGACATAGGAAATTCTTTCTTTCTTGTTACTTTTAAAAGCCCTGGCCTTTTCGGCCTTTAGTCTTTCGACTTGTCGAACCCTGTCTGCTGATTGAGCCATGTCCCTCAAGTATTGTGTGTCTAATTTCTTTCGAATAGAGTAGTCTAGGCCTCCAGCAGCCATTTCGACTAACTCGTGTTCAGGAACTACTGTGAAACATCTAGATTTCAAAAGTCTAAACCTATTCAGATAATCATCTATGGGTTCAGTAAATTTCCTCTTGACGCTAGCTAGCTCTTTCAGACTTATTTTGGATTGTCCCATGTAGAATTGTTCATGGAATAATCTCTCTAAGAGGGTCCAAGTATCTATGGATCTAGGAGGCAATGTGGTGAACCATGTAAAAGCATTCTTAGTCAGGGAACTTGGGAAATATTTAATCCTAAGGATCTCATTATTTGCTATGTCTCCTGCTTCGGTCAGATACCTGGCTATGTGTTCGACTATTGATTCATTGGTGTCTCCAGCAAACTTTGTAAACTTAGGGACCTTATATCCCCTTGGTAAATCAGTGTGCATTACATACTCTACTATAGGAGAGGCATAATTTGGCCTTCTAATTCCTGTATTGAGACCGTTTTGGGCCATAATCTTTTCTATCATGGTGGTTAAATTATTTTCTGCCAAGATATTGTCGTTTCGAATTCTATGAACGACTGCATCAGCATCTTGATGTCGACCCACCATGACAACTTCTCTAGGTTGTCCTTCTCGAAACGTTGGGACTTCTAGCCTTTCGACCCTTGCCCCTGGTTCAATCATTCCCCTTTGTGGTTCTTCTCGAATCACTGGGGCATCTAACCTTTCGATCCTTGCCCCTGGTTCTACAATTCCCCTTTGTGGTTCCTCTCGAATCACTGGGGCATCTAACCTTTGTGCCCTTGCCCCCAAATTAACCCCTTCTCTGACTGGTCTATAGGGTGGGTCATCAGCAATTTGTTCTATGATGGGTATGTTCGCTCGAACCAATGTCTGATTCTGTCTACGCCTTTCTGGCGGAGCGAAAATATCTACTATTCGACTCATGTTATCCGCGTTCTCTCTGTTGGTCACGGTTACATTTTGTACTATTGGGGCGAAGATCTCTTGCATAGTCTGCGCTAACACTCCTTTCATATTATGGTTACTATCATCCATTAATTGTCTAAAAGCCATCTGATTTTCTGTGGTTAAGATAGGTAATGTACTATAACCTACTGACCCTTGGTTATTTATCATAAATTGATTGGCCCCAGATCCAGATCCAAATTGTGGTGACGAATTCGATGTCGAAGTGTGCAAACCCGCCATAAAAGATGTTGGCATCCCATAAGAGGGATTTCTGGGTCTATTGCCATCGAAACTGGGTGGTCTAGTTAGTGGTGGAGTGGCGAAATGGGTTTGTGTCCCTGATGGTGGGACAAATCCCCCAGGATAACCAGTGGTTCCTATATTTCCTAGGATCGAACTGTTAGTTGACATGCCACTTGCTCCATTCGTGGCCATACTACTAGTAGAGGATGCAACAGACTGTGCGCTCGAAGGGATCGCATTAGACGTTCCCGTCGAAGCAGACGTATTAGTGCCTGTTCCATGTGGGGCATTTTGTTCCCCTTGTTGATTGCTTGGATTAGACATCCTGTTATTAAGTTTTCTTCTGGGTAAGGGTTGGTTGCTATTGGTTATTCTACCACTTCTAAGGTTCATATAACAGCGATCTCAATACTCAGAAAAGAACTTTACAATGACTTTATCCTAACAATCTTCGCTTTAAATTTGTTAACGACCAATGACTGTCCCACTGGGCGTGCCAATTTGTTTACAGTGATTTCTAGTAAACAACCGCTAGTCTTCCAAACTATCGAATAAACTTAATTATTGTTATTCAATTTCTCTGGTAACTTGCAGGATCGACTAGATTGATCCTATGGGGTATGGTCGTTTGGATAAATCTAATTGTGAGACTGATATTCATAGTTAGTATTTTTAATTAAAGTATTTTAGAGGCATTCAATCTACTCCGATTACTACACTAAATGATTCCAATGACATGATTAAACAAATAAATGTAAGACTAGACTGAATGATTAAAGATTCGAATATGATAAGAGACGTTTAAATGCAGAAAAGAGTAAAAACTTTAATGTAAAGACTTTAATGTAAAGACTTTAATGTAAAAACTTTAATGTAAAAACATGAATGTAAAAGTTTCTGAATGTATAAAGGACTCGAATATAAGAACAGCAGTAAATAAATGACTTTGAATGCAAAAGTATTTAAAATGTATTGGAGTGAAAATGGAAGATAAACTGGAAAATACAAAGAACTTTTATTGAATTGTAAAGGTTTGGTGTTATCATACGTACATTGTTCGAGCATTCGTTTCCCTATCCATGTGGTATTTTGAATGTTTACTGAATTTTGTACAATAGATATGACACCCAAAATCCTAACACTAAGACTTCTATTTATACTATTTCGACCATAACGGTCTTGCTATAAGATTCTGCCACGTTCGAAGCATGCAGAGCATTGCTTCTCTCTAGCCTCCATGCGTCTTCGAATACTCCAGCGCTGATGTATTTGAATTTCTAATATCCTGCTCACGTTTGAATTTCAAATGCCTTGGTATCCTTCGCTTCGGATTCGTTTCACAATCTTCACAGACATAGTCTCATTACCATTTCGAAGCTTCTTTTAAATGTATCTTCACAACTGTCATTCGAAGCTCTGAGCTTTGACCTTTCCATTCGAAGAACAATCTCTTCCATTCCGAAACGTAACATTTGCTTTATTCCAACAAAACGTCAATCTGTTTCATTCCGAACTATATTATCAAAATCTTCAGCCAACACGTGGCTATATTCAGCCATTGTTAATAACTGAGGCGCAAGATAAACCGCGACCGTAACCTAGATGCCTAAATCGTGGTCTGTTCATGCCACGGATGTAAATAAAACGTGGCACAAACATGAAAATCGCGGCTAATACTTTAGGCCACGACCGCATATCCCACAGTTACATATTCATGGTCAAACCGTGGCAAAAGCGTATTACCACGGTTATTTTATATCTAGCCGCGGTTTTTCGGTCGTGGTTGAAGACCTTTTTTTGTAGTGCCAATTTTAATGCGGTTCATAGTTTGTGGGATTTGGTTCTGAAAAGAGTATGATTTTCTTTGGTCTTAATGAAAATTGATACGACCATTAATTTGGGTGGTAATGGATTTTAACGGCCGTAAATTCTTGATGGTAGAATCAAGCCTATAAATAGCCTTTGGTCCCCAAAGCTTTCTCTCATCGCTTTCAGAAATACATCATCTATATCGAGAGAGCAAGAGCTTGAAAGAATCAAAGGCAGTCAATTCACAACACTGCAACAATGTCTGGAGGTAAACCTTAATTCTATTTCCGCATTTAGTTTTATTGATCTTGTTGTTCATTTGTTATCAGGAACATAGGATCAATTTACATATTATGGTCTAACACTTGTACCATCAGAGGGTGCATTTCTAGACCGATTACCTATCGTGCAAATAGTAATCATACAATATAAAACTGAGTTGTTTTATCTTGGAGGCAGCGCGGTAGTTCGACTGCTTTGCATAAATTTGGGCAGTGTCGCGAAACGTCTTAAAGAGAACGATTTAGTCTGCGATTCAACCCAATAATTTCTTCGGTGGCAAATTTTTTAAAAGCGTGAAACAACGAAGATATCATTAACAGAGATACAACCCTCTGCATTATATAGTTGTACTAAAGAAAGAGAAAAAAATTAGAGTCTAAGAACATGCATATCATTGTGATTGAACTTGATCATTGTTTGAATTGTGATTGAACTTGATCATTGTTGTGATTATATCAATATTCTATATTGATTGTTATGTATTAAGGCAATGTGATTATATCAATATTCTATATTGATTGTTATGTATTAAGGTTGCCTTGTGATGTGTTTCTAACTGAGATTCATTTAAGAGACATTTTCATTCGTACAAGTTGTAAGTAGATATTAAACTTTTTGACTAAAATAATTCCGAGATTCAAATATCTACACACACTATATTAATGAATTAATATATTGTTTTTCTTTATTAATAATTAATTATTATTTTCTCCTCCTTATCAAAAAGTGAATAAATAATCACTAGTCAAGAAATAGCACAAAAAGACAACTTTGGCTAACGGTTGTAAAGCCTTCGAATGCGACTGTATGATCTTTTCCCTCAACCTGGAAACCGCCGCCAATAGTTTCATTGCAAAAACAAATAATATTAAGTATAAGTCAAGCTTCTACAAAATTACTATAAAATTTGATATTAAAAAACTGTGCATTGCATTAAACTATGCACAAGGACAACTTATATATAATTAACACAATGATTTTATAATCATATGTACACATCAGCCCCATGTATTTGGCTAGCTCATCACATTTTTCTTTTGCATCAAAAGCATATACCATGATTTTTTTATAGCAATTTGGAAGTTTGGTTTTTTTATCTCTGTTTGTATTCTATATTTAGGGAAAACGTCCAAGGAATAAGCTATATTCATATTTTAAGCAATTTAGTTTCCTGTCCTTAGTGTTATAGTTTTTATTAGTACAATTTAGTGTTTGGACTATAGTGATAATTTATGTGGGATTTGATATTTATTTTAGCTGTGTTTGTTTACAATTATTTTTGCCGCCACCGCGCTTCTAAAAGGTATGTACCGTGAAATTACAATTACAATTATTTCAAAATGAATTCAATCTAAAATCGAAAAAAATATCAAATCCAACTTTGTTATTAATTAGCCCATTAAAACCTTCTACCACAAAAAATACACCAAACATAAAAAATAAAAAATTATCTTTGCTTCAGCATCTTTTGAGAATCTTTAACTCTTAACAATATATATATATATATATATATATATATATATATATATATATATATATATATATATATGACCCAACTCCTAGGCATAATCTCATCATAAAAAAAAATTAAATTTAATGTTAGTGACCTCAAAACAATGCATTAAATATATAATATATCATAAAAAAAAATCAAAGAAAATGTTAGTGACCTCAAAACAATGCATTAAATATATAATATAATTTCTAAATTAAATTTCTCTTATAATTTAGGACGGAGAATACCATTTATTCAGAATTCTTAATCAATATCATAAAAATTAATCAGTATAATATATGTTAACATGACCCAAAAAATAATTAACTCTAAAATTCAAATTATACAACTGCTTTTTCCAAACACCTTTAAAGTTTTTAATGATTATTCTGCAATCTTTTAAAAGATTTTAAATGTAATTCATTAAAATTCTAAAACTAAACTTTTACTATAGGATGAACATTTCTGATTTTTTTTTTTTTTTGCAAATTAGAAAAAGCAAAGTTTTTACACATTTAGAAGTTTTTTTTTTGTCACATGAAGTTTCATATTTTTAACTCAATAAACTAAATTTAAAAACCAAATTCAAAATATGAGTTGTCTAAACTTTCTCAAATTTCAACTCTCAGATGTGAATGTTGTTTTCCCTATACCTTAATATGGTACTCCTTGTATTCAACTTTATTTTTGATGAATAAAAATCGTTAAATTTGTTTTTGTCAAACAAAAACATTCCAATCCAAGTAAGAAAAAAAAATCATAAACTTAAACCTCTAAACTCATATATCACATTGAATATTTTTACAAAAATATATCCATCAATAAGCATATTCCTACAACTTTATTTATATTCAAACATAAAAGTCAAGTCCCTTAATTATTATAACAAATTAAAAACTAGTCTCTCTATAAAGATGTTCTTCTCCTGATTGTTGATCTATGTGTTTGATCCAACGGCTAGGAGTACCCTTTGAAGAACCAGCACTTGAAGATGCAACACCACCACCACCATTTCTACTTCCTATGTAAGCAATATCCAAACCCATTCCAACAGGCAAAAAAACCGATCTAACAACACGTGTGCCTCTTTCAAGAACCATGTTCCATTTAAACCAAGAGAAATTTGATCTTTGCCATGCATTTTTGCATGTCAAAACTGCACCTCTAGCACTAACTTTTGCAACCTTAAGAACCCTAGCAAAATCCCTAAGCCTACAATCCACCACGAGAAAATCCAACCCGTCGAGGCTTTTGATCACCGTCTCGGCCTCACCGTGGACTATCTCCGGTGGTGGCGATACTCCCATCTCGGCTAGGGCTTTTGTGTAGTGTTGTCTTGTGCCTTCATCTGGAACTATGCATACATGTCTTGCACCCGTGTTGCGAGCAGCAACCGCTAGGCCTATACTCGCGGCTATCGGGCCACCCTGGGAGTAACATTCGACGATGAACTTTGCATTCCATCCGGCCGCCATGGATGATAGAAGCTCAGCCACTCCAGATTCCTTGCACTTTTCACACTACAAAAAAAATTCACAATTAATTAAATATATTATAAAAAATTCACAATTAATTAAATATATTATAAAAAATATATTATAAAAAATTCAATCAATTTTTTCATAGAAATTAGATGACATATATCTATCTACAAGGTATATTTATAGTTATTATGATTTAATATTTTTTAAGGAAAATTATGATTTATTCTTGATAACGAATATTTTTTTAAAGGAATGAAATTGAAGACATTAATTAAGATTATTCTTCATTACCAAAAAAAATTAAGATTATTCTTGATATATATTATTTGAGGTGATATAGAAGACTTGTGATTATTCTTGATATATATTACATAATAATATATATTTGAAATATTGAAAATTAAAAAAATAATAATAAAAACAATCACAAAGAAAGAAACTAGAATGGAAAAAAGAAAGCAGCAAAGGAAGAAAGAAAAGTGAGTATATGAATATGTGAATGATCTTACTTGTTGTTGAGGTTGAAAGTTACTTACGGATTTCATTTTCACAGTATCTATGTAAGATTTCAAGGCAGTTTCTGGAGACCAAACGAGCTTCATGATGTGTATATGGCTTTCTTGTTTTTCTTTAACTTTCTTTGTGTGTGTTATGATCTTTGATAACTTTCTATGGATATTTTGAGTCTTATAAAGGTGATTGAAAGAACAAAAGATATAGAGGTACAAGTTGACGTACGGGAAAAGGGTTAGGTGAGCATGACAAGTGATATTTGTTCTATATGTAGTGATGAAGATAGAGAGAGAAAGAGAAAAGAGTTGACATTTATTTGGCCTGTGCAAGTTGAACGTGTAGATTAAACCAAAAAAGATAAAGAAAATAAACATAGAATAGATTGATATGATCATTAATGTTAGAGGCAGTGATAGCTGTTAATATTAAAGTTCCACCCTGTCATTATGCAATGCAAATCATGTTTATCTATTGAATTAAATGTTGTTTATTTTGTTTGTTTGTCAATTTGAGTGGTTAAAGTTTGACAAAATCATATTAGAATATTAGATGAATGTCCTTCATGTTACTTTTTTTTCTTGTCAATAAAAGACTTTGGAGTTTGATTGGATCATGTGAATTAATAATAATACTGACTTTTTTATGTACTCATAGAAAATTACACTTTTTCTCGTCATCAAAACAACTTTGTAGTTTTTTAGACATCAATTAGATGATAGTAACTTTTTTTTTTGGTATTATAGATGATAGTAACTATGAAATGATAAACAAATTATCTAATTACTTTTATGTTCAATCTAATCATAGACAACATATGTTTTTTTTAACACTTTTAATGCTCAAGTTTATGAAGGTAGAGAATGTAGTTTAAGAATGATAGTGAGATAATACATATAAATAGTACGATATATGAAGGGAAAAAAAGTATGGCTGGTAGCTATAACAACTTATGTCTAACCTTATATGCAATGAAGGGAGAAGTTTGGTCAAATTTAATGATGGATGATGTATTGATGGTTGGGACTAGAGGCCCAGTCTTTCTCGCGGTCCTACATGTTCTTTTATTTAGTGAGTCTGATTTTAAGTAGGACTTACCATTGACCCTTCTTCCTTAAGCTTTTAGCCTTCAAAACAATTGTCCTTAAGTCCTTGCAGCGACTTGGTGGAGCGAGGATTGTATTGTTTTGGGCCGCTCCAAATTATCGTTTTGGGCTTCCGAGTAAGCCTTTGGCTCGTGTGAAAGTGAAAAAAATTCTAATGAGTTGCAGTAGATGGGCTCGAGACACACATATTAAATACTTATTATCTTGTAACCGTAATATTTCATAGAACGAACTTAACACCTAATCCTAGGTATGACTGCCAAAGTGACATTTTCATGGTGTTTGTGTGTATGTATTAAAAGGTCGTAAATGGGTCTTGGTGAATACTTGTATAAAGATCTAAACATAATGAAAAATTCTCTAAAGAGTAAAGGGATTAGATGTATCCTTGGTTAACAAGTAGAACTAGTAATCTGCGCTTTTCATTCATATAAAAGTTGCAACCAATCATTTGTTTCTGGAAAAAGTGAAAGAAAAGAAACTTTGCATAAAATCAAGAAAAATCCAGCAAGTATAATCCCTTCTCTTAGATTGTCTCTCCTATAGTTCTTTCTCAAAGGATTTGTACTTTTTGTGAAGTCAAGCATTCATATGTTGAATATTGTTTTGATGAAGACAAAGCTTTTAATATCAAATAAGGCAAAGATGAATCTCAAGATATAACATCAAGTTCAAGGCTTTGGAATCAAATGAATTAAACTTCAAGAAGGTATAATGACAATACTTAATTCAATAAAATCTTAGATGCTCAAATGATCAAACACACTTACATAACTCATTCATTATCATGACATTAACACTTAAGCAAAATTTCAAGTTTTTCATCCGTGCAAATCGATTTGCATCTAACAAAGATCGATTTGCACCTAACAGCGATCGATTTGCACCTGTACGTCTTTGAAATTTTTCATTGTTTGCACCATGCAAATCGATGTGCACATGATGCAAATCGATTTCTTACTAAAGGTTTTCAAAATTTTGTAATGTTGCACTATGCAAATTGATTTGCACGTGACAACAATCGATTTGCACTTGTACATTTTTGAAAAACAACAACTTTTTCAACACCTTTTCATAGCTATTCTTCAAAAAACCTTTTCATTTAAACTTTACATTTATTCATGATATTTTTATGAACATCGACATGTTTCTAAAAGGTGTCTTACTCTTATAAAATCCAAGCATTTTCAAATTATAAATTAACTCTTTCAATCAAACACTTAGATTTTCAAAATTCACATTTCAAGTATTCAACTTTTATTTTTTTTTTAAAAACATGCATACTTTCATATCTTTTAACCCATAAAATTCTTTAGCAGTCTAACACTTTAGTGTTTGAGAATTTTTGTAATTGGAGGGGAAACCATCTACATTGATACATCACTTAAGATTATAAAAGTGGTAATTATTCTACATCTTTATTCATCATTTATTGTGAAAATTTCCGAAGTATCAAGAATTGTTTAACATTAGGTGTGTTTCCTTGTTATCCATGATTATTGGAAACAAGAGAGTGGAAAAGAAATTATTGTTTTCTTTTTCTACTTGTTTAGTTTGTATATCTTGATGTTCAAGATTGTTAGAAACAATAGAGTTGAATTTGAGAGGATTATTCTTATTTCAACTTAGTTGATCACAAGAGGATTATTCGGTGTAACTTTGTTAGATATGAAGACTATGATAGTCTTGGCTATAAGATATATCTAACCATATAAATTCTTGATGTTTTTTACTTTTTTCGTATTTACCGTTTTCATGACGAATCATTGATTAAAAAGAAAGAAACACACCTCTAAAAATAAAATAAAAAAATTATTACACCTAATCTCCTCTTAAATGCACTCTTAAACTTACACCTTTTTCATTTATTGACATTTTTCTCATTCAATTTTTTTAACGAAATTTTTTAACGAAATTTTATCGAGACGTATCTTTAAAAGAACAATCAAGAAGAAATATTGTGAATAATATTTATATATAATTTCTCTATAGACTTTATATACCTTAACTCAATAATTAAATGTAATTGTTATTGGTAACTAGTGTTATTCATTTGCTTGTTATCTACATATGTATGTTAGAATATTGTTATAATAAATATTTTTGTATCTCTCTCATTCATTTCTATTCTTCCGTAGCATATTTATCATTGTTATTAATCTCATAACACACCATAGTATTCATCATTTTAAGTTGTTGTTTGAATTGAATCAAGTTGAGTCTTGTAACTTGTTTAACACATAGCCTCTTTAGCAAGTATTACAATTTCAATAATCACTAGCTCTCACCATTTATCAAGTTTGTCACAACATGATCTCATACATTAAACTTTTTTATTATATATCATTCTTTTATTAAATATCTGTGACTATAACTCCATGAGTCCATTATGAATCCATAAAGTCATGGGTTGTAAAATACACAGTTAAATAATTTAATATATCTTTATGCATAAGATGGAGTGAAACTACGAATGATACATCATACTTAACCAAGTTGACTACTAAAAAAATAAAAATTAAAAACTTGATAAATATTTAGCCAAGTTGCAAAGGGTGACATTTTAAACTTGACTTGTCACAATCGCCTACAATACGAAGTACAAAAGTCATTATTAAAAAATATAAAAAGTTTTAAATAAAAAAAAAAAACATATGATAAACACAACTGATATAATAAAATACTCTATAGGTATTTAATAAGGATTTCATTATTCTTTTAATTATAATTTTGATATTTATTTTAGTTACTCAAGTTTTTGTGTGATTCCATCAAAGCTAACGCTAGACCAAACAAAAGTTATATCTATTTTAAATTCAATTAATTTAAGTTTTTTCTATTATTTTACATTTGAAATTGATAATATATTTATGTTATAATATTTTCCCTTGTTTTTTATTTTAATAACAATTTTATTTTAATTTCTTAATTTAAAAAAGTTTATTCAGTGACGGTATCTTGTTCAAATTACTGAGGAGAGTGACAAATGTTATCAAAAATATTTTATTTAAAATTTATAGAAGTTATATTCAATTTTATTAAAGATTCAACACAATAAAAATAAAATAGATAAAATAATATATTCAATTCCAAATTGAATTGAGTGTTAAAATGTGAGAATTTTTTAATATAAAAAAGTGTAGTATCAACAATAAAAATCTTCTTTTTTCAGTGTTACCTTCTTTATTTTCATTAGTAAAAATAATTTTGATAGTAGTTGAAGAAATCATAAAAGTTAAAAAAAAAATGATTAATCGAACAATTCAACAATATATATTTAAACAAGTTTGACAAATTTTTCAAATCTAAGTAACTAACAAAATGAAAGTGTTGAAATTGACTTTTCAAAATAATTTCATTTTGCTCACTGAATTTCGGAAGATAGAGTTTATTTTAAAGAAAATATGTTTGTTCAAAAATCGAAGGTGAAATGGCTCAATGAAAGGGATAATAATAGTAGTTTCTTTTATAGAGTCATGAAAGAGAGAAGAAGTCATAATTACATCGGTCATTTACTCGCTTTAGGATCTTTACTTGAATCGGTGGAGGAGGTTAGGAAGGAGGTGTGGGATCATTTTTCGAAGAAATTTAAAGTGATAGAGAGGGAGAGAATGACTTTAGAAGGGTTGGAGTTTGGTAGTATTAGCTGGGAAGAAAATTCGGATCTTGAGCTTCCTTTTCAAGAAGAGGAGGTTAGAGAAGCGATTTGGGAGTGTGAGAGTTCCAAGAGTTCGGGTCCTGACGGGTATACGTTTCTTTTAATCAAAAGATGTTGGCATTTTATTAAGGAGGATTTCATTCGGTTTTTTAATTGCTTTCATTCCATATGGCATTATCTAAAGTGGTGACTTCCTAGTTCTTAACCCTTGTTCCTAAGTCCCCTATCTCGGTAGGCTTAGACGATTATAGGCCTATTTGTTTGGTGGGGTGTATGTATAAAGCGGTTGCAAAGGTTTTGGCGGGGAGACTTAAAAAAGTATTTCATTCTATAGTTTCTCTTTGCCAAAGAGCTTTTGTTCCAGGGAGACAACTTCTCGACGGAGTAGTAGTGGCGAATGAAGTGGTGGATTTCGCTAAAAACGAAAAAAGGAATTGTCTTTTATTCAAAGTGGACTTCGAAAAAGCGTATGACAGAGTTGATTGGAGATTTCTAAATTTCTTGTTGGAAAAGATGGGTTTCGGAGCAAGGTGGAGGAAGTGGATAAAGCTTTTGGTTTTTAATAGTAATATATCGATTCTTGTTAATGTAAGTCCAACGAGGGAATTTAAGGTGGAAAAAGGATTGAGACAACGTGATCCGCTCTCACATTTTCTCTTTGTTTTGGTAGAGGAGGGTTTACAAGTTTAATTAGGAGATCGATGGAGTTGGGGGAATATTATGGTTTTAAAGTTAACGGTAGATGCACTATTGATATTCTCCAGTTTGAGGATGATACTCTTTTAATAGGTGAAGGCTCTTGAAGGCAAGTTTGGGCCATAAAGTCGGTTTTGAGAGGTTTTGAGCTTGTTTCCGGGTTAGGGATAAATTACCATAAAAGTAAGTTGATTGGTTTCAATCTCAACCCTAATTTTGTGGAAGTTGCTTCTATAGTTCTTTCTTGCAAGGTGGAGTCTAGCAATTTTACTTTCCTTGGTATTCCGGTAGGGTCTAATCCTAGAAAATACTCAACTTGGGCTCCGCTTATTCTTAATATGAAAAAGAGATTATCGGGGTGGAAGAATAGATTTCTTAGCCTTGGTGGGAGAATTACTCTTTTGAGATATATTCTTTGCTCCATCTCTATTTTCACTATGTCTTTTTATAAGATGTCGTCGAAGGTGGCAAAGGAGTTTGTGAGCATTCAAGGTAATTTTTTATGGGGAAGAGTGGAGGGAAGAAGGAAGATTCATTGGGTGAGTTGGAAGAAATATTTCCTTCTTATTGCTTTAGGGGGATTAGGTGTGAAATTTTTACCGGATTTTAATCTAGCTCTTCTTAATAAATGGATATGGGGGATATTAAAAGGGGAAGACAATCGTTGGATTGACATTTTAAAGGCTCGTTATGGTGACGTTGCTATGAAGGTGCGTTATAGAGACGGTATTGATTCAAAAACAAATCCAACTTGGTGGAAGGATATACTAAAAATCGGTAAGGTCACTCTTGTTGATCCTTTTTCGTCTTTATGTAAGAGAGAGATTCGTAATGGGTTTCATACTCCTTTTTGGGAATCGAAGTGGTTGGGGATATTTATTTAAAGTAAGAATTTCCATATTTGTTCTTGCTAACAAGTTTGAAGAGTGTTTCGGTGGCCGATATGGGAGGTTGGAGGGAGGGGGTTTGGATTTGGGGAGATTTTGGTGTTAATGTTAATGTTCTTTCTTCCGAGGAGTGAGACAGTCTTTTCTACATTAAAACTATTTTAGATGAGCTTATTTTGAGGCCTTCTTTTCTTGATAAGGTTTTTGGACGGCGGATTCAAATGGCATTTTCTTGATTTTCTCTTGTTATGATTTTTATTAACGTTTTAGAGTGCCTTTGGGTCCGCTTAGTAGAGAGGAAGAAGCGTTGAGTAAGGTTTAGAAGATGGATGTCTCGTTCAAGGTTAAGGAGTTCAGTTGGAGGCTTTTAGTGAATATACTTCCAACTAAGGATCTTTTGGTGGTAAGAGGTATAAATTTTTATGTTGATTCTCTGTTTTGTTCTTTTTGTGGGATTGATGTGGAGTCTTTAGATCATGTTTTTTTTACAAATGTAGAGTGGTAAAAAATATTTGGATAGAAATAGCTCATTGGTTAGGATAACCGGTAGATAGAGGTGAAGAAAGTCTTTACAATATTTGGGATTGGTATTGTTTTTGTAAAGATAAGAAGGTGAAGGAAAGCAAATTGGGAGTGGTTTGGTTAGCAGCTATGTGGACCATTTGGCTAGTGAAGAATGGTATTTGTTTTATGGAAGATATATGGGACGTGGATAATATGACATGGAGTATAAAAAATTTGGTTTGGAAGTGGTCATATATAAGATATGTTGTTCATTCCAATTATAGTTTTTATGATTTTAGCAAAGATTCTTTACTTTTTCTTACGAAGCTGTACTTGGTAGATAATTTCTTATCTTTTTATCAAGTATTGTTGATCTCGTTCTTTGTATATACAGGTTGGAAAACTCTTAGTTCTTCCATTAATATAACTTGCTTATACAATATATATAAATTATTTAGTTTGCTTGTGTTTGTAAATATTATAATAACTTCAAGTTTATAGTTGTATTTAAATATATTTAAAACTATATGATGCTGATTTAGATAAATTGGTTTTATATATATATATATATATATATGTGTGTGTGTGTGTGTGTGTGTGTGTGTGTGTTTAATTAATTTACAAATCAATTATAAAAAAAAAAATTATATTGTTTTGTGGCAACTGTGTGAACGTCCAATTTCTTTTAACCTATTTCTTTTGAGTTTATCCTTTCCAAATAACTTTTATTAATATATTTTTAACATATGATTATGTGTATCTTTTAATCCAAGGGAGATAGAGTGGCTATATATAACACAATATTGAGGGTGTAGTGTCGACTGTCTGTGAATGTGCGAAAAACACAAAAAAAAATAGGAAATTTTCTCATGGAATATGCTCGAAAGTGATTTCTTCGAAGTAGGGGATCATATTTAGCACATGTTTTTGTTATAGAATGAGATTCAGATGCTTCGTGTCCCATTCGTCCTTAATCTAACTGATCACTAAAGCTGAGTCTCCAATATTATTACTGCCACCAATAATATAATGATTCTTACTGTCTTTGATAACCACATTGTAACACCCCAAAATAATTAGATTATTTATTTAATTATTTAATTGATTTATAATGAATATTAGTGATGTATTTGTGAGTTTATGTTATGTCTTGATGATCATGATGTTTGATATGATGTTTTATGTGGTGTATGATGAGGTAGTATGAATTAAGAAGATATGGAGTATTTTAGAATAACTTAGAAAATTAGAATAATTAGTTGGAATTGTTCTAATTAGTTAAATGAGGATATAATACGAGATATGATGTGATGATATGTGTAGTTTAGAGGGAATTAGGTGATGTTAAGTGTTTTAAATAATTTTAGATAATTAGTTTTAATTGTTTAGAGTTATTATTGATGAAATAAAAAGAATAAATATAAGGTGTAGAAGTGCTAAGGGCAAAATAGTAAGATGTAAGAGATTAAGTGAGGGCAAAAGTGGAAGACCATAGAAAGAGTCTAAAGCTTAAACAAGGGAATAGAAGAAAAGTGCTCATTATGTGCAATCGTGAAAAATAAGAAGAGCGGTGTGGAAAGTTATGGTATAACGTGGAGAGGAATCAATCGCTAGGAAGAATCTAAAGTAAGGGGAGTTTATCATTGTTATTATAATTGATTTAAGGTTTACATAATTGTAAGCTTGTGTTGGGTGTTTTGGTTGATAATGCTAATATGATGTTTGATGAAAAATTAGGGAATTTATGATGTTTTCTTGCAAAGAATTGATGTGTATAAAGTGTGTTAATTTGTGTTGTTGCTATATGATGAAACTAAGTGAAACCATGATGATTTTAGACTTGTAATATGATGAAATCGTGTGGAATTGGGACTGGTGTAGTGCACAGGTCGCAACATGGAAGTCCTATTTGCGTTGAGTCGTCGGGCGAGCCATATTCTTCGTCGGGTGAGTGAACTTCGTTCAACTAGCACCACGCGAGCAAGAGGCGGGGGGGATGGGGTGAAAAACATAGCTCTTGGAGTTTTGTATGGAAGTGGGTGCCTCGCCCCAGCTTCGCCGATCGAATCGGAGACGGGAGTATTCTCGCCAGGCGGGCTGCTAACTTCGTCGGGCGAATGAAGTAGGAGAAAAACAACGTTCCTAGAATTTGTATGGGGAAAATGTTGTCGCTCCCACGTTGTCGGGCGAGCCTCAAGCGACAACCTGCTTCGTCAGACGAGCATCAGGCGGTGAACATCAGTAGGATTTTTAAAGTGTCGTAACTTGAGTTTTAGGACTCCGTTCGACGCGTCGTTCGAAGCATTAGAAATTTAACATAATGAACTATAACTAGGTGTAATAGAATGAGTAAAATGATGTGGATTTCTAGTACATATACTAATATGAAATTAGACTTCTTTGTGATGGATTATATGATGTGTGTTGTTTGAAGAATTAATGATACTATGATGATACCATATTGTTGCTATGATGATTCGATGATTATTGTGATGATACCATATGTGTGTGTGTGTGTGTGTATATATATATATATATATATATATATATATATATATATATATATATATATATATATATATATATATATATATATATATATATATATATATATATATATATATATATAGAGAGAGAGAGAGATCAAATTACACCGAAAAGTTACACCATGAGTTACACTCGCTCAAAGTTACACCATGAGTTACACTCGCTCAAAAACGTTACTTCGAATTAATATTTTTTAAAATCGGCAGTTGGATTGAAACATACTATCATATAGATCATACCTATAAAATTTGAGACTAATCTATAATAATTTACTATGTCAATAAACTACATCAAAAATTAACGTTAGATGAAAGTTCATTTTGACGTTAATTTTTGGATATCTTGATCGTATAGTAAACCATTATAGATTAATCTGAAGTTACGTTTTTGAGCGAGTGTAACTCATGGTGTAACTCTTCGGGTGTAATTTTATCCCTCCTCATATATATATATATATATATATATATATATATATATATATATATATATATATATATATATATATATATAATGTATGTGATGACATGTGATGAATTCATGGATGATGATGTGTTTGACTAGTCGTGGTCGTGTTTATTATGTTGTTGCGCATCATGCATTCATGACATACTTTAGGACTTCGGTCCAGTGACGTTGTTAGGACAATTGGTCAAGTGATTATGATAAGACATTAGTCTAGTGATGGTCTCAATCTTATAGTGTGGATTTAGTGCAATATTATGATGTGCTCTAGTCACAAGTGGGAATCGATCCTATTGGTGGGCATCTTTGGAGAAACGATGACTGAGTCATAAAGAAGTGCATTGCATTATATGTGGCATTGCATGATGATTGGTTATATGAAAATGATGATGTGGTGATATTTGTGGTATTTGATTACATGTGTTGTTATGATGATATGATGATGTATTTGACGCATGTTGAGATGTTTGAAAAGGTGTGAGTATAATATGAGGATTCAACGATGTGTGTTTTATTGTTGTGGTGTTGTGACTACTATATTTATTCTTTATGTTTTTATAATGATTGTGATTACTCACTCTTTTTGCTTGGAAATGTTGCCTCTACACGTGGGTAACATAGAAGAAATCAGGAATAGACGTATATGCTTGAAGATAGCTTTATGGAGTCTTTTAGTTACGTTATTGTAAATAAAGAGGGTCTTGCTCTGATATGTAACACCGAGGTCTTGGGATCGTTTGAAATAAACTGCATGATTCTTGTTGGCATGATGCGTTGAGAAATATTTTATTTCGTTTTAATACGTTTTAAAGTTAAAACTTATGAACAAGGAAGTGTGATGATATATGAATTTCTTAAGTTTTAATGAAGATGTTTTGAGATAATAATTCCGCCGCGATGTGTAGATTTTTGTGATTATAACTTAAAAGATATAAATGCTTTAATTATAAGAACCCGTGTTACGGAGCAGGATACATTTTGCATTAAGATGTTTTATATGAAGATATGTCATCCTTGTTGGTGAAATACTATGATTAATTGTATATAATATTTGTAGAATTTTAGAAGGGTGTTACACACGTCACTACTTTTTAGGTTATCATTATTTAAATGCATCTCATTCAAATAATTAACTAACCCATCATTTTTGCTCCCTTGTTGTCACTTCCATGTCATTATATGTCTCATGCCTCCCTCTTTGATTGGCTCAATAACCTCCACCCTATTTTTATAAACAACTTTATTATTTTTCTCCAATATTGTCTCATTATGGATATTTTCCATAATAGAATCACTTATTTTAAGGAATATTACCATTTACGAAAGTGAATCGGGAATTGCACCAAGTTTTCTCCTTATTGACTCTTGCATGGATATTATTGTTGCTCCCATCCTCTCTCAGTGCATTACTCATTCCCTTATTTATTTTCGCATACTCATTATCATGCATTAATAAGGCAAATTTGGACCCATTATTATTCATCGTCATATTAATTGTCGCCCAAATTTTTCTTCCTCCTCCAACCATTGTCACCCCTTCTTTTTTCTCTTCCTTTTCTCGGCTTCCTATGCTTTTGAACCACCACACATGGCCTTTTAATGTTCGCTCCTGACATTTCACCTTCTTTCCAACTTTCAAGTTCCCCTACTCCATCTCTAACAATCTGCCTCTCCACAACTTCTTTTCCTTTGTCGGGGCACTTGTCGACATAATATTCAGACCTACCATAATTTGTGCACAAAAGATGTAAACCTTCATACTCTGTGTTATACTTCCTTTCTTTGATCATGAACATTGCAAGCGGAGATTTTGACAAGTCCACCTCCACACATATCCTAGCATACTTCCCCCTTTCATACATTACAGTATTCTTGTCTACCTTGACAGTCTTCCCAATCTTGTTACTAATATGATGGAGCATTCTACACTCATAGTACTCAATAGGTAACTTTTCTATTCTCACCCACACTGCAACCAATTGAATGAAATCTCTTTAAGGATGAAAGTTTGGACTTCATTCCTTAACTATGAGATAGTGATCATATATAAACTAATGGTCATTCAACATAGCAACCACATGATATTGATCATGAGAGAATGTCACTAAGTAGTAATTGTTACTTAGGTCTATGATGTTAATTATGCTCTTTTTAACCCACATTTGTTTCAGTCACGTCTCCAAGTCCTTATATCCAATCCTCCTACTTGACAATAATACCATGTCTCCATGGTTTATAGATCGTCTTATCTTCAACCTTAGAGAGGATAAACAATGAAACAAATAACCTCCCATCTTTTGGTCTTCAATATGAAGGCTTGCACCATCATTCTATCCTCCAACATCCTCCCTATTGTCCCATTTGAATCCTTCCATTATTCCTTCATTGATCTTTTCGCCCTCACCTCCCAACACCATCTCTTTATAAGTTATGGTGTGTTCCTTATCACCACCTACCATCGACCCAAAGTCGTGTTGCTTTTCAACTTTTTCTATTAACATCTCCTCTCCATCTCTCATGTTGCGGCCTATTTTCTCCTTTTCTTTTTTGGTGCTCCTCTCCCTGAGAGTTTCTTCTTCTAGAGTTTCGTCGTTTCCAGTTACAAACCCTAACAGAGATTTATAGTGCCGAAAGTATTTTTCATTAAATTAACGGTGAGAGATTTTTAATGTATTTTATAATTTAATAATTCAACACCGTCACATATTATATTTGACGCTCTTAAGTAAACATTTGTAAATTGTAAAAGTTGTATTTAAATTAATTCACTGAAATTTTTTTAAATGTTATCTCTATTTTTCTATATTTTACAATATCTATGAGTTTCGTTAAATTTGCAATTAACAAATTTAAATGATTAAGCTGCCAACACAATGTGTCATGCTCATTAAGAAGTTGATCAAATCAACAAATCAATGGTATGATTTTTAGGTTTAATAATGCTTGTCCTAGCATTACTCAACGCATTAGTTAATTAAGAAAACAAATTGACGTGTTTGTTTGTTTATTTTACAAAACATGTTTGTCATTTGTCGGCATTTAACAATTAAGCTAATAATGAGGTAGATGTATTTGGCTTTTCCAATTAAGACAATAATATAAAATAGGCATTTCTTCATTAGTACATTAATTAAGTACTTCATCAATTTCAATAATATTTTTAGTTTACTAGCTGAACTTTAAAAGTAAAATTGTTACTTTATCAATAAAAATAATTATATATTGATCAAAAAAATTATTGTTACAAAAATCAAATTACTTTATTTAATAATAGTAATAATAACAATAATAATAATAATAATAATAATAATAATAATAATAATAATAAAATAATAATAATAAATTTAAATATTTTCATTTGTTTTTTAAGGCTTTCTTTTATAGCTAATCTTATCAAAATATCAGACACTATATAATCTTATAGACAATCTCAACTAGATTTTTGTAATATCTGATACTATATTTTTCTTCATTTATTCTTATTATAATTCAATAATTTAATTTTGAGTACCAAAATATCCAATTTTTGGTAGGTAGCGAAGAATTTATCAATAAGCCAACCAGAAAAACATGAGACTAATAACTTGTTAGTTGATTCAATTTTAAAAAATGGTGTACTTGTTTTGAGTATCTAAAATAATAGTTGGACGAATATTGTCATCATACTATGGATGAACGAAAACGCCATTTTCATTTTTCTATTAAGTCATAACTTCATATATCATTGTCACCAAAAATAAAACTTATCTCACTATTTTAAAAATAGTTTATTTCCTTCCTTTATCAAGAAATGTCGTTATTATGTTGTCAAATTTGTGGGTAAACTCATAAATGTGTAGAGTTTACAAGCTATAGAAACAAAAATGATTAATTTCGTACATAAAATATTTTTTAATAGACTCGTGTAGACTCGCACAAATTCGTATAGATTCGCAAGTCTATAATGAGTTTATGAGTTTATCTTTTATTAATTTTTTTAAAACAAAATTCAAAAAAGGACCATATTTCTCAAAATAATTTAATTTATTTATAAATAAAAAATTTTGCTTGTACCGAAATTATGAAGTCTCTCTCATAATCTCTTGTTTTAGCAAAGTATCTTTCTTCCTTCATCGACAACGTGGTCGCATTTGTTCTTTCTCTTGATTTGTTTTCGTTAGTTGTCGTACATCAATCCTGTATTGTGTATTTTCTTGTATGTTTCACTTGAATGTTTCCTTGTATGTTCTCTTGTGTAAAGTGATGTGCCATTATTAAATCAGGTCCAGTAATCTCAATCCCCGTGTATCAATTTGCACGTGACAAAATAGTTTAGATGATTTATGATTTATGATTTATGGTAGAAAACATTTTAGTCTATTTTAAAATAGTGCATTCTTCACATGAAAACTTGCTACAATTTTTATTAGTTAATTAATTGTTAATGATAATTATAACAAACTTGCAGGAAATCTAGGGTGAGTTGGCAACCTTGATGATAGAGACATAAAAATACCTCAACTCATAATCTATTTTCACATAAGGCAAAACAGTTTCAGCAGAGACATAGTTTTAAATTATGGTCGAGGGAGTGGTTGCAATTGCAGATATTGAGATTGCACTGGAGCTTTAAAGCACCTTAAGATACCGATGAAAGTGATGGTGATGATATTGGTGGTGATGATTTAAAAGGAGGTTTAGATGTTTGAATCTATTAACATATTTGTTTTATGTTTTTTTTTTTTTTCTTTATATAGTAGCTACTAGTCAATCGAAAAAAAATTTGGCATTTTAAGACTTTAATTACATACTTTTCTAGTTTTTTATATTATTACCGCATATTTTTGTTAAGAAATTTGTTATGGAGTTTGAGATTTAAATATATACTTTTGTCATATATGAGACATTTATAAATTTAAAAATATATATGTGTCACATACAAGTTTTTAAATATAATTTTTAATTTTTATAGATTCGTTCGAGTTTACAAGTCGAGACTACGAGTCAAATCTATAAATTTAGTATTTTAATTGGAGCAATTAATTAACTTAATTTTACTTAAATAAACGAAGGTGAAAAAAGGAAACAAAACAAAAATAAAAGTAGGGTTGGATAACAAATTGGGCTGGGCCATTTAACCAATTATTTTAGGTGGAGCAAGCTGAAATCTTAAACTCTATCGCTTAAATTAGTATTAAGCATAGTTTTATTTTAAGAGCACGTTTGATTTACAAAAGAATGAGGATCAGACAGAATAATCCTAGATATATGATTGAGTTACATGACAATTTTTTGTTCTATACTGTATTTGATTATTGATGCATAAGACAAAAAACTATACTGTCTGGTGTCTGATATGTTAATGTACTAGACAAAATTATTTAAAATTTACTGCAATATCCTTTATAATGTTTAATGCTTGGTTTTTTTCTAAGTAACAACAGAAAGCAAAATTTTAAAATTATTTACTTCTTGAAATACTTAAAATTAATATCTAAAATATTGAGTAAATAAATATATTAAGCAAATCTAATGTTGATACAATTCAAAATAAATATAAAACATAAATTATAAATTAAAATTTTCAAATAATATATCAAAATGACATCTTCAAATTTTCAACCCTTCTCACATTCTCATAATCTTTTTCACAGAAGACATTTTTTGAGAACCTTCAAACTCATAAAAGAACTTTTCGTACTACTGATTATGAGAAAATTTAATCACCAAGTCAATTTTCTCTTCTTCACTTAAGCCCAATTTCTTAACCTCTTCAACCAAGTCTAATTTTGAAGAAACTGGAAATTTGGCTACAACTTTTGCAAAATCACTTGTCACAACTTCTATTTTACTATTAAAACTCTTCAAAAATTTAGTTGCTAATTACTCACGCCGAGGTCATTTAAGAGATGGTTCTGGAGTAATATTTTCATCAGAAATGAGTGAATTATCATGTAGGTGAACCAACTCATCGTTATCACCAACTTGATTCTCAAATGTTTCATTTTCATTTTCATCATCATCTCTACCACTATTTGCATGATCTTTTCCAAAAATGCCTTATAACCTCTCAAACTCTTTAAACTCTTTTATTGACATGTTGCCAACTTTGGGATGTTTCTACTAGGAAAATAATAAATTATCAAATAGATAAAATTATTTATAGCAAAAAAAACAATGTACCAATTATTAGTTAAATACCTCAAAGTATTAAGATAACACTTGACTGATGTCACAAATGATATACTTTTTGTGACATCCCATCCATATCCACTAGTGTTCATCATGTCAACAACTTCATTAAGCTTTGTTGACCACCTTTTCATCTTGTTAACTATTTGTATCACATTGATAGTTATTCCAGAAATTTTATCTTTCATTCTCTTACAAACTTCTTCATGAGTTACAGTCTTGAATGTCACGTTCTCTCCTTTGTTTCCAGCTACAACCATCTCTTCTAATATAATGAGTAAAGTTTCTTCTTCAAGAGAATTACAATTACGTCGAACTCTAATGTTACTCATTGATTACTCACTAATAATGCCAGTTTCATTTTCCATTTCTAAATATATAAAAAAAGAATTAAAAGAAGGTTGTAACAAAAGATAATAAATATAATAAAAAATTAGAAAAAGATTATGACGATTACAAGGTAACAAGTTCACACTTTGTTTTAAACATTATAAAATCCAAAAACGATTATGCAATCACATATTAATAAGTTCACACTTCATTCATGCCAAAAAGACACATTCAATAAACTAGTTATGCCTAATGTCTATGCATATTCCTCCATTTGGTAAACACTTCTTGTGCACGCACATTCCTACGTTGAGTCAACTAGTTGCTAGGTTCAATAGTTCCCACTACATTGATTATTTATTCTCCTAAAGGTACCTCATCTTCTACGAATGAAAAAAATTCTTCTAAATCTATTGCCATGTTCAAACGGATGAAGTTATGCAACAAACAACAAGTAAGGATCATTCGATACTGTGTTCGAATATGATAAAATGATGGGCTTCTCAATATAGCCCATCATTTTTTCAAGAGGACAAAACATCTCTCTATCACATTTCACGCTCGAGCATGTTTATAATTAAATAACTCTTCACGGTCTTGAGGTGAACAACATATGCTTCCCCACCCTTGCAAGTGATATCGTTTACCTCTATATATGGAGCAAGAAAGCTTCACCATTAGTGTATCTACCGTCAACGAGATAATAGGAACCTAAAACATTAAAAACGATTCATGGTTTACAATCATGTTCGAACAAACTAAAAAAGAAGAAGTTGTCCTACCGAATGAAAATGTCTATCCATTTTACCTATTTATTGCATCACGTAATACCCTAGAATCTGAAGCAGGTCCTTCCCATCCTACTAGTACATATATAAATCTCATGTCTCTTGTACAAACACCTAAGATATTTGTCGCTTGACTAGAAGAATATATTGAGGTAACTAGGTGCATATTTATTACCTTAAACCACTTTCATCTTTCATCAGAGCAATCCATAGGTATGGGTTCAAGGTTGTTAAACTCGCGGGTAGACTCTTAAACTCGTACGAGCTTATAAGTCTAGGAAGCAAACACAAGTAGACTCACTCATAGAATTATTTTTTGATAGACTCGAGTAGATTCGGATAGACTCGCACAAATTCGTATAGACTCGTAAGTGTATGTTGAGTTTATGAGTATATAAGTTTTACTAAATTTTGTTTTTTAAAACCCAAAAACAGGCCAAATTCCCCAAAATAATTTATTTTATTAAAAAAAAACATTTTTTTGTTTGTATGGAAATTATTAAGTCCCTCTCCTAGTCTCTTGTTTTAGCAAAGTATCTTCCTCGCTTCATCGACGAAGTGGTCGCATTTATTCTTTCTCTTGATTTGTTTTCATTAGTTGTCGTACATCAATCCTTCATTCTTATATTTTCTTATATGTTTCACTTGAATACTTTCTAATTTATTTAAAGTGCGTTCAACATTAATTTACTAATCTTTTAATATATAAGTGAGTAACATATACATGAACACTTGAGATAAAAAGAAATACATCCCTCTCTTTCTAATCTTCCATATTCTTTGTATATTATTTAAAGTTAATCCTAAAATAATTCTAAATTTGTATTAAGAGTAAGATTAGTACTAGTATAAGTACATATTAGTAAAAAAGAAATAGTCACATTATGATGAGACATAGAAGAAAAGATATGATGACCATCCCTTTTCCCCCCAAAACAAAGATAACCTTATCCCTTTTCCCTCAAACAATCCATGAATCAACCTTTGTTTGCACTACACAACTTTTATTACTTGGAAGAAAAAAAACTCTGAATTTGTTTGAATAACATTGATGCTTGTGTGTGCTAATTCTTCATCATACCAACCATGGTCTTCCACAATCCCCACATTGATTCTGCTCCCAAAATTCACAACCAAAGAACACATGAATCAACTCCACGCACGTTTAATAACAACAGGATTCATCAAAAACACTTCATTTACTACCAAACTTATCCTCACTTTTGTTTCCTCACCTCATAAGCCTCTCATTGAATTTGGTCGTTACGTGTTCTTCAAGAACCATGCTTTACGTGTTGGAAGGGGTAGAAATGATGACCCTTTTCTCTGGAATGCTGTTATCAGGTCTTATTCTCATGGTAGGGATTCAAAAGGGGCTATTTTTTTGCTGTGTTTGATGATTGAAAATGGGGTTTGTTTGGATAAGTATAGTTTTTCACTGGTTTTGAAGGCTTGTTTGAATATGGGTTTGATGAGAGAAGGAATGCAGGTTTATGGGTTGTTGTGTAAGACGGATATTGGGTGTGATTTGTTTTTGAAGAATTGTTTGATTGGTTTGTTTATGAGATGTGGGTGTGTTGATTTTGCGGAGCAAATGTTTGATAGAATGGCTGAGAGGGATTCTGTTTCTTATAATTCAATGATTGATGGGTATGTGAAATGTGGGTTGATTGGAAGAGCGTGTGAGTTGTTTAATGGTATGGCAATGGAAGAGAAGAATTTGATTACATGGAATTCAATGATTAGAGGCTATGTGAGATGTGGTGAAGAGGATGATGGGTTGAGGTTTGGTTGGAGTTTGTTTGTTAAAATGCCTGAGAGGGATTTGGTTTCTTGGAACACGATGATTGATGGTTGTGTGAAGCGTGGAAAGATGGATGATGCTCAGGCATTTTTGGATCGGATGTCAGAAAGGGATTTGGTCAGTTGGGTTACGATGATTGATGGTTATGCTAAATCGGGTGATGTCCTTGCTGCGAGGAGTTTATTTGATGATATGCCAAGGCGGAATGTCACTTGTTGTAATTCAATGATGGCTGGCTATGTTCAGAACGGGTATTGCATCGAGGCTTTGAAGCTGTTTCATGATATGAGAAAGGCGACAGATATGTTACCGGATAATACGACGATGTTGATCGTTCTTACAGCAGTCGTACAATTAGGTCGTGTGGAGGATGGAGTTGCGATACATCGTTTTTTAATGGACAATGGTTACTCTCTGAGTGATAATCTCGGCGTTGCTTTGATTGACATGTATTCAAAGTGTGGTAGCATCGAGAATGCTATATCAGTTTTCGAGAATATCGAACAAAAACGTGTTGATCATTGGAATGCTATGATCGGTGGTTTAGCGATTCACGGAATGAGTGAAATGGCTTTCAATTTTCTCATCGAGATGGAAAGGCTTTGTATTACACCTGACGATATCACGTTCATCGGAGTATTGAGTGCTTGTAGGCATGCCGGAATGTTGAAAGAAGGACTGATATGTTTTGAGCTTATGCAAAAAGTATACAATCTGCAACCTAAACTGCAACACTATGGATGCATGGTGGATATGCTTAGCCGAGCCGGACTTGTCGAAGAAGCAACAAAGCTCATCCAAAAAATGCCTATTGAACCAAATGATGTGATTTGGAAGACCTTGCTTAGTGCTTGTCAAATTCATGAAAACTTCTCTATAGGAAAGCCTATAGCTCAGCAATTGATTCAACTAAAGTCATGCAGTGCAAGTTCTTATGTGCTCTTGTCTAATGTCTATGCTAGTTTGGGTTTGTGGGATAATGTTAGAAGGGTTAGGACAGAAATGAAAGAGAAACATTTAGGGAAAATTCCAGGTTGTAGTTGGATTGAATTAGAGGGAATTGTTCATAATTTTTCTGTACAAGATAGAACACACCCTCAGGTTACTGAGATTTATTCTATGTTAAATAGTTTGTAAATTCTTAATTTGAGCTCATTCCTTTTAGCATTAAATCATCAAAGTAGCAATGTTTTAAGAATTAAATTGTAGGACTTAGTTAGATTAGTCACCCAAATCAGGGAAATTTAAAGTCATTGAAATTGTAAATTCTGTGTCATTTTAATGAAGACACTGCTCTTTCTTGGCAAACATTTCAATTAGTCTTTAAAGTTGAAAATTTGTAATAGAATTAGTTCTTGAAAATTAGTTATAAATGTCAGATTACTCTTTATAAATGTTGGTTAAAACTAAATACTATTCAAAAAGTAATTTTGGTTGAGAATGACAACAATTCACAAATTGGGAGCTTTTTTCTTTCTTATTTGAAGGATTAAAGTATCTGAGTCCTACAATTCAGAGTCAAAACTGAGATTCACTTCCAATCTTAGATGGTGTATGAGTTGGGGACTGAGTTTGCAATGTGGATTTCTTCTTAATCAAGCATAGTTTTTTGTATATAAGTAGTGCATGCAACGATTAGTTGGTATCAAATTGGACCAGCGAAAACATGGTTATAAACGTTTGGTTGCATGCTCATATAGTGTTGTTTTTCGATTTGAAAACTAGTAACAAACCCGTGCGATTTCGCACGGGTTCCGGTACGGGATGCGTATTTATATTTTAATAGAAAAATATTTGATTACTCGTAAAAAAAATAATTGAATTTATAATTAATAAAAAAAATATTTTGATTAGCAACTTCATCTTTCCGTTAATAATCAATATTTTAATAAATAACTTCATGTTCCCGTGCACAAATATTATTTTTGCTTAGGTATCGTTATCAAAAATATTTGGATCAAAAATAAATTTTCGTATATAAATATATTTAAATCAATAATATATTTTTTCCCGTATACAAATATTATTTTAAATAGAAGATTAAAATAGAAAGAAAAATATTTAGATCAATAATATATTTTTCGTATATAAAATTATTTAGATCAATAATAGATTTTTCTCATATACCATTTTTGAATTATAAATAATTGGGTCATAAATACCATTTTCTTAAATAAAATAATTAGATCAATAATAGATTTTCCTTGATATAAACATTATTTTTCTTTAAGTATCGCTTATAAAAATATGTGGATCAATAATAAATTTTCTTATATAAAAATATATAGATCAATAATCAATTATTTACAGATACCATTTTTGAAAAAAATATTTGAATCCTAAATACTGTTTTTAGTATATAAAATATTTATACCAATAATATATTTTTACGGTCTATAAATATTATTTTTCTTTAGGTATCATTTACAAAAATATATTGATCAATAGTAAATTATCTTATAAAAGATATTTAGATTATTAATATATTTTTCCGGTACATCGATTTTGAATAAAAATATTTGAATCATAAATACAATTTTTGTATATAAAATATTCGGAATAATAGATTTTATCCCCACAAATATTATTTTTATTTGTTTATGTATCTTTACAAAAATATATGGATCAATAGTAAATTTTTGATTTAAAAATATTGAGATCAATAATATATTTTTCTCAGATATCGTATTTGAATAAAAATATTTGAATCATAAATATTGTTATCGTATATAAAACTATTTAGATCAATAATAAATTTTTCTCATATATAAATATTATTTTTTCTCAATAGAAAATTTTCGTATATAAAAATATTTAGATTAATAATATATTTTTTCTCAAATATCATTTTGAATAAAAATATTTAGATCATAAATACAATTTTTGTATATAAAATATTTACACCAATAATAAAATTTTATCCCGTAAACAAATATTATTTTTTTATGTATCTTTTACAAAAATATTTTGATCAACAGTAAATTTTCTTATATAAAGATCTTTAGATCAATAATATATTTTTTAAATGAAAAATATAATTGTTTCATAAGTATAATTTTTTTATATAAAATATTTAAACCAACAATAAATTTTATCTAGTACTGATAAATGCAGTTTACAATTTTGTTGTTAGCTGAGTCTCTCACTTGCTAACCTTAGTTCTAATAAAAATACTTGTACATTACATAGAGTAATGATGGTTTAATATGAACGTGACAAAAATATCATCATAATTTATAACATGAGCAAGCAAAAACAAAACATACTCACTATATTTTTCATATAAAAAAACATTTTAATTAATAATAAATTTTTTTCTTATTTGAAATTATTTTTGTTTGTTATTATTTATAAAAATATTTGAATCAATAATAAATTTATTTTTATTTATGAGCATTATAATTGATTTATATTGTTAAATACAAATTAACCATAATTTATTTGTTTTTTCTAAAAAATATTTTTTATTCGGTGTTTATAAAAAATAAGTGATGTTATGATAAGTGATAGATTTGTGAAAACAGGTAAAGTGATAAGTTGAAAAGTAATCATGTTTTGTTTGATTTGATTGCCATCTTACATCTAATGGTATGAAAAATAAACTTGTTTGTGGAAAAGAGATAGTTTGGTTATGAAAAAGAAAATTTTGATTGAAACGAAAAAGATTTTTGATGTTTGAAAAACATAGTTTCTTGCAATTATAAAAAAATTATGAGAAATAATAATAGTTTGAATAGATGGAGAGAAATCAAAGAAAGAAAAATTAAAATTGAAAAATAAAGTCAAAATTAAAAGGAAAAAGTGCATGGAACACAACAAATTCTCTGATCAAACACATCGGTGGGGTCCACCAACTTTTATATTTGAAAGAAGAAATATTTTTTAAACATAAAATACCCCTACATTAATGAGGTGGAGGACAAAGAGAAAAGGTTATTTTGGTATTTTCTAGAACATCTACTTTTCTTATATTATAGATATGCTACAAGAAAAAATTATCAGGTATTGAGCCGTGGACTATGTAACTCTCTCTTTAAGTTGTTTTGCGACACATTCTAAAGTGTGCAAGACAAACAATCAATCACAATATTTTTAGAATAAAACAACTTAGTTCAAATTGTTACGTTAACTACTATATAATAGATAATTGATTGAGAATTACACCTTATACGATTTAAACACCAGACAAATTTGGTATGTAAACCAACCATATATGGCACACAACGACAACTCAAAATAAAATGAAAAAGAAAAATTAGATGAAGCATATCTTAGAGAGAGAAAGAGGAGAGATTTCACTTTACTCGAAAAAATGGAGTGAATAAGATGAGGTACGGAAACCTCTTTTTATAGAGGAAGTTTGAATCCGAACTGAGAGAAAAAAGGAGGATTGAATTTGATTCATTCTTCACACCCATGATTTGATGGATCAAAATTGAAATTCGTGGGAGGGGTTCTGTGGAAGGATTGGTCAATTTCAAAAACATGAGTTGACTCAATTGAATCAATTATACCCGAACTCGATAGAATAGATTTGTTGAGGGTTTGGTAAACCAAGAAAACATATTCGTTGAAGGTTTTGTTAATTAAGAAAACGGATGAGAATGACACATTTATTAAAAAAAATTACAAAAATAATGCATTGTGGCATCATGTTTTCGAGCAATGGTCCATGACATTATGTCCTTGTATTTCACAAATGATCGATAAATTTCATCTTGGCATCAGGTATTCCAGCACTGGCCGAGAGACGTATGTGATCATGGAACCCTATTCGAAGGATGAAAAGGTGAATATACCTTTGGCGGGTCGTTTGTCCACTATTTTTATATCCATCTTCTTGTTATTTGTGAGTTGAGGGTTCTAATTCCCTTTACCTCTTTCGAAGTAGGGTTTTTGACTACTATTAATGTTGCTCCCTCCTAAGTTACTTTGAATGTATGAGGTATACTTAGAGCTTTACAAATAGTCTGGTGTAGTTTGGGTGTATCCCCCTGTCAGAGTGTTTCTCTATTTCTTTAGGACGAATCTCCTTCCAACTAATGGTTAGGTGACTTTGCGCCCCATTCTTGACAAATGTCCCTTCACCAATCCTTATGAGGATTGGAAAGACAAGTTTGCAAGGATAAGGGGTCAAGACAACATGTCTCCCGATATAGTGGGGCGAAGGGTGAACCCATTTTCCTTTTATCTTAGTCTTTGGATTCGCGACTTACTACGGGGGTGGATCCACATGTCCTTTCTCCCCTTGACCAAGAAGTGATTTAGGTTATGGAGTGCTTTCGCCCACTGGATCCTCATCAATCGAGACCACAAAGATGATGATGTAATGGAGGAATATTTAGGTATGGAAAAATATTTTCTGACCTAACTCTGCGTGTTATTGTATTTTAATGACGTTTGTTATTTGTAGGTGACATGATGAAGGGTCCCTTTAACGAGATGAGTGTCCACTTAGTGAAGATGCATGCGACTCAGTAATGAGTGATGTGTTCCTTCGCCCAAGACATGGTTGGTTCCATGGAGGTGGTGCAAGGTTAGACTTCACGGTTTGTCGAGATTCACCCTCCCAAGGTTCCTAGGAGGGAAGGGAATCATTTCAGACTATTAGGAAACCATGAGGTTGGGTCAGGCATGAAGAGGACAATGAATGATTAAGTCCCCATGAGCCCTCCTTATTGAGTAACCAAGCTTTAACATCGTGGAACTTGTTGATCTCTACTTCTCTTTCTCTTGGAACTACCTCATTGATTATTAGTTATTTTCTTATACGTCCCTCCCCAAACTGTATGATATATTGGAGACCCAACTCATGAGGTGCTTTTTAATGGAGAAAATGCTAAGGGAGAAATGTTCGTGCACCTTCTAAGGGCTTTAGTCTGGGGAGATCAATGTAAAAAGTTTACTAGCAAAGATGGGGTAGTGATGTATTAGTTAAGGGATAGACAACATGATTTAAAGGTGCTCGCTGAGGGGGCGGCTGATCAAGTATGTGCTTAGCTTACAGATGTGGATTGTTTAAGTAAATCGATTGGGAAGGTTCGTGATACCCATAAAAGTTTATAAGAGTGAATTTCATTGCTTAAGAAAGAAGTTGTTACGACCTTTATCTATAATTTTGAGGAAGTTAAGAGACAAATTGCCCTTCTTTATGTTGATATGGACATGAGCTCTGTGGATCCATTCTTGGTGATTCGAGATGGACAACTAGTGTACGAAGAATAATTCTTATTCCTACCTTTTTTGTTGTGTTTATTTTTCCATATCCAGGTTTTTATTGTATTTGTATGCCCCTTTTGGGGCTTTTATAATTATTTTGAAAAGTGGTGTCTCGTTGGGGCACCTTTTATATTAGCTATTTTTATCACCAACTATTTGTTTTTAACCTTTTACTAAGGGTGTTTGTGATCATGATTGCACTAGTGATATGCAATGATACCATTTTAAGGATCAAGCAATTTATCGCCTCGTGGGCGGCAAGGATCCCACTTAAGGATCCAAAGGTTGATCATCTCATGGGTGATAAGGATTAAACTTAAAGATCCAGCGATAGATCACATCATTTGGCGGAAAGGATCCCACTTAAGGATACAACAATTTGATCGCCTCATTGGCGGTCCCAATTAACACTACTACAAAATGCGCATTCAACAACGACATGGTCACCACAATTCTTCCTTACACTATGGTGACATCTCTAACATAAGGCGCTACCAAATTTATTTTGTTTTTTGATTAAAAGTTATTTATATATAATAGCGATTGAAGAACAAACCATGACAATACTATCAAACTTTCATGGGTTCGAACCTTAGCGCCATAAAATATTTTATTCCTTTAACATTAATGCACACCTTTTCTTTTTTATTTATTTTAAAACTCACAAATAATAGGGATATTGCTATGGTGCTTTTGAATAACTGTTGTGATATATTTATAATAAATAAATACTTATCAATGCAGTTGTTAGTCTTAACCATTGTGAAATAGTTTACCGATATATAAGTGAATTAACTCTTACTTATTGACAGTAGAGTTGTTTCCTTCACAGTGAAACCTTAGCACCCATTTTTTTCTTCTTGTTTGCCATTAGTTGTGAATCTTGTGCTTCATACATTAATGTGTTCTTCTTCTTCCATCTTCTTATTAGATAGTTCCCCATTGTCTCGTTTGTTGCATGTTATTTTTGTTGATTGTTCTCATTTTTTTCAGATTTGTCTTCACTACCTTAACAAAGATCATACTTTGGCTATGGTATATATTGTTTGTGTAACTATTGAAAAGTACAAGAAGCATGAAGCTATGATGGAAAATTCATCTACCTTGTACTTCTTCTTCATAATGTCACAAACAAGATTATTTCCATACTTTATTGATAAATAATTTTGCGGTTTCACATGTTGGTAACTTTCATGTTTATTGTTGGACTCAGCAAGAATAAAACATTTTAGTAAACGAAGAAAAAATAGTGGCAACAAACTTCATCTTGTTTGAGAAACTATGAGAAGAAACATAAGAATTATGAAGTTGTTGTGTAAACTTCTTACTCCTTATATTTCTTTTTCATAGCTTCACAAACTAGATTAATTTCCATGATTAGTTTCAATAAAACATACGGCCTGAATGATGTTGTATGGTGTTATTTTGTTGATAAATGTTTTTCTATCTTGTTGTTATAGTTGTGGTTGAGTTTATTATATTCTATGTAGATTGTTTGTTTCAATAACCCTCACTTAAATTACATTCATTTAAATTACATTCATTACAACCGTTGTGAAGGGGGTTTTCCATAGTAAGGTAAGGATCCAACAATTCGATCACCTCATTTTGAGGCACGAATCCCACTTAAGGATCCATCGATTGATCGTCTTATTGGGATTCAAGGTTCCTGCATAAGGATCCAACGATTAGGTTTCCTGTTTAGGAGGCAATGATCCCACTTAAGGATCCAACAATTGACTGCCTCATGTGTGGCAAGGATCTCACTTAAGGATCCATTGATTTATCTCTTCGTTGGTAGGCAAAGATCCCACTTAATGATCCAATTAATGATTGCCTCATTGGGAAACAAAGATCCCAGTATTGATGCAACAATTTGATCGCCTGTTTGGGCATAGAGGATCCCATATAAGGATCCAATGATTGATCCCCTCATTGGAAGGAGAGGATTCCACTTAAGGATCCATTGATTGATCGCCTCATGGTGACAAGGATTCCACTTAAGGATCTAATCATTGGTCTCGTCATTGGGCGTTAAGGATCTCACTTAAGGATCCAAAAAATTTATTACCTTGTTGGGTGGTAAGGAACCCACGTAAGGATTGAACGATTGATCGCCTCATTACTCGGAAAGGGTCCTATTTAAGGATCCAGTGATCGGTCGCCACATTAGGAAATAATGATCCCACTTAAGGATTCAACGATCGATCTTCTCATTAGGCGGAAATGATCCCACTTAAGGATGCATCGATTAATCACTTTTTGTGCATTCCACCTTGAGTGTGGGTCTTCTTCAACTTGAGGCTTTTTGCATAACATTTTCTGGAGATATCTTAATCTCCTTGAATAACCCCTACTCGTCCATTGGGGAATAAGTACTTCAAGCACAAATACATAGTAGACAAGGCGACGCCTAGCCGGTTAAAGGTTAGTCATCATATAATCATATTATGATAAATAAAAATGGGGCATTGATTGTTGGAATAAGATTTGTTCATGCCACTGAAAGGGTTTGATGATAACAATGTATTTAAATAACAATAGAGTTTTACTAATTGTTTTTCAAGTGTACAAGATCAAAAGACATTAGCCTAGATATAAATCAAGATAACCACTTAGAAACATCATGAAAAGTGATACATAGTTGTTCTGAATATGAATGACCATAACCAAGCATTCATACTCTTGAGAAGTCAAACTCAAGTCTCTCAGATGCTCTATTAAACCTCACTTGGAATTCTAAAGACCAGTAATGTCTGAAGACTATAATCATTTGAAGCAAGCAGACGTTGTCATAAGGAATGACTTTGTAACTTTTGAACTAGCTTCCTCGGCAGTTCTGAAGTCTTTGCTTCAAAGGATTATTATCTATATCAAGTCAAAAACTTTGAAAGTATTCATCCAGATTAGTTATGATCAAAACTCTGATAATGACAAGCTCAGAACCCCTATAAACTCAAGACTATGTAGTCTCATTCTAACCAGGTTTTGAAGACATACTCTAACTTCTAATCAAGCTTTAACTAATTCTATAAAAAGCCTATGATTCGGATTGTTAAGTATAATAGATAAATATGACTATATTCAAGCCTTAACAAACATCTACAAGAAGGCTTAGAAGTTATCTCAAGAAGATCTTGTGACAACGTGCAACTAGTTTGTGTCTAATAAAGAAAGTAACATTGGCAGGGTCGCGTCTCTTCAGTTGTTCTACAAACTCTACTTTGCTCATATCAACATCTTTACTCTAGCTGAGATTAAACTTCACTTTACGTGTTCTAGCTAAATACCTTCAACGACTACTTGTACTACGGGTAGTTTCAACCTTCAATGACTACTTGTACAATGGGAAGTCTCAATCTTCAACGAATATATTTTTAGAATCTATAAAAGAAGAAGAATATTGAAAAAGAAGTTATGCATGTGTATCAATGAGTTCACAAGAATGTGATACTATAACATACAATAAGGTTTGAAAGAAAAACTACGTCACCCAGAAAACACAGATGAGAGAAGCACACAAAAGAAGAAGAAATCTAATTAGGAGGGTTAATGTGTGATAACAGAAAAGAAAGTAGAGCGAGACATATTCACATATAACTAGGAGAGTCAAAAGAAAAAAATGTGAATATGATCAAACATAAAATTTTGGCCCTTTAAAACAGATGTCAAGATCGGCCTCCTAACACCAAAACACAATGTCAAGACAAATGTTAAAACATCATTTGCTGACAAAAAGACTTTTACCAAAACAATAATTATGCATAAGTAAATAAAAAAAGATAAATAAAATACACAGTTAATTGTTAATCTAGTTTGGTGCAACTCACCTACTTTGAGGCATCCAAGCCAGGAAAGAAATCCACTGTGATAGTATTATTCAAAACTAAACAAACTTGGTTTACAACTTATCTCCTAATCACTATCTTGTGCTACTTCTACCTAAGATCCTTCTATATATGAGATCCCCCACTCACTTTCCACAGCGACCTCCGTGACAATAACAAAAATAGAAGAACACACTTCCAATTACAATACCCAGTTTTGCTTAAAAGTTTTTAATTAAGAACAATAACTTGACACACAATCTACTCTTTGCTTAAAAACTCATGAGTGATTGACAAGCAACAATTAATAATTAGTCTACATCAATGTATCAGAAGATAAATGGGTGACATACAAAAACAAATAAAGCAACTAAAGTATTCTCAAAACCTAAACCCATTATTACAACCACACACGATTTTTTGATGTGAATTCTTGCTAATTTTAGGTTTAGTAAGCTCTTATATATAGAATCTTACATTGTGAGATTAGACTCTTAAATCAAATCCAATCTTACAATTGTAAATCATCTGCAATACCTTATCCACAAAAATAGGAACAAATCTTCAAAGTTTCCTAAAAAGTCTCCAAGATCCTTTTTATGAAACCAAATTAAATTTGCATTGTTCCTAATAAAATATTATTAACTTGCAAAAATTAGTGAGATATGTCCAAGGGAATCTCACAAAAAGCAAATCAAATTTGTCAAGAAAATAATAGTAGCACTTGTTGTACAGTTGATGGCTAAATTCCGCAAGTGCACAGAAATATCGAAGTAATATAAAAGATTGTCAAACCACAAAGACCAATGTCAACCTATTGTAATCTATCGTTGCTTTGTAAGGCTAAGTCTAATGAATATTTGATTTGGGGAAACTAAGTACTAAAACTGAAATAAATGAACTTGGAAAATAATACTAAAACGAGTATGGGATGTGATTTTCGCGTTCCTGAATGACTTATAGAAAACGGGTACTAATTAAAACTAGAACTTAATTTTGTAGAATATATCAACTTAAAGACTCTGCCTCACGCTCTCGCGGTATTAACTAAATCCATACTTCCTAATCCCAAGATATTGCTCTCGCTCGCCCGATAACTAAGAAATATATTATGTAAGCCAATAATTTCCTAAACGCATCTAAAGCGCTCTCGTTGTATTTAGATTTGTTGTCTAATTTCCACTATCCAGTTCGATCCCCACGCTATCGCAGTGTCGGCTCTAACCTTAATTGATTCCTCACTCTCGTGACAAAATCATGTTAAATAACCTCTCAGTCTCGTGACAAAGCTATCTAAGTTAGATTTTGGAAACTAAAACCAAAACAAAATTCTAATCATAAATTCGCACCTATTATTTTCTACCGAGTCTTGTCAATAACAACGGTCCTCATATACCGGACTCAAGAATATTTATCTGGACATGGACAGGAAAATAAACATGGAATTACGGTAATAAAACATAACGATAAACATGATTTAGCAATTAAATTAGAAAACAATAGCAGTGAATAAAAAAACCTGGAATTAAACAAATGTCGAATTGCAATACATCTGAAAGCTTCAAATCAAAGTACATAAATTAAATGCAGAAATAAAATCCTAAACTAATTCGTAATAGCCCCCAGAAATCTGAAAAGCTATTGCTTTTACATGGCGGAAGTAAACTGCCTAAAAACTAAACGAAGATTATTCTAGCTAAGCGAAGAGAAAAGAGCGCGGGAGAGAGATAAAAATGAGGCCAGAGGGCCTCTATTTATAAAGTTGAAGTTTTCTGAGAAATAAGAACTCGTTGGTGTGAAGCTCGCTCTCCTTCTGGACCTCTTCTTGTGAAAAATATCTCCATGGCGGTTGATAGGGTTTGTAACGGTCGTTACAACTTGCTTATTGAGAGAATCTCGCCTTCTAATGCGTAACGGTCGCTATGTGAGGTGTGACAGTCATTACAAGCTTACTTGGTGAGAAATCTTCGCCTTGTGATGCATGGCGACCATTATAGCTTGCTTGAGGGGTTGTGACGGTCGCTACAAGGCCTGTTGGATTGAGGGATGCATCTTCGTGGGCTAGGCCTGCGTGCGCGTTACATTTCTTTTCTTCAATGCTTTCACCTCCCATTTTGCTATCACACCCATAATTATTTATTTTGCTCTTTTTGTGGATTTTTAAGATCGATTCTTATCCATTTTCGCGACTTTCTTCATACATGCCTTATAAATAGTAAAAACCTGAAAAACATAGAAAATATCGGCATAATACGAATATAAAGCAACATAATTAAGATGAAATAAGGATATAATATATGTAAATCAAGCCAAATATATGATACATTTTCGTGTTATCAACAGTCGGCCAAGATGTCAAGACATCTGACTCAACATTTGTCTGAGATTCATGACAACAGAGCCTGTCATGACAGTTGGTCAAGATTTCATGACATCTTGCTCAACATTAGGCTATGATACAAGTTTTTCAAATGAAACATATTTTACAAAAATTGTTGTCTGTCATAAAATTACAGACCCAACAAAACAGATCAATAAAACATCAAGGCACAATACATAAAGATCATCTGTGCAGAAGAAGAAGAGAAAGAATGACAACTTCATTCTTATACACTTAGGAGCTACATAATCTATATATTGCTTAAAGTGTAAAACATTTGTGTATCTGCTTAACTAAGAAGCACATATATAAACACAAAGGTTAATAACATACTATTTTGTTAAAAGAATCCAAAGTCTCTAACATTCATGGTTAAGCAAAAGTCTATCTTAATTGTGATTGAAGAGGAAGTCCTGAACTACAAGTTTAGGCAAAAAAGTCTCTTGCCTGAGGACTTGAGCAGGATGTCTCGATCTGAAGATTGAGCAAGGAAGTGTTTTGCTTGAGGGCTTCAATATGAAGTCTCAATATGAGGATTGAGTGAGGAAGTCTCTTGAGCACTTGAACAGGAAGTCTCGATCTAAGAATTGAGTAAGGAAGTCACTTGTTTAAGGGCTTGAGTAAGGAAGTCTCTTGTCTGAGGACTTGAGAAAAAAATCATGGACTATGAGTTTGGGCAAGGAAGTTTCTTTCTAATATGATTGAGCAATAAGTCATGAACAATTAGTTCGGTCAAGGAAGTATCTTTCTAGTTTGATTGAGCAAATCTCATGTGCTGCCATAATTATAGCATGACATATACAATTCGATCTTAGTACTTTTTTAAATATCCAACATTTTAATCTATCATTTGTTCCCCTGACTCCCACTACTACTTTGCTGAACCAATTGATGTACTCCCATATGCCCTCCTTTTATTGTTGGATTCGATTGAGGGCAACTACTGTGGTTGATTTTTGCTGGATTCGATTGAGGGCAACTACAAGAGCCACATTAGTGTCTTTAAGAAGTTTATGCTTCTTTATATGTGTACTTTAAACCACATCGTGAATCCTTTAATGGTTAGCCGAAACAACTTATGTCGTTCTTAAACATTGTAGCAATCGTATATAATATTTATGTGTTTCAACCATCACCAATTATAAACTCATTTATATCTTTTTCATTACACAGATAATTACTATTGTAATACTAATTAGTTTTATCATTCATTTTCTTTATTAATTTTTGAATTAAAACAACATCCAACAAAATAATATTATTTTTCCAGTCTAAAATTTTATTTTTGAATAAAATACTTTATATTTTTCCAATGTTGGGCCAACTTTCTTAAAACCCAACCCAACAATTTACACGGTCGATCCAAAATTTACTCTAATTAGGTTCTCTTCTTCAACCTCTTCTACTCAACAATTTACACGGTCGATCCAAAATTTACCCTAATTAGCTTCTCTTCTTCGACCACTTCTTTCTCATATTTCTGATATTGGCGCAGGCACATCAAAGTTACGCTTGCTCTTAGATCTCATTTTTGATTTACCTACTGGTACTTACATTAATAAATATTAAATTATTAGGTGTCTAATACTACTAATTTACTGTTTTTAATATTTATTTACTTTTTAAAATTAAAATTTAGAGTTTTTACTTGAAATAAAATATATTCTATAATTATTTAGATTTTTAAAAAAAGTTAATAAAAACAAAACAAAATAAATAGACATATTTGTAAAAAAATTTAAACTTATAAATTACTAAATCAAATAATTTTATAAATTCAAATATTAATAAATTTATTTTAACATGAATAAGTTAAAATATTTTTAACATGAAAATTTGTTTTTAACATAGATACGAGAACCTAATTTTTTTAGCTTTAAATTCAAAATTTTGATTTTCTTAAATATTAAAGGCAATTAAATAATAATTACAATAATGTCAAATTAATATTTAATGTAGATTTTATGAAATTTTATTATTTAGTGAAATCATTATTATTAAATTGAAAACTAAATAATTCTTCATAATTATTATTTATTTTTTAATTTTATTTCAATATTAAAGTTAGGTTTAGTTTTTTAAGTCAATTTAGATCAATGAAATAAATATTTTTAAGTTTTCTCATTTATTCAACGTACAATTAATATAAACATATATTAAATTGTTATAGATAATTATTCGTTAAATTAAATATAAAATTACACATTTAATTGTCATTTGTAATTATTTGTTAAATTATAAATAAAAAATGAATATTTAACCATTAATGTTAAAAAATTTATAAATGAAAGATTCATGTTATACTATAAACACAAATATCTTATTATTCTAACTAATTTCAACTACATATCTCAAGATATCATGAATCGTAAAAATGGTAAATATGATATAATAAGGACTAAAGAAATATTTTAAAAAATCACGTATTTTTAATAAATATTAAACACAAGTACTTAAGTATCGGTAAAAACCACAAATACTCTTCTTATTATAAATTATAATATTTTTTAGTTCAAAGTTAAATATTTAATTTATCATTCTGAAAACATAAGAATAAAAATTATTTTGTAATTAGTTAATTCTTTATTTGAAATAAAATATATTTTGAAATTATTTAGATTTTTATAAAAGGTTAATCAAATAAAATAAAATAAAATCAATTGAGATTTAGTAATTATTTTAGATTTATGAAATATCTAAAACATATCAGAATTTTTTCAAATTAACTTTATAATTGTAATCATGATAAAACAATGTTAAATGGTATTCATGGAAATTTAATGATAAATGATATTCATAAATAATTAATGATAAAAGATAAAAACTTATGAGATACATATTTATCACTATTGAATAAATAAATTTAAAATGATACGATATATATTTATTTTTACAATTATTTTTAGAAACATAAATAACTTACAAATATTTTTATAAACGATAAAAATTAAACTATTTATTCAATTGTTTTTAACATGAATAAATTAAAAATATTTTTATAATTAATCACACGGTTCAAATAACTTATAAACGAGAAAAAATCTACGTGTTCATATAATTATTTAAAAAAACAAAAATAAGTTACAATAACTTTTATAAACAAAAATAAGTTACAAATATTTATATAAACGGAAAAAATTCAACTATTGATGCAATTGTTTTTAACACGAATAAATTAAAATATTTTTATAAATTGTCTCGGTTTCAAAACACTTATAAACGGAACAAGTCCAGATATTGATATAATTACTTTTACAAATGAAAGTAAGCTACAATAATTTTTATAAACAATAATAAATTAGAAATATTTTTATAAGCGGGAAAAACTCATTATTATATATTACAAGTATATGAAGGTATGAAATGGATTCACGAGAGTATATGTGAATATATCTATGATATGTCAAAGGTATACTATTCATTTTAATGTCAATCTCAACAACAAAAAATGATGTTGTTTATATAATTGAAGTTAGACAATCAGCTATAAGTTGATGCATATTATTAGCCTATATTTATAACGATATGAATATCAATTAATTAAAATATAAATTTATAATTTATAAATAATAATATGATAGCCGTAGTTAGAAAATAAGTCAAGAATACAAAGATAATTATATTGCAATACTAATGAGTTTTATCATTCATTTTTTTTATTAATCTTTGAATTAAAACACCATCCAGAAATATATCTTTTTAAGCCTAAATTTATTTATTTTTTCTTTCATAAAACACACTACATTTTCCAAATATTGGGCCAACTTTCATAAAGCCCAAAGCCCAAGTTTACCCTAATTTTCAGTATTCATATATATTCAGAGGTTCTCTTCTTCCACCTCTTCTTTCAGATACTGGCACAGCCACAACAAAGCTAGGGTTTCTTGTTGTTCATCTTCTCTATCACTCAATATGGGTCGTTTGCACTCAAAAGGGTACAATTTTTCGAATTTTCTCGTTTTCATATTCGGTTAAATTATTAATCTTTTCTTATCGTTTTTTTTGTGATTTTATTTTGGTTCAGTAAGGGTATTTCCAGTTCAGCTCTTCCTTACAAGAGAACTGCTCCATCATGGCTCAAGATCTCTTCCCAGGATGTATGTAATCGAAACCCCTTTATTATTTTTCTGATTTTTTAAATTGTTTTTCATGTGAAATTTGGTTGAAATGTAACATTTTTGCTTAATTGGAAATCTGAAATCGAAAATCTGATTATTTACTGAAATTCCAGCTCTGTTATACTTTTATGAGTTTGTAATTTAGGGGTTTGCTAATGTGTTTGTTTTACCTCGGTTTGTAATTTAGGGTTTTTATGATCAATTGGGTCATTTAGGTTTTTGAATTGAGATTAAGATCCACTTTTTAGTTTATTGTATGAAATTCTGTAAGTTTTTTTGTCTGCACTTTTGTAAACAGTAGTAGATTAAAGTAAAATTTTCTAATTTTTTTAATATGACACTTGTTTATTCAATTTATAAGTTTGTGCATCTGTCTAGTATATTTAGATGTGTATTTGGCAATCAATTTGTTATACTGCTATCTTACATTGTAATATGAATGATTGTTGTTTCATTATGCCAGTTACATTGATGGAATTCATGTTTGTGTGAATTATGTTGCTGATGTTGTTTGATGTTCTTGAGTTGTGTAGGTTGATGAAACCATCTGCAAGTTTGCCAAGAAAGGTTTAACTCCATCTCAAATTGGTGTTATTCTTCGTGACTCCCATGGAATTGCTCAGGTTAAGAGTGTAACTGGAAGCAAGATTCTTCGCATATTGAAGGCTCATGGTACGTTTGGCACATCTGTTCATTAGAACTTAACTTTATTTCATTGTTTTTAATTCGATGGCTACATTGTTTTTTTGTTTCTCGTTTCCTAGGTCTCGCACCTGAAATTCCTGAAGATCTTTACCACTTGATCAAGAAGGCTGTCTCCATCAGGAAGCATTTGGAGAGGAACAGGAAGGATAAGGATTCCAAGTTCAGGCTTATTTTGGTTGAGAGCAGGATCCATCGTCTTGCTCGTTACTACAAGAAGACAAAGAAGCTTCCACCAGTATGGAAATAGTAAGTTTTCAGTCTCTAATCCTCTGAATGATTCATTTTAAAGAGATTTCTTAATTTGATTGATTTAGTAGAACACATCTTTCCGTAATTTGCACGAATTTGCACGCTTAAACAATGAATAATTGTGGTTCATCTCATTTCTTATATTTGTCTTGTTTACAACTATTGCATCTTTATCTTTAGTTCATATTTATTTTAGGTATCTTTGTAGTTTAAATGTATTGTGTTTCATCTGATCTCATTCTAATTCTTTTTTGTTTTTCAACTATTGCAGTGAATCAACAACTGCCAGTACCCTTGTTGCCTAAGAGAAGATTGGAGAATGAATTAGTTTGTTGAGATTTTGAAATTTTTGAAATATTTCAAGTTTTTGTTGAGACTCATTTATCATGTTGGATCATCTTCCTTTATTTGATATACTCCTTTTTCTCTAAATATTTGTTTTTAATTTGGTGTTATGGTCAAAAACTTTCTAATTAGTACCATATAATCTAACTAACTTAATTAGTCAAATGAATTAGTCAAAAGAAGACACTTTCAAAAGTTTTCAATATGCGATGATATGAAGTTTTAGAAAGTGCGCTGTGGTTGAGTTGCAAAATTTACTGAGAATAGAAATTTATAAGCTATGAATCAGCTTTTTCGGTTTTCATTTTTGAATAAAACTCTATTCGTGTTAATCAGTACCTAAAAGAAAATATTTTATAGAAAATGTAACTATTTAGTTTTTTAAGTAATTAAATATGCATATTTCTGATTAAAATTTACTCTTTTAAGGACTAAAACTGTGTTCTTAGGTACTGGTCCGGTTAGTATTTCTCTAGAATAATTTACTAGAATAATTTATTTTTAAATGTTTGAAAGATTGGAGATTTTATAGTGTCGATTAAAAAACAATGAGACCCTTAATTGAACTCAAATTCTAGGTTTTAAGAAATAATAAAACCAGGTTTTAAGAAAAATAAAACAATATACGAACATGTTACATGGATTGTGAGAGTCGCGCAGAACAACCTATGAACATGTTACATGGATAGTGAATTTCTTAACCGAGATGACCTTGCCCACACCGAAAACTGGTTTTAAAAATCATGATCAATAATGATGCTTGGTTTTTAGACCAAAAAACATATTATTGTTTAATTTTATTTTGTTAAATCAAATTGTTTTTTTTACCGATAGATTAAGCGTGTATATGAGTCTGAATTGAGAATAATTTTTTAACTAGAAAATATATTTCTGATTTTCACCTAAATATTTTAAAATGTGGTGCACACGAAAGTATACTTTCGATTTCACTAAAAAATTACATAAAGTGGTGCAAACCAAAAATAAACTCCCGATTTTATGAAGGGCATTTTAGAGTTTTAATGAGGTGCGCCCCACCCTTATAGAGTGGGTTAAGAAATCCATATTAAAATATATGTAAGAGATAAATTGAAAACTTAAATCAACACTTAAGCAACTCATAAATTATTATTATTATTTTAATACAACTCACTAGGTTGTAAATTTCTTAAGATCTTCATTCAACTTTGAATTAATTCACCCTCTCATAACCAAATTCCCCTAAGATTTAGTCAATAAATTAACCAGTAAATTCAATCTCGGGCATCAGAGGGGTGGTGGAGTTGGTTAAGAGGGTATGTTAATGCGGGAATTTTTTTGAATACTTTTTTTGTTGTGATTTTGGAGTTGAATAATCTGCAAATATGAATCAACATATTCAAAATACGATAGAGACTGTTTTATTGAGTTGTCATCTTGAGTCAATTTTTTTTTGGGCACCTTTGGTTAAACTGATTACGAATAAAGTTTCAAATATGTGATTTTCGAATATGCAATCTTACTCAATTTCTCTTTGATGTGCAACTTCATGGTGTCATCTTCCTTTGCAAATCTATCTTAGATTATTTTCCACTCAGTCTAGATGCTTATTTCGGCTTTTACCATCTTCATCACACTATTATCATTAAACATGAGTCTTTTTCAGTGACTATACATTTCATCCATACATATCAGGGAGTTAATCTTTTTTTTTGTTGCAATGAGACAAGCACATAGAAGACCATAAGTCTTCCTAGTTGTGCATCCACACGTTGCTGAATCTGTACCTGTCTGTTATGCTCGCTTCACTTTGGGTAAAGAAGAGATTTAATATCGATCGAGATACACATCCAACCAATTGTGAATAGAGAACGTTCTTGCACCGTTATGCTTCGACCAAAAGTGATTTGTATTTTAGAATGTTAGTTTTGGAGCATTTGGTTCACACCGCCGCAATCTCTACAAAAAACACTCTTACTATCACCCACTCTTGGTTTGACCAATTTTCAGTCATTGACTTTGATTTGTTTGGTGCCTATAGCGGATTTTAGCCAACTCTTCACATTTTTTATAATGTAACATCAACAAAGTAGTTCATATGATGTAGGAAACATCTTTGCAATCGAATTCATTAATGCGATGTGTCGATCAGTGACAATAACCTTCGACATGTTTTCTTGATCCTTCAACAAAGTCTTGCACACTTTCAAGGCCCTTGTAACGTTGACCTCTTTTTCAGATTCCAAAAAATGCAAATCCCACTGAAAAAGTCTCATTTGTAGAAGTATCACCAACCATTTCAAGAAGCTGAAACCTATACTTGTTTGTCTTGTATGTTGCATCAATAACGAGTACCGTAGGAAAAGTGTTGAAAAACTTGATATTTTCGGGATGAGTCTAGAAAATGTCACGAACAATGGCTTTATCATCACATACTGCGCACCTATAAACATTTCATCCAAAATTTATAAAAGTTGTTGCAATTCAGATCTTGGACCCCTTATCGCAAAGTTGTTTCTGTGACGCTGATTGTATACATGCTTTGCATTTGAAACACTTTTTGTGTGTTTCCGTTTCAAATTTACAAGTATGTTTTTCGGCGTCACTCTAATTAAAAACATGTTTGAAACAATTTTCTTCTCTGATTTAAGACGACGTACGATGGGATGGTCAGTTAGCTTTGTTTGTCATTCATGGTTACGTATTCCAAAAAGCACATTAAATTTCTACATCTCATCAACGCTACAATATTCGCCCAGTTTAAACGGGAAACCACATTTTCTCGTTCTGGTGTCATCACGTTTCAACTTTCAAATCGGGAGAACATATGTCCCACTTATCTCGTATGTCATGGTGACAAATGCTTGTCTTTTATTAGAACCATTTTCAGACCCTCCAATTAAAATGCCAAACTCCAAATTCCTAACTACCATGCGGATCCATTGAAGCATATGTTCGCAAACAGTATATAATTGTTCATTGAAGAAACATTGACCAACCTCCTTTTGTATCACTTTAAAATCATCTTTCAGTTTTTCTAGTTTAATATCATACTTAACTTCAACCAATTTAACATTATCCTTCGCTACATCCTATTTTACATCGTTACGCACAACTACTTTGGAAAACATATACGGGAGAACCATATCTAATAAGAAGTAAAACAACAAGAAAATTAAAAACCATTAAAAGTTGAATTCGAAAATACATATCTGAAATAATGTAGGTAGATCAGTTCTAATATGTATTTTTGAAATAGGCGAACGCTTTTTCAGCTCAAACTAAAGATCAATGCAAGTAATTCTTGTTTGTTTTTCAACTATTGCAGTGAATCAACAACTGCCAGTACCCTTGTTGCTTAAGAGAAGATTGGAGAATGAATTAGTTTGTTGAGATTTTGAAATTTTGAAATATTTCAAGTTTTTGTTGAGACTCATTTATCATGTTGGATCATCTTCCTTTATTTGATATACTACTTTTTCTCTAAATAATTGTTTTTAATTTGGTGTTATGGTCAAAAACTTTTTAATTAGTACCATATAATCTAACTAACTTAATTAGTCAAATGAATTAGTCAAAAGAAAACACTTTCAAAAGTTTTCAATATGCGATGCTAAGAAGTTTTTGAAATTGTGCGTTGTGGATGAGTTGCAAAATTTACTGAGAATAGAAATTTATGAGCTATGAATCAGCTTTTAAAAGATTGTATCAGATAAATGATTTCAGTTTTCATTTTTGAATAAAACTCTGTTCGTTCGGGGCACTTTTTAAACATATCAAAAAAAGAAAGTATTTTTTATAGAAAATGTAACTATTTCGTTTTTCAAGTCATTAAATATCCAGATTCTTGATTAAAATTTACTATTATAAGGACTAAAACAGTGTTCTCGGGCACTGGTCTTGTTAGCATTTCTCTAGAATAATTTATTTTAAAATGTTTGAAAGATCGGAGATTTTATAATGTCGATTAAATAACAATGAGACATTTAATTGAACTCAATTTCCAGGTTTTAAGAAATAATAAAACCAGGTTTTAAGAAATAATAAAACAACATATGAATATGTTACATGGGTAAATTGTCTTTGAAAATTGGAAATATATTTCCGGTAAGTATCACATATCATAAAAATTAAATAAAATAATTTGATTTAACAAAATAAAATTAAATATTAAGATTTAATTTAGACAGATAAAAAATTTATCTGATTTTTAGATCAAAATATACCGTAAACTTTTTATCTGGCTAAATTAAATCTTAATGTTTGATTTTATTTTGTTAAATCAAATTGTTTTATTTTATCGATAGAAAAATATGTATGAGACCAAATTTGAAATAAATTCTTAATATTACATTATTTAGTATGAAACTAGAAATATATTTTTGGTTTTCACCTAAATATTTTAAAATGTGGTGCATACAAAAGTATATTTTCGGTTTCACTAAAAAATTACAGTAAGTGGTGCGAACCGGAAATAAACTTCCGATTTTGTGAAAGACATTTTAGAATTTTTATGAGGTACGCCATATCCTTATGGAGTGGGTTAAGAAATTCAAAGATAAATTGAAAACTTAAATCAACACTTAAGCAACTCATAAATTTTTTTTTTTTTTTAGTACAAGTCACTAGGTTGTAAATTTCTTAAGACTTTCATTCAACTTTGAATTAATTCACCCTCTCATAACAAAATTCCCCTAAGATTTAGTCAATAAATTAACCAAGTAAATTCAATCTCGGGCATAAGAGGAGTGGTGGAGTTGGTTAAGAGGATATGTTAATGCGAGAATTTTTTTAATACTTTTTTTTTTTTTGTGATTTTGGAGTTGAATAATTTGCAAATATAAATCAATATATTCAGAGTATGATAGAGATTGCTTTATTGAATTGTTATTTTGAGTCAATTTTATTTTTTTTGGACACCTTTGGTTTTAACCGATTGCGAATAAAATTTTAAATATGTGAGTTTCGGATATGCAATCTTACTTAATTTCTCTTTGATGTGTAATTTTATGGTGTCATTTGCCTTTGCAAATCTATCTTAGATTATTTTCCACTCAGTTTGGATGCTTATTTCGACTTTTACCATCTTCATCACACTATTATCATTAAACATGAGCCTTTTTCAGTGACTGTACATTTCATCCATACATATTAGGGAGTTAATCTTTATTTATATTTTTACAATGAGACAAGCACATGGAAGACCATAAGTCTTCCTAATTGTGCATCCACGCGTTGTTGAATTCGTACCTGTCTGTTATGCTCACTTCACTTCGGGTAAAGAAGAAATTCAATATCGATCAAGATACGCATCCAATCAATTGTGAATAAAGAATGTTGTTTTTGAATCTATGTTCTTGCACTGTTATGCTTCGACCAAAAGTAATTTGTATTTCAGAATGTTAATTTTAGAGCATTTGGTTCACACCACCGCAATCTCTACAAAAAACACTCTTATTATCACCCACTCTTGGTTTGACCATTTTTCAGTCATTGACTTTGATTTGTTTGGTGCCTATAGCGGATTTTAGCCAACTCTTCACATTTTTTATAATGTAACATCAACAAAGTAGTTCATATGATGTAGGAAACATCTTTGCAATCGAATTCATTAGTGTGATGTCTCGATCAGTGACACTAACCTTCGACATGTTTTCTTGATCCTTCAACAAAGTCTTGCACACTTTCAAGGCCCATGTAGCGTTGACCTCTTTTTAAGATTCCAAAAAATGCAAATCCCACTGAAAAAGTCTCATTCGTAGAAGTAACACCAACCATTTCAAGAAGCGGAAACCTATACTAGTTTGTCTTGTATGTTGCATCAATAACGAGTACCGTAGGAAATGTGTTGAAAAACTTGATACTTTCGGGATGAGTCCAGAAAATGTCACGAACAATGGCTTTATCATCACATATTGCGTACCTATAAACATTTCATCCAAAATTTATAAAAGTTGTTGCAATTCAGATCTTGGACCCCTTATCGCAAAGTTGTTTCTATGACGCTGATCGTATACATGCTTGGCATTTGAAACACTTTTGTGGTTTTCCGTTTCAAATTTGCAAGTATGTTTTTCGGCGTCACTCTAATTAAAGACATGTTTGAAACAATTTCCTTCTCCGATTTAAGACGACATACGATGGGATGGTCAGTTAGCTTTGTTTGTAATTCATGGTTACGTATTCCATAAAGTACATTAAATTTCTACATCTCATCAACGCTACAATATTCGCCCAGTTTAAACGGGAAACCACATTTTCTCGTTCTGGTGTCATCACGTTTTAACTTTCAAATCGGGAGAACATACGTCCCACTTATCTCGCATGTCATGGTGAAAAATGCTTGTCTTTTATTAGAACCATTTTCAGACCCTCCAATTACAATGCCAAACTCCAAATTCCTGGCTACCATACGAACCATTGAAGCATATGTTCATTGAAGAAACATTGACCAACCTCCTTTTGAATCACTTTAAAATCATCTTTTAGTTTTTCTAGTTTAATATCATACTTAACTTCAACCAATTTAATATTATCCTTCGCTACATCCTATTTTACATCGTCACACACAACTACTTTGGAAAACATATACGGGAGAACCATATCTAATAAGAAGCAAAACAACAACAAAATTAAAAACCATTAACATTTGAATTCGAAAATACATATCTGAAATAATGTAGGTAGATCAGTTCTAATATGCATTTTTGAAACAGGCGAATGCTTTTTCAGCTCAAACTAAAGATCAATGCAAGTAATGAGGGTTGTAATGATAGAATTTAACTTTAAATTGCAGTTTATGATGCTCCCTTTGATGTGTTAGAGTGCATAAAATCTGATTTTGAATCGAAAAGTTGATTGCTAAAGAAATTTTTCTTCAAGATGTTTTTTACTACGGAGGTGTTTGGCAGTGTTTGAAAAGTGAGGAAGATGGTCATGAAAGGTGGTCTTATACTCAAATTCCCATGTGACATTTTCGAAAACATAACTCCGAAAATATCACGGAGTGAAAAAATATTAATTGTAGCAAAGATGACTTCGGACACGCATCTTCTAGTTTATCCTTGAGGTGTATTCGAAGAGGCATCTCTGAACTAAATTTTATTAAAAAATAGTATTTTGTGCGTTCAGAGATACATATCCAAATTCACCCAAAAATATTTTCGGATTTTCAAGAAATTGCAAAAGAGAAAAATAATATGCTAGATTGATGATTATTGTCGTAAAGTTTGATCGTATAAGGCAAGCCATATTAACAAGTGAAAAAGAACAAAACTCTAAGCTTCACGAAGAGGATTCCATGTTGAATGAAGTAACTTAGGGTCCATTTTAATAGCATATATCTTTCTACATTAGATAGTTTCTTTTTTTGATAGTTAGTTAGAGTTTTTTATTCCTATATAACTACTTTGTAACTAACTTCACATGTTAATCAATGCAAACAGTTTCTCTCTCATTCTTTCTCTTTCAAGCTTTGTTTCCTCCATCAATGGAGTTTTGCATTTGCTTAGAAGGCATTTGAGCAAGAAAGGTATTGTGTGGATGGATTTTTCTGGGTAAAGTGTGGAGCAGTCAACATAATGGTGCAGTGGTTTGAATTGGTATAAAGAGGTTAAATTGGAGGTTGACATGTGGTAACAAATTATTGTGGATGGTTGTGATGCGACAAACAAAGGTGAGATTAAAATTTTAATGGTGTCTATAGTGATAATCGTGTTGTCTGGTGATTTGTGCGGGTTGATGAGTTGCAAACAGGGATAAGGCGTAGTAGGGCCAAAAGTGAGGAATTAGATTTGAAAAAATCAGGTGGTTTTGGCAAAGCACTTAAAGATTGAACTATGAAAGTATACGGTGGTTTCGGTATCGGTGACATATATAATAGTTTCGTTGGTGGAGACACCCACAATCTAAACATAGAAAGATGATATGTCAGAGTCATAATCAAATCAAACATTATGATTATAGATCCAAAATATTTTGAGAAATGAGTTCATTCTCGCTAATTTTAGAGACAACAATTTCATCTTTGATTAAACATATTTTTCTATTAATTTCTCTTGCGACTTTTTCAATGAATCAGAGAGCTTGAGATCTTTTCTTGCTCTTCAGTAAAGCTCATTATTTGTATTTATTTTTGTGAAGCTTTGTGACATTTTTTGGTTATAGATGTGAAAGTGTTCTTAAGTTTGAGATACTCTAACCTGAGTTGAATCTGAGTTGAGAGGTGTATGAAGAGAGATTAGTTGCGTATAAAGTATGTGGATTGAGTGTAGGTGATATGGTTCGGACAATGAAATGATAAAGAGGAATGGATGAAGGATAAAATGGTGATGGAGGGCTAACATATGGAAGAATGAAAGAATAATAATATGTATGATTGGGGTTGGAATAAGCCATGAAAGAATTTGAAATTAAAGAATGAAAAGCACCAATATTTGCATGCTAAAATTTGTAAACTATAAAAACAGTAAACTATACACTAAAGAGAAAGAAAGTTATCTAATAACAGACAATTTTCATTTGATTTTTGATGATATCTAATGTATCCATGAGACTATATTATATAATAATATCACTAATAAATAATAAAATAAAACACTTGAGCTAAAAGACTCAATTAAATTAAGTCCAATTTCATTCTCTATCAATATATGAGAAAATGAGCCATAAGATCAAATGGCACTTCAAGTAACATCCAGAAAAACTATAGGCTAGTGTAACAAGTTTATTTCATACACCTCTTCTTTGTTCAAACTTATACGCTAGTTCAATAACTAAAAGTAATTTAATGATCTTATCATCGAAGGAATCGTGACATCAAGTGAGTTTACGCCAAAGTCCACCCTTGGAAGCAGTTAAGCACTTCACCCGGGGGAAAACAAAACCTGTCTTTGGAGGTCTTCCATCAATAAGAGAATTTTCATATATGTCTTTGCACTCTTGTATGACCTGATTAACAAGAACAAAGTGACACTTCCAAATTCAATAACCTAAGTTATTTTTGGAAAAGAGCTTTCCGTTCATGATCAAGCAAAATGAACTCTAAATTTTATTTACCTCCTTGGCATCCTTCCGAGGAATTCCTTCTCGTAGACCAACAAGTTTCTCTACAACTTCAGGCTACAATGACATAAAAACGCATTCATCAACCAGGTCAACTCAAAGTACATATCCCCATTAGCTTTTAAATCATATAAAAAAAACCTTTTCAATAATTGCTTTTCAAAGTCTATTTCATTTCTATTGCATAAAGAACTAAAATGTTTATTTGCAAAGCATATAATTAAATAAAGTGTTTGAATCATATTGGACAGTCTTACCGGGCAGTCAGGTTGATGTTCAAGTATATTTGTATAGATGAGTGTGAAAGTATCGAGGCTCTCTGCTGAAGCAAGTTCCCTCAAGTCGCTAAGTACACTCACTCTGTTTTCAACTTTCTAATCCAGGATGTTAAGGAAAATAGAGTAAGAAAGCTGGAAGCCGATAACAACAGTGACAGAATGTCTAAAAGAGAACTTACAGAAACACTGATATGTTCCCTAAAAAAGTCCATTATGACCTCCTCATCTAGCCTCATCCGTTCAATAGTTTCCTCCTTGATGTAGTTTTTCTGCAATTAAAATAACAAGGGAGACATTCAATTAAGTCAAATGAACAAGAAGCTTTTATGGAAGATTATATGCATAATTGTGCCTTAAATAAGAACTGGCTGTTTCTTAATTGAAAGCATAACCTGTGTTAAAAGACGGTCAACATAAACAACCACTGTTTCCTCTAGGCAAGCTTCAACAAACCTCCTAAAAGACCTTTCTTCAATGTACCTTGAGAATGAGGGAAGTTAAAACTATTAATTTTCCATAATAATCAAAAGAGGAGGGATCAAATTACATCAAAAGATTTGCATATATTTTCCCTCTTTTAGCTATAATATGTTTATCTTTAATGCGACTCTGGAAAAATACAGTTTTCCTCTTTTCAAGCAGGTTGAAAATTTTGTTCCCTCACTCAAACTTTGTGATTACACCACAATCATATTGCTTCCTATCTAAATGTCATAATCATATTTGTTCTTAGACTATAAAGCTTGGTTTCATCCTCTGCGACCTGGCATCCCTATTCTGCTGAAGAGTTCTTAAGTTTGAGAATGTAATAATAGTTGTATTCAAAATTTATTTTACTGAGCCCACTTCTTTGGTACAACAGGTTTCCACCTCTTTCTGTGGTGAGATCCTTTCTTTCAACGTCTTTTCAACTCTCCCAATCACCTCAACCGCCATTGTCGCCAACCGCCTCTTTTCTGATAGCCTTTCTGCAAAGCAACCCCACCACTATGATCGCCTCCTCCAGATTAGTCGTCCCCAAAAGCTCACTGACAACAATCTCCCCCAGCACCTCCATGAACAACTTCAAGTTCATGCACACAAATCCTATATCAATATGGCCACATGTCAGACACTCTTCGCGACAAAGTGGCCGCTTTCCTTCAATAGTCCTAGGTCAGTCAATTGTGAACCCAACCTACCACATACGACTGCTTCATTGTAGCAAGCATAGTTTCAAGAACCATTTTGTCATTGCTTTTAGTATTCTGCTTGTTGTTGCTTGTATACAAGGGACTTTGGTGTAAATTTTCACACTTGTTCCATCCCTTTTTTTGCTGCATCTGCATCTTACAAATATTTTTTGGGATTATAAATCTTTGCTGTTTCTGATTCTGCATTGGCTTTTTCTTTGGTGTTTGCCATGAAATATTTTGCTCACTAATTACTTGCTACAAAAAATTTTGAAGGGTTAGAATATGTGAAATATGTTAGAAATTTGTTGATATTGTTTAAGTATCTTAGTTTATCTCTTAGGATTAGTTTCTACTTTCTAACATTAGAGTATCTCAGTTGATACTTTATAAATATATATTAGGGTCTTAGTCTTTTGTGTGATGTTACAATCTACTTTTTATACCAGATTTCTGTTCTTTAGTTCTAATCAGTTCTGTCAAATGGTGTAAGAGCTCCGAAGATCCCAGGAGCCCCTCAATGCTAAACCAATAAATGGAAAAACAAAATCTTGAGGAATTGAGGTTCGTGCATAAATGTTTAAGGATGGTATACGAAGGAGCAATGGCTAGTTTCTGCAATTTGCTGTCTCTCATGTTCTCTTCTTGGCATGGGTTTACTAGTTCTGAGTGTTGCTTCTGAGTTGCACCTCTCTATTTTTCTCCGCTCTTATTTCCAGTCAGTGTAGGGTATCATACGCTTCCTGTTTTTGACTGGCCTAACCCAAATTCTAAGATGAAGCTTTCAGGATTACCAGTTTCATCATATAGATGCCAGAGCAAAAAACTGACAGAATATGGCACATGTGGAAGATCTAAGCAAAACCAAATTACTGAGACAAGAAATTCTACTCACATTTTTACATCGGTAAAATAATCGCCAAATGTTGCAACCAAGTATTCAGTAACCTGCCCCTCACTCCATTCTGTACGCAAAGCAAGTGAAAAAAATTACCGAGATAAGAAAATCCACCCACTCTTTAAAAATGAGTAAAATAATCGTCAAATCCACTCACTCTTATAACGTATCAAATACAAAGCATGTGACTGATTAGATATAAAAGAAAACAAAAAATTTACTGTTTTACATTGATCATTAGCAATAGAACAAGGTAATGCTGGATAGCAAGGTACAATGAATCAAAATACCCAATTACTTGGCTGAAACCATAAGGAACTAGAAACATAACCAAAAGTTATAAAATAAACTTGTAACAATAGTATAGCCTATTATATTGTAATGCTTCAAGAAATGCATTTCTTATTCAAGTAGAAGAATTTGTTATAGCACAAGAATAGAGTTCGACAATAAGGATATATCCCCACCCTTGAAAAAACTATTAGCAGAAACACACATAGAAAGGAAGCTAGGCGATGGTGAAAATTTATGTACCTTTATGGTATAGTTTGACCAGCAACTCCTGGACACCAGGATCTTCAAATATTACACTTACTGTTTGATGCACAGCTTCCTATCACCGAGAAGAATATTCAAATTACCAGAATACACTCTTTTACGAAGTTATACGCGACATATATTCATCAAAAAGATAAATGCAATGAACAAACAAAATTCTGATATAAATCGGAAGTAACATATTCTCTAAACAAAATATACATGTGGTGGTCAGTGAATGAACTGACATGAGCATAACAGACAGGCATGCTTGTACTTTCCAGCACAAGAGACTGTCAAGTAGTTTATTTTAGATTCATACTTTTTGTTAGCCTTTTTTGGAGAATGAATCCATGAACCATGTTCAGATATGATATAAAAAGAATATGGGAATCATTGAGCAAATATTGGATAACAGACAGGCATGCTTGTACTTTCCAGCACAAGAGACTGTCAAGTAGTTTATTTTAGATTCATACTTTTTGTTAGTCTTTTTTGGAGAATGAATCCATGAACCATGTTCAGATATGATATAAAAAGAATATGGGAATCATTGAGCAAATATTGGATTGACTGTCTGATTAACAATGGAAAAAAATGGGCACCAGGAAAATAGAACACATTAGCAAATCAATTAGCCTGTCAGAGGTTGTCAACATGTAACAACTAGCTTCCTAAAGATCTAAATAAGTTGGTATGGAAGGTAACAGTGACCTTTAAATGAGGGAGAAAACTAATAAATATAAAAAAATCTAAAGTAAGTCAAGTTTAAATTTCTTTTCAATCATCTATGCTACAATTTAGTCAAACTTTGTAGGCAACATACAACTTACAGTGTAGCAAAAATCTTATATAATCTATCTAAGGAAACTATGGAAAAACATATAAAGTAATAAATTAATTCCAATGAAGAAGTAGGATATAAAAAGTTGCACTCTTTCATACCTTAGCAACTTCGAGAAACCCCTTACACGTATCTTCAAAATTAACCTGCAAAGAAACAGAAAATGTATGTAACGTCAATAAAAAGAATGGTTTAGTGAAATCACAGGGGGCTGATATTCTCTTACTACAAGGATCACAAGGAGCTGATGGACAATACAAGTCTCAGACAGTGAATGGCAGAGCCCAACTAATAAGGCAGAGCAGTGGGCCCAAAGTTGGGATAGTCTATTCTAAGGGAAAATAAATAAAAAACTATTGATTTAATATTCTGTTTCTATGGAGTATAGTTTATCTGTGTCTAAGTTATTCTAAGTTTCTGAATTCTGATTATCCA